>CM067364.1:74938875-74958875 GCA_034401795.1 Chaetoderma sp. LZ-2023a
TTTAAACATATGATGATTTCATTCCATATAAATTAATAACATTTTTGTGTTGCGAAATTGAAATAGAGGCACGAGCCTCTATTTCAATTTCGCAACTTAAAAAATTATATTAATTTATATGGAATGAAGTCATCATATGTTAAGATTTATTTCGTTTCATTGCATATAGGCTCACAGTTTAAGCATCTAAAAGTATATAATCTAAACAATTTTATTTTCAGTAATTTTGCTGTAAATATGCACCTTTAACCAGAAATCGTCGGGGAATAGTAGGTAATAGACTTATCTGTTGTCATTTTACAAACGGATCATCATCGACATCGCCATACAAAAGCACTGTTTTGAATTTGATTCCGACCCGAGTGTAGCTTTCGCAGAAGATGCGGAGACGAATATCTCTCACATTTCCTGCCATCACAAAGGAATCAAAGACCGTGAATACAATACAGATGAAGATCGGATTAGAATTTTCAAAGAATTCTTCACAGGAACTGTAATAACAAAGGCATTGTGGGAATAAGATGCCGATCCGAACATAACATTTGTGGAAAAGGTCAAACAAGGCCACGGATATCGCTATTTGCGCGCTATGATATACGAAAATAGAAGCTATGGATGAAATTTAAATACTTTGAAAGATTCATGTACCAACGTAGAAGCCAAGTAATGGATGAATCTACTTTAACGGCCAATTATATGACGTCATAATCAACTACGTCATATGTTGGCTGATATCATAATCAATTACGTCATGAATGACGTAATTAAATCCATCATACACGCTTACTAGCCTGTCAAGTTGTACGAATTGTTTGTCCTTACTATTTAATAAACATTCTGTTGACTATTTTGGAACTAATTAGACTGGGCACTGTAGCTGCTATAGGCAGCAACAGTAGCCAGTCAAATTAGTTTCAAAATATTCAACAGCTTACATGTATGGCAAAATTGTGATTCAGGGAGCTCAGGATTCGATCGATCCCAACACGGGCAACGTGTGGGCGGTGCCTTAGCTCGAGATGGGTGGGGAATAAGTAAAACTGGATTCATCCATTGAATTGCAATCCGTTGAACAGTGCTTTGGATCCAGACACTGACGCCGATCACGTCATAGTTGTCAAAGTAGACCTACACGAACGGAGGGGTACATTTCGAGCCACGCTCCGCTCATTTCAATCTAATCTCCGCCCACTTTGTACGAGTGCTGGAATCGATGTGAAAATCTTTCAAACATGAATTCCCAGAATCTAAATTTCACGGTAATTATACATGTAAGATGTTGAATATTCTGAAACTAATATGGCTGTGAGATGTTGCTGCCTATGATAAGGACGGCTTCCAGTCAAATTGGTTTCAAAATATTTAATAAAATGTTCATTAAACTGTAAATTCATTAAAGATATGTACTTTGTATGCTTTCCTGGCATACTTTTCCCCTCCCTGACGGACGTACGTCATTTTGATCGTGACGTCAGCTATGAAAGTGATGCATTTTAATTGAGGATTCCAGTCTATCCATCAATTATGTGACGTGTAGGATGACGTCATAATCAATTACCCTTTAAATGACGTAACTAACTTCGCCACGAATGCTTAGTTGATGACGGACTAAGCGTGTTGCACGAATTGTATGTCTTTATTATTTAATAAACAGATGTTGGATATTTTGAAACTAATTTGACTGGGTGATGTTGCTGCGACAGGCAGCAACACCACCCAGTCAAATTAGTTCCGAAATTTTCATAAGCTTACTTGAATAGTTTCCTGGAAATTGAGTCTGGAAGTTCAGAGATCGATGGATTCCAACACGGGCGAACTGTGGAGGTGGGGGGGGGGGAGCTTAACTAAAGATGGGCGGGGCATGACTAAAAAGGATAGTGCCCGACAGAGTGGTCAAGTAAAAAAATATATATTGTGAGACTTGATTTCATGGCTATGAATCTCATTGTTGTCTGATCTATTGCCGTAAATTAACAGAGCCTCACTACAACGCATCACTGCAAGCACGTCGCCGTGATTGTGAGGCATTCGGCTTTAGCTATGCCAGCCCATCTCTGTCTAACTCCCCATACACCTCGTCCGTGTTGGGATTGATCGAGCTCTGAACTCCCTGCCTATCAATTTCCAGAAAACTATACATGTAAGCTGTTAAATATTTTGAAACTAATTCGACTGGACGCTGTTGCTGCCTATGGCAGCTACAGCATCCAGTCAAATTAGTTTCAAAATATTCAACAACAATGTTTATAAAATAGTAAAGACATACAATTCGTACAACAAGGCTTTATTAGTCCGTCATCAATTATGCGTTCGTGATGATCTTAATTACGTCATTCATGACGTCACTGATTATGACGTCATCATACACGGCACGTAGTTGATTATGACGTCATCGTACACGTCACGTAGTTGATTATGACGCCATCTGGTTGAAGGATAAACTGGAAAGGTTCATTGTTAAAGGGGGCCACAAGCAGAAAAGGGCCGAAACATCCCAAATTATGCTTTTATATAATTTGGATAATATACAATATATTATTTGCATATTTTCGAATTCCTAAATTGTAAATTTCTCCACGGAACGCCATTTCCTCCATTTGAATCACGGAGTGACGTCATCGCTTGAATGGTAGTTGTGGTATGTAGTCATCGCGTGAATACAATTTTGCTGTTGATCTTTGAATGCTCACAACAACTTGTCCAGACGCCATAATGTTATGAAATGCAAGAAAAACACTTGAATCTGAACTGATGCCCAGCTTTGTAACTGCATAAAAGACGGGTTTATTGTGAAAACACGTGTGGCGCAATCTGAATCCGCGTGCTGGACGATTCACGCGATGACGTCATAACGTAAATTTTACGGGGTGACAAGATTCACTTTATCCGAAATTATAACAGCGATAGTTTTTGAAAATTTGTCAAACTCTTTTTAATTCATAAAATATGATACAACTTTAATTTTGGGCTTTTTTTATTATTGAAATTTACTTCTTGCTTGTGGCCTCCCTTTAAGATTAAATGTTTCACGCAATACTAGGCATAAGAGCGTCAGTTACTTTGCAGAACCGGTGTCAATAGCCGATGGTGTTCTTGCACCAATCCCTCCTGTCCGCCACGTCTGCTAAGTTAATACTTAATATATTATTTATAGGTAATGGTTATATATCCTCAGCAACATGCCCGTTTGCATCTTCGTCCTCCACGCTCGTTTGCATGTATTTCTTTAGGCCAGTACAATACACCTCATGTGCCGTCCCATTCTCACCTGTAGAATTAGTTTTCGCGCGACAGCAAAAACTTTGAAGAAACATCTCGCGGAAGGCATGGCTCATTGTGCAATAAAATATGAAGTTGACGGCAGAATTGACGGCCAGAAGTAGGTCTGTAATTTCCCGAATGCCACGAACTAGGTTGCCTTCGTCATAGTACCCGAGGTCAAACGCAGTCGACAATACCGCGTCTGGCGTCACGAAAATTAAAAACGCGATTATCACCGCTAGTAACATGATCGTAATCCGGCTCCGTGCTCTGTGCAATTTTCCGCGTATTGGCGTCCG
Source organism: Chaetoderma sp. LZ-2023a (assembly GCA_034401795.1). Taxonomy (NCBI): domain Eukaryota; kingdom Metazoa; phylum Mollusca; class Caudofoveata; order Chaetodermatida; family Chaetodermatidae; genus Chaetoderma; species Chaetoderma sp. LZ-2023a. The sequence continues at coordinate 74,942,436 of CM067364.1, forward strand.
CCGTAATGTGTAAATAATTCGAATATTAAGACAGAACAGAATGATTAAAGGTACGATTGAGCGGAGTAAGTTTTGTACCCATAAATAAATCAGATATGCATTTGATTTACCAAAATCACTTTCTTTGATGTCCAGGTGTGTTACATTGAGCGAAGTATCCGTCCTTTGCACGGTGACGTATCTGAGGGCAGAAGGGAGTGACAGGAGGATCATCAGAAGAAACACTACAAGGCATACGATCCTAGATCGATCTATGGTACATTTCTCTTTGGCTGTGGCGGGGTAACACACGTACACAAAACGTTCAACAGCCACCGAGACCGTCAACCAGGCACTAATGCAGACCGACATGTTGAAAATGTAATGCGCGCACGGATACAAATACACGTGCATCTTCCAGCCGAGCGGCTTCTCGATGTGCATTTCTTGCAAGAAAATCACCACAAAATACAGCAGGTCGTTTGTGAGTTTAATGGTGTCTGCCAGTGCCAAGGCAGACAGGAACACGTTTGTGGATGTCGCCATTTTTTTCTGACAGTACACGAATAATGTCACGAGGTTACCCGTGATACCCGCGATACAGACTATTGGATAGAAATACAAACCAGTGACGACTTTAGCTGTGTTATAGAAGTCATCATATCCATCATGACGCGCTTGAAACACCGGGGCCATATCCATCATTGAAGCGTTTGCGGTTTTTTCCTTTATACTGAGAAAAATATATTTATATTCTATCTAGCAATTTCCATAATCCACCAACACTGCTACAGTCATCGTCGCAATCTCCAGACCATGTACAGACTCTCTAGGACGTTGTCGGAGATAGATTGATATTACTTTCTACCATCACGACAACAGTATACTCTGGCAACACAAATTAGTACTCGTGAAATGTCCGCGGTCTATATAACGATGTTTCTTCTGCTTTATTTTTGCTAATTAATCCACCCGCGCATATTTGCACTGGCTATGTCGTTCGAAGTTCAGATAAAGTTCATATAGAGAACCTGTAAAACAAACACACACTTTACTCCTATGTCTGCCATATAGTCTATGCGTCACCCGAGCTGTTCACGAAAGCACAATGGAGGAATACAGTCTTAGCTATGCCCTGCCCATCTCTAGCTAAGCTCCACACACACTTCGCCGGAGTTGGGATCGATCGATACCTGAAGTCCATGACTATTAATCTCCAGAAAAAATATACAGACAAAAGGGGTTGAATACTTTGAAACTAATTTGACTCGTTGATGTTGCTGCCATATCGATCGATCCCTGAACTACCTGACTATCGATTTCCAGAAAAATATACAGGTAAAAGCTGTTGAATACTTTGAAACTAATTTGACTGGGCGCCTAGTACAATTATTTTCAAAATATTCAACAACGTGTTTATTAAATAGTAAAGACATCCGTACAGCAACACTTCTAAATTCTGTCATCAATTAAGCGTTCGTGACGAACTTATCTACGCCATTCATGGCGTAAATGATTCAAAATGGCATCCTACACGCCACGTGGTTGGTTATGACGTCATATGATTGATGGGTAAACTGAAATCCTCCATTCATTTTCCATATCCATAATAGCGAGCATTAACCCAAAACACAATTCGAATGCCTAAATTTGGCAACTATAGATCCACAACGTTATCGCTATTGGAGCCAGCGTTTATTAGAAACTGCCTAAATGTTTGTAGTTAAATAACCATTAATGCATTTCTTCGATGTGATGCCAAAATATATCAAATATAAATCCCATCGACACTGGTTATGAAAAATAGAGCGTCGAATTCAAACGTTTTACAGTTAAAACAAACATCACCTCGCGGTAAAATGTTACTTAGCGGGGACGATATTGATTTTCAAATAATCAGCAAACCAACACAGACGAACTATGGCGCTTCCGTCCGCGAATGCACTTTTCAAATGCTAGGTCTTGTCAATCCATTACTAAAATGTGCACGAGTAAGGAATCTCATTCCAGGTGGCAATTTAGAAAAAAAGTTATTCAAAGCACTAATAATTCAGTGAAAATTACATTATCACCGCGGCGCTTTCATCACCCGACTCGACCGAATACGTGATTATCAAACAACGGTTGGTCATTATTTAAATCCGAATGCAACACGGTGATTTTCCGACACGCTGGTTCGGATGATTGAACTACAGGGCGTCTAATATACTGATGCGTAAGGATACAGTACGGCTCAGAAATACTAATATGTTTATAAAGTAAAATAAAACGTACTGTTTAATATTTTGAATAAAATTGGACTGGAAGACATTGCTGCCTAAGGCAGCAATGTCTTCCAATCCAATTATGTTCAAAACATGTTCTGTTTTTGTTTCGGAAATATTTTAAGATATTTCCGAGTTGAAATGTAGATATCCCATGGACTTGATGACGGCAGAGGGATATTAATAAGGAGGTTTTTTAAACAGACATTCTCTCCAGCGTAGGATTAAATCTTCAATTATGACAATCTGTAACTTCGTGCTATTGGCTAACTATGGTAATTATTATGGCGATCTAAATAGCTTTATCTAGAAATAACACTGGCAGCCAACTCGAAGTTAATTCTCCGGGACTTTACAAGCAGCGGGGGTTGAAACTATTTAATTGGTAAAGAAGTTTTATGACCCGCGAATTCTGCCAGCTCATAGGGTGAAGCTGTTTTTCCATTCTTCCACAACCCGCAATCAGCATCAACAATCCGCATCAGCAGTGCGTAAACATATCCACCATCTTGATTTTCTCGTTTTCATTCATGCGTTTACACGATCATACACGATTTAAATTCGTTTTATCACTGATTAATAATTTTTATATAAGTTGTGTATGGTGAATCGCGATAAATTAATTAAAGTGTGAGTGATTTGTACCACACCGACGGAGCAATTTGGAACAAGGATATCTTTGAATTATTCGAAACAAACTGGAAAACTAATCCGCGCATATAGTTTCTAGCCAAATTAGTTTCAAAATCTTTAACATAATATTTTTTACATTGTGTAAGATTTATCGTATTTGGTCTATCGGGTTCGAATGGTTAAATCAAACGATTTACCATACGAACATAAAATGGTATTTTTCACTCACAAACGAATACCAATTTCACAGAGCAGATTGCACAGGCAACAGCCCTTGCTAGTATTATGCCGAGGTGACGCAGAGTACAAGGAACCAAAAACGCATTCCAAAAGATGACGTCAGCACGATTGCGTTCATGTTAGGTAGGCGGATAACATACAAAGTAAACAAACGTTTTGAAACCGGATGTGCCGATATGAAAATTCATCTACAATTAAACATATTTTCTTCAATCTTTAAGTTAATTTTACAGTGTGTTACAGGGTGGTACAGGGTGTTAAGGGTGTTGTAGGGTGTTACAGGGTGTTACAGAGTGTTACAATATTACAGGGTGTTGCAGGGTGTTACAGGGTGTTAGAAGGTGTTACAGGGTGTTACAGGGTGTTACAGGATGTTACATGGTGTTACAGGGTGGTACTGGGTGTTACAGTGTGTTACAGGGTGTTACAGGGTGTTATAGGGTGTTACAGGGTGTTACAGGGTGTTACAGAGGGTTACAGGGGGTTACAGGGTGTTACATGGTGCTACAGGGTGTTACAGGGTGTTACAGGGTGTTACAGGGTGTTGTAGGGTGTTACAGGGTGTTACAGAGTGTTACAATGTTACAGGGTGTTGCAGGGTGTTACAGGGTGTTAGAAAGTGTTACAGGGTGTTACAGGGTGTTACAGGGTGTTACAGGGTGTTACATGTTGTTACATGGTGTTAGCAGGGTGTTACTGGGTGTTACAGCGTGTTACAGGGTGTTACAGGGTGTTACAGGGTGTTACAGGGTGTTACAGGGTGTTACAGATGGTTACAGGGTGTTACAGTGTGCTACAGGGTGTTACAGGGTGTTACATGGTGTTACTGGGTGTTACAGTGTGTTAAAGGATGCTACAGGGTGATACAGGATGTTACAGGGTGTACAGGGCGTTACAGGGTGTTACAGGGTGTTACATGGTGATACAGGGTGTTACAGGATGCTACAGGCTGTTACAGAATGTGTTACAGGGTGTTACAGTGTGTTACAGGGCGTTACAGAGTGTTACAGGGTGTTACAGGGTGATACAGGGTGTTACAGGGTGCTAGAGGGTGTTACAGTGGGCTACATGGTGTTACATAGGGTTACAGGGTGTTATAGGGTGTTACAGGGTGTTAAATCGTGTTACCGTGTTAAAGGGTGATACAGGGTGTTACATGGTGTTACAGGATGCTACAGGATGTTACAGGATGTAACAGGGCGCTACAGGGTGTTACATAGTGTTACAGAGGGCTACAGGGTGTTACAGGGTGCTACAGGGTGTTACAGAGGGCTACAGGGTGTTACAGTGGTACAGGGCGTTACAGAGGGTTACAGGATGTTACAAGGTGTTACAGGGTGTGACAGCGGGCTACAGGGTGTTACATGATGTTACAGGGTGTTACAGAGGGTTACAGGGTGCTACAGTGTGCTAAAGTGTGTTACAGGATGCTACAGGGTGTTACAGGATGTTGCAGGGTGTTACAGGGTGTTACAGGGTGTTACAGGGTGCTACATAGTGTTACAGAGTGTTACAGAGGGCTACATGGTGTTACATGGTGCTACATGGTGCTACAGAGGGCTACAGGGTGTTACAGTGGTACAGGGCGTTACAGAGGGTTACAGGATGTTACAAGGTGTTACAGGGTGTTACAGCGGGTTACAGGGTGTTACAGGATGATGCAGGGTGTTACAGTGTGCTACAAGATGTTACAGGGTGTTACAGGGTGTTACAGAGGGTTACAGGATGTTACAGCGGGTTACAGTGTGTTAAAGGATGCTACTGGGTGTTACAGGGTGTTACAGGGTGTTACAGGGTGTTACAGGGTGTTACAGGGTGTTACAGATGGTTACAGGGTGTTACAGTGTGCTACAGGGTGTTACAGGGTGTTACATGGTGTTACTGGGTGTTACAGTGTGTTAAAGGATGCTACAGGGTGATACAGGATGTTACAGGGTGTACAGGGCGTTACAGGGTGTTACAGGGTGTTACAGGGTGTTACAGGGTGTTACGGGGTGTTACATGGTGTTGCAGGGTGATGTAGGGTGTTACAGGGTGTTAAAGGGTGATACAGGGTGTTACAGGGTGTTACATGGTGTTACAGGGTGTTACAGGGTGTTACAGGGCGTAACACGGTGTTACAGGGTGTTATAGCGTGTTATAGGGTGTTACAGAGTGTTACAGCGTGTTACAGGGTGTTACAGGGTGTTACAGGGTGCTATAGGGGGTTATAGGGTGATACAGGGTGTTGCAGGGTGTACAGGGTGTTACAGGGTGTTACAGGGTGTTGCAGGGTGTTACAGGGTGCCACAGGGTGTTACAGCGTGTTACAGGGTGTTACAGGGTGTTACAGGGTGCTACAGGGTGTTACAGTGTGTTGCAGGGTGTTACAGGGTGCTACAGGGTGTTACAGGGTGTTGGCGCCTGCAACATATTTCTGGCAAATTAATTAACCCTTTAACCCATAAATTTGTTCAAGAAACATTTGAATTTTCTCATAGAAAATGTTGATTTTCCGACCAAGAGAAGACTATTTTTTAACATTTACCACTGGAATGACTGGTTCGGTTATCGAGCCAGTCATTAAAGTGGGATATTTTCAAAAATATTCTCCTCATAGTCTGCAAATGAACATTTTCCAAGACCACTGCAGAAACTGATGTAAGTGTTAAAGAGTTACATGGAGTTACATGGAGTTACAGGGTGTTACAGGGTGCTACAGGGTGTTACAGGGGGATACAGGGTGCTATATGGTGTTACAGGGTGTTACAGTGTTACTGGATGTTACATGGTGTTTCAGGGTGTTACAGGTTGTTACAGGGTGTTACAGGGTGTTACCGGGTGCTACAGGGTGTTACAGAGGGCTACAGGGTGTTACAGCGTGTTGCAGGGTGCTACAGGTGTTACAGAGGGCTACAGGGTATTACATCGTGTTACAGGGTGTTACAGGGTGCTACAGGGTGTTACAGAGGGTTACAGGGTGTTGCAGGGTGTTGCAGCGTGCTACAGGGTGTTACAGAGGGCTACATGGTGATGCTGGGAGTTGCATGGTGTTACAGGGAGTTACAGGGTGTTACTGTGTGTTACAGGGTGCTACAGGGTGTTACAGGGTGTTGCAGGGTTTTGCAGGGTGCTACAGGGCGTTACAGGGTGTTACAGGGTGCTACAGTGTGCTACAGGTTGTTACAGGTTGTTACAGGGGGTTATAGACTGTTACAGGGTGTTACAGGGTGTTGCAGGGTGTTACAGGTGGTTACAGGGTGTTACAGGGTGCTACAGGGTGCTACAGGGTGCTACAGGTTGTTACAGGGTGTTACATGGTGTTATAGGGTGTTACAGGGGGTTACAGGGTGTTACAGGGTGTTACATGGGCGTTACAGGGTGTTACAGGGTGTTACAGTGTGTTGCAGGTTGTTACAGGGTATTCCACGGTGTTATAGGGCGTTACAGGGTGTTACAGGGTGTTACAGGGCGCTACAGGGTGTTAAGGGTGTTACAGAGTGTTACAGTGTGTTACAGGGTGCTACAGGGTGTTACAGGGTGTTGCAGGGTTTTGCAGTGTGCTGCAGGGCGTTACAGGGTGTTACATGGTGTTACAGTGTGTTACATGTTGTTACAGGGTGTTACAGGGTGTTGCAGGGTGTTACAGGGTGTTGCAGGGTGTTACAGGGTGTTGCAGCGTGTTACAGGGTGTTACAGGTTGTTACAGGGTGTTACAGGGTGTTACAGGGTGTTGCAGGGTTTTGCAGTGTGCTGCAAGGCGTACAGGGTGTTACATGGTGTTACAGGTTGTTACCGGGTGTTACAGTGTGTTACAGGGTGTTACAGGGTGTTACAGGGTGTTACAGGGTGTTACAGGGTGTTCCAGTGTGTTGCAGGGTGTTACAGGGTGTTGCAGGGTGTTACAGGGTGTTGCAGGGTGTTACAGGGTGGTGCAGGGTGTTTTAGGGTGTTGCAGGGTGTTACAGGTTGTTACAGGGTGTTACAGGGTGTTGCAGGGTGTTACAGGGTGTTACAGGGTGGTGCAGGGTGTTGCATGGTGTTACAGGGTGTTGCAGGGTGTTACAGTGTGTTACAGGGGGTTACAGGGTGTTACAGGGTGTTACAGGGTGTTACAGGTTGTTACAGTGCGTTACAGGGTGTTACAGGGTGTTACAGTGTGTTGCAGTTTGTTACAGGGTGTTGCAGGGTGTTATATGGTGTTGCAGGGTGTTACAGGGTGTTGCTGGGTGTTACAGGGTGTTACAGGGTGTTACAGGTGGTTACAGGGTGTTACAGGGTGCTACAGGTTGTTACAGGGTGTTACATAGTGTTATAGGGTGTTACAGGGGGTTACAGGGTGTTACAGGGTGTTACATGGGCGTTACAGGGTGTTACAGGGTGTTACAGTGTGTTGCAGGTTGTTACAGGGTGTTCCAGGGTGTTATAGGGCGTTACAGGGTGTTACAGGGGGTTACAGGGTGTTACAAGGTGTTGCAGGGTGCTACAGGGCGCTACAGGGTGTTAAGGGTGTTACAGAGTGTTACAGTGTGTTACAGGGTGCTACAGGGTGTTACAAGGTGTTGCAGGGTTTTGCAGTGTGCTGCAGGGCGTTACAGGGTGTTACATGGTGTTACAGTGTGTTACAGGTTGTTACAGGGTGTTACAGGGTGTTGCAGGGTGTTACAGGGTGTTGCAGGGTGTTACAGGGTGTTGCAGCGTGTTACAGGGTGTTACAGGTTGTTACAGGGTGTTACAGGGTGTTACAGGGTGTTGCAGGGTTTTGCAGTGTGCTGCAGGGCGTACAGGGTGTTACATGGTGTTACAGGTTGTTACAGGGTGTTACAGTGTGTTACAGGGTGTTACAGGGTGTTACAGGGTGTTACAGGGTGTTACAGGGTGTTCCAGTGTGTTACAGGGTGTTACAGGGTGTTGCAGGGTGTTACAGGGTGTTGCAGGGTGTTACAGGGTGGTGCACGGTGTTGCAGGGTGTTGCAGGGTGTTGCAGGGTGTTACAGGTTGTTACAGGGTGTTACAGGGTGTTGCAGGGTGTTACAGGGTGTTACAGGGTGGTGCAGGGTTTTGCAGGGTGTTACAGGGTGTTGCAGGGTGATACAGTGTGTTACAGGGGGTTACATGGTGTTACAGGGTGTTACAGGGTGTTACAGGTTGTTACAGTGCGTTACAGGGTGTTACAGGGTGTTGCAGGGTGTTACATGGTGTTGCAGGGTGTTACAGGGTGTTGCAGGGTGTTACAGGGTGTTGCAGGGTGTTACAGGGTGGTGCAGGGTGTTGCAGGGTGTTGCAGGGCGTTACAGGTTGTTACAGGGTGTTACAGGGTGTTGCAGGGTGTTACAGGGTGTTCCAGGGTGGTGCAGGGTGTTGCAGGGTGTTACAGGGTGTTGCAGGGTGCTACAGTGTGTTACAGGGGGTTACAGGGTGTTACACGGTGCTACAGGGTGTTACAGGTTGTTACAGTGCGTTACAGGGTGTTACAGGGTGTTACAGTGAGTTGCAGTTTGTTACAGGGTGTTGCAGGGTGTTACATGGTGTTGCCGGGTGTTACAGGGTGTTGCAGGGTGTTACAGGTTGTTACAGGGTGTTACAGGTGGTTACAGGGTGTTACAGGGTGCTACAGGTTGTTACAGGGTGTTACATGGTGTTATAGGGTGTTACAGGGGGTTACAGGGTGTTACAGGGTGTTACATGGGCGTTACAGGGTGTTACAGGGTGTTACAGTGTGTTGCAGGTTGTTACAGGGTGTTCCAGGGTGTTATAGGGCGTTACAGGGTGTTACAGGGTGTTACAGGGTGTTACAAGGTGTTGCAGGGTGCTACAGGGCGCTACAGGGTGTTAAGGGTGTTACAGAGTGTTACAGTGTGTTACAGGGTGCTACAGGGTGTTACAGGGTGTTGCAGGGTTTTGCAGTGTGCTGCAGGGCGTTACAGGGTGTTACATGGTGTTACAGTGTGTTACAGGTTGTTACAGGGTGTTACAGGGTGTTGCAGGGTGTTACAGGGTGTTGCAGGGTGTTACAGGGTGTTGCAGCGTGTTACAGGGTGTTACAGGTTGTTACAGGGTGTTACAGGGTGTTACAGGGTGTTGCAGGGTTTTGCAGTGTGCTGCAGGGCGTACAGGGTGTTACATGGTGTTACATGGTGTTACAGGTTGTTACAGGGTGTTACAGGGTGTTCCAGTGTGTTACAGGGTGTTACAGGGTGTTGCAGGGTGTTACAGGGTGTTGCAGGGTGTTACACGGTGGTGAAGGGTGTTGCAGGGTGTTGCAGGGTGTTACAGGTTGTTACAGGGTGTTACAGGGTGTTGCAGGGTGTTACAGGGTGTTACAGGGTGGTGCAGGGTGTTGCAGGGTGTTACAGGGTGTTGCAGGGTGTTACAGTGTGTTACAGGGGGTTACAGGGTGTTACAGGGTGTTACAGGTTGTTACAGTGCGCTACAGGGTGTTACAGGGTGTTACAGTGTGTTGCAGTTTGTTACAGGGTGTTGCAGGGTGTTACATGGTGTTGCAGGGTGTTACAGGGTGTTGCAGGGTGTTACAGGGTGTTGCAGGGTGTTACAGGGTGTTGCATGGTGTTATAGGGGGTTACAGGGTGTTACAGGGTGTTACAGGGTGCTCCAGGGTGTTACAGTGTGTTACAGGGTGTTGCAGGGTGTTACAGGGTGTAACAGGGTGGTACAGGGTGTTACAGGGTGTTGCAGGATGTTACACGGTGTTGCAGGGTGTTACAGGGTGTTACAGTGTGTTACAGATTGTTACAGGTTGTAACAGGGTGGTACAGGGTGTTACAGGGTGTTGCAGGGTGTTACAGGGTGTTGCAGGGTGTTACAGGGTGTTGCAGGGTGTTACAGGGTGTTGGCGCCTGCAACATATTTCTAGCTAATTAATTAATCCTTTAACCCTTGAATTTATTCAAGAAAAATTTGAATTTTCTCATAGAAAATGTTGATTTTCCGACCGAGAGAAGACTATTTTTTAACTTTTACCACTGAAATGACTGGTTCGGTAATCGAGCCAGTCATTCAAGTGGGAAATTTTCAAAAGGATTCTTCTCATAATCTGCAAATGAACATTTCACAAGACCATTGCAGAAACTGATATAAGTGTTAACGGGTAAAAAAAAAGAATTTTCACTATCTTACGGGAACGGTTGATTTGAAATTGAGTTAGTGCGCAAGCGCGTTATTGAAATCGATAAGAAAACGAGTGCGATAGAAAGGATTGCCCTATTTCACCTCTCTGAGCATATTTATATATCCGAGGCTCGACATACTACGCGTTAACACTTACTGCACACGAACCAATCTTTCCAGAATAATCCCGCGCGGAACCCACGGAAGCGTGAGTGTGCAAACCGGTTTGCGTCAGTATTCTATCATATTCGAGCTTTACATCTCGTCTTCGGTCCACGAGGCAAGGAGTTTCTCATCATTAAACTTCTCAACAATCCTGAAAATAAATAAATAAACATGGATTAGCTTGTCTTAGTAGTCTTAGTTGCAGTATTAGTCGTCTTAGCAGTAGCAGTAACAATAGCGTCTTCATCATCGTAATCCTCGTCGACGGCGTAGTAGTAGTAGTAGTAGTAGTAGTGGTGGTAGTAGTAGTAGTAGTAGTAGTGGTCGAAGTAAAAGCATGCGTTTATTTAGCTCTGCAATTGCTGCCCGAATTTGCTAGTTTCTAGCGCGATTTTGTAGATACATTTTATACATATATTTCGTATTAGTATTTCCTTTCAAACTTTATGTTTAATTTGTAAATTCTTGTCTTGGTTGGAGCGCATTTTGTGTCTCCATTTTTTAAAGGCACTCCTCTTAGCTGACGGATTCCGCCATTTAATAGGACTCCTCTTACTGTGGTCAACGCAATGCATTTCTCCCCGCGCCAGTCTGCTATTTCTATAATTAGTTGGCTAGCGCATTATATTTGGCAAGATCGCTTGAGTGAGTGGATTTAATTCCTTTGTCATTTGTAAGCCCAAGCCTAGTACTTTGATTTTATAAATCTTTATAGTCAGTTGGCTGTTCCCGGTCAACTCGAACAGACTAACAAATATATGACTGTAATATGTTAGTATGCATTAGGAAACCACTTTAATCGGCTAGGTGTTAGTGAACCACTTAGAAAGTGGTTCAAACTAACAAATATACGACTGTACTATCTATTCGTATATTTGTTGGTAGGTGTCAGGGTTTCAAAAGGGGACACTATTTATTTAGTGTTTAGCTCTTTCCCGCACGTCTTGGTATTATATATTTGTATTACCCCTTATATATTGTAGTAGTATGGGTTTCCTCTTTTATTAAAACACCACGGCAACCTCCTATAAGCGTACCCTGAGTCTTAAAATCACGACCAAGGCTTGGGGAGTTTCGGCAATTGAGGTGTATCATGGGTTGAAGGATGTAGTTGGGGCAGTGCCACGTGTCCTTCAAGGTCTCATTAACGTTTCCAAATCTGTATGGAATGCCACCGTAGTTAATGAAAGTGTGAAGGAAAGGTTGCTCGACGAGGTCCTTGTCGTGAAGGGTGAGGTGTGTAATGTGGAGGAAATAGATTCTGATCGTCTATTAGTCAAGTTGAAGGTTCCATTAGAGATCCCAGATGAACGGGTATCAATGAATTGATCACGTTTGGCAAAGTGGACAAAGTAGAACACGAGACCTATCCATTTGATCGAACCTTAGAAAATGGCATCAGATGAATTTGGTTCGAAAAGGTAGAACAACCTCTCCCAAGTAAGGTCACGATAGATGGTCGATTTATCTCGCCATTATGGTACAGGGGGGAAATCAAAGTGTGTAGAATCTGCTTAAGCACAGAACATCTTGCAACAGATTGCCCTAACAAAAACAAATGTCTAGTTTGTGGATTATCTGATCATTTTAAGTGACGATGCCCGCAGAACAAATATGTCAAAAAGGGGCTGATAAAAGTGCAGAGCAAGTTGTCTCTAAAGAGAATGTCATAGACCCGGTAGCTGCTGAGATTGTAGCTGAAATCCATTTTAATGGGAAGCACGTTACTAAAGAAAATGTCATCGAACCAGTAGTTGCTGAGATTGTAGCTGAAGTCCATGTTAATGAGAAGCATGGTTAAAAAACTAAGAATCCAATCGTTGTAGTTGCAGGCGATGACATAGAGGTTCTAGCTGAGGGGCTAAATCTTACTCCAGTAACAAGTCAATTCAAGTCTGATGTCAGAGAGGCTAATTCCACACAAGTTGAAGATGATGATCAATACCCTCGAGAAGAGAGTTTTAATTTAGGACAAGTAAAATTCAGGTAGCAAGATACTGAAACTAACTTTGATTTTCCACCGAGTACACTCAATCTAGACGATTTAAATAATATAGAGAAAGTAATTGGTGTCTCGGTTCGATTGAGTGGAACAAAGCGACAGAAAGCTGGAGAGAGTTCTGAATCAGAAATAGAGGAAAGTGATATAGAAGACGATGATATGTCAGTCGCTGAATCCGATATATCCATTCAAACACAGAGTTCTAAATCACCCGATGAAATGGTCATGTAAAGGTCAGAGGCAGAAGGTGTTAGTTCCATATGTGAAGGCAATAGGGGTTAAATATAGGCATCTGCGTCATGATTCAGATATATTAAAATATAAGCATTTGGAAGAAGTTGAGCTAAGGAGTGCAGCGTTTGCGAGTAAAATAGGTAAATGGTCTAAGAGAGGATCGAAAAAACCCAAAATCTAGTTAGCTTAATAATGGCGGTTATACACATCATTTTATTACTTTTTATGCTAATTTGCACACTCAATTGTAGACGCTTAAATAGTGACCTAAAGCAACGTCACTTACTAGAGACTCTGAAAAATGAGCAGATTGACATTACTTTGATACAGGAATAAAAAATTCAGAAGTCAGAATCATACGATAATTTAGAAAAGATTTCTGGATCCAGAATATTCTATTCGTTATCTCAAGATAATAGTGTAGGCGTAGCAATTGTTAGATTCCCTCGTTGTTCAGCCTATGTAAATATAATCTCTTCAGTATCAGGTGCAAATGGTCGCTGGGTGAGAGTCACGCTAGATATCCAACAAACACGTTTCACGTTGCTGTGTAAATATGCACCTGCATCTCATCAACTACGTCGTCATTTTTCCAATGAGATGTCTACAACAGCACTAAATAACATCACTGAAAACTTAGTAATGGGTGGTGACTTTAATTGTGTCGTTGACAAAGAAAATGACAGGAATGCAACTTCAACGTATGCTTATACATCACATAGACTCTTAAAAGAAATATGTGATAATGAAAATTTAGTTGACACCTATAGAATATCAACACCTCATGGTAAAGATCTTACATGTTTTTCGGCAGATGGTAAAGTTGGTTCAAGGTTCGACAGAATTTATGTGAATAGTTTGTTGACAGGGTACTGGAGAGATATTAATATTAAGCCAGTCGCATTCTCAGATCATAACTTGGTTTGTGTAACCTTTGCCAATGCTGATTGGGTAACAAAAGGGGTTGGGGTTTGGAAATTAAACACAACACTGTTAGGAGAAGAATTTTATAAGAATAATATAGAGAGTTGTTGGCAACATTGGATTAATAGGAAAGCATCATATAAGAGCACATTGCAATGGTGGAAGGATGTAAAACAGGATTTAAAGTATGTTTCCCGAAAGTATGCTATTAGAAAAGCACGGGAAATACGCAAACACAAGAAAACAATTCATTGATCACTGATGAAAATTAATACTAAAATGAATAATGGTAAAGATAATTATTATGAATTACTGGTTAAAATTAAAAGTAAAATAAGAGATATAGAACAATATGAGTTTGAGGGTGCAAAAATTAGAGCAAGAGCCCAGATGCATGCAGAAGGGGAAAAGCCAACCCAATATTTTTGCACATTAGAAAAAGCACTGGCAATAGATAAGGTGATGTGCTCATTAAACATGCCGGATTGTTCAACCGTCTTTACCAACAATGAAATGAGTACTATTGTATGCAATTACTATGAGTCATTGTACAAGTCAGAGGGAATTGATGAAGATGCAAAATTAGATTTGTTAGCGGGCAGTGAATTTTGTGATCACCCCTTAACACTAGAAGATTTAACTAAATCCCTTAAAGGTATGAAACTAGAAAAATCACTGGGGTGTGATGGCCTTCCAGTTGAATTTTCCCAAAGGTTTTGGCACATTGTAGGTCCAATAATGGAAGTATTAGCCACTGAAATCTTTGAGAAAGGCCATTTACCACCAACTATGGCTAGGGCATACGTAAGGCTAATATATAAACGAAATGACAGACGTCTAATTCAGAATTACAGACCAATTTCTCTACTATGTGTAGACTACAAAATAATATCCAGACCACTAACATTGAAACTAGGTAGCGTTTTAGGAGAAATCATTGGAACAGAGCAGACATGTGCCGTACCTAGGAGGACAAATTAAACCAATAACATGTTAATAAGAGACCTTATACAATTGGGTGAGAAGGATAACATCCCTTAAGCTGTGATTGCCTTGGACAATGAAAAGGCATTTGACCGTGTGAAATGGGATTTTCTTTTTAATTCTTTGCAATCGTTTGGGTTAGGCTCAAACCTTATTAAATGGGTTAAGATTTTATATACGGATATCAAGAGTAGCTATTTAGTGAACAATCAATTATCCAGAGAAATCGTCTTAGAACCTGGTGTTAGACAGGGTGTTCCCTATCGCCATTATTATTTGTTATTGTGATGGAATCCCTTGGCATAGCATTGAGGCAAAATAATAACTTTCAAGGCATATGTATTCGTGGCATAGAAAGACCACTTAAGCTGTCACAATATGCTGATGACACAACTATGTGTGCCAGTTCAAACAATGATTTTGTAATTTTAAACCACGTACTAGAAAAGTTCCAAAATGCATCTGGTTTGAAAATCAATAAAGGAAAATCCAAAGGATTATTTTTGGGGCCATGGAAAGAGCGGAATGACAAGCCACTTGAAATCATTTGGTCTAATGATACCATTAAGATTTTAGGCATCTATTTTATCAGGAAACCGAATACAACACAAAATCGGAATGAACGAGTATCTAAGCTTAAGAGAATATTAACAAATTGGAAGCGTCGTCGTCTTTCAATTTTTGGTGGAGTGTTTGTTGTCAACAGCTTGGTATTATCTGGGCTATGGTATACAGCATCTGTTGCACACATGCCAAAACATGTAGAAAAGGAGGTTAATGAGTTGATATTGTCATTCATATGGGAAGAAAAGAATCATTTAGTTTCCCATCGTGTTCTCAATAATGCTAAGTTAGAAGGAGGACTTGATTTGATTGATTCTAAAGTGAAATGTGTTTCTTTAAGGTTAACATTTTTGAATGATCTTATTACATCAGATGAGACATGGGAATGTGTTTCACGAGCTCTCATGGAGAGAATTGTGGAACCATTTCTGGCGGAGCATGTTTTTGTCTCAAAGCAGCGACCTCCGAATAGCCAAATGATACCAGATGTGTTTAAAGATCAAGTTAAGGAGTTAGAAATCTTTATATTTGACAGATATTTGCCTCCACCTACGTGCTGGAAGGAAGTACTAGAACAGCAATTGTGGGGCAATAGTAATATATGTTATAACAATGCAGTACTTTATCTACCGTCCTTTGCAAAATATGGCATTCAACATTTATCTGATATAATACACCCTCAAACACGTAGATGGATATCAATGCAAGACGTAGCTAGAAAAGCACATATGAGGCATATAGATGTCCAGCGGTTGCTAAATAAAATAAAACATGCTGTACCAATTGAATGGTTTCGTCTGACAAATGTAAATAATAATAGTTTGTCTCCACAACCGGCATTATTTCTTGATGATGAGATGTTAAAATACAAGATGAGATCCAAGGAATGGTACCATATTATGAGACGAAAACAAGTAACACCTCCCATAGCAATTAGGAGATGGGATGACTCAAACTATAAACCATCCAGTTGGAAAAATGTATGGAAAATCTTACATTCTCCATACATACCAAATATGGCTCGTGATTTATTGTGGCGATTACTACATCGACGGCTATGGGTGGGACACTTGACATACAAGTGCAATATTACGACTTCTGATAGGTGTTGCTTATGTCAAACAGACGAGGAAATAATCGAGCATTTATTTGCGGAATGTCCAATATCGTCACAATTCTGGGACTATATCAGCCAAATCGTGGCACAATTTGGAGCGAAGCCCATTGTTCTAGTAACGCATGCAGTCTTATTTAGAGAATTTGGACCAAGCGGTGTAAATATCATAAAGTCTGAAAGGACTATTTTAATAACAATGCTAACCATATGTGTTTGGGCCATTTGGA
>CM067364.1:74963875-75022133 GCA_034401795.1 Chaetoderma sp. LZ-2023a
TTCTACCACACACATTGCAGGGATCCGATCTGCTACTAAGGTATCTGACGTCACATCAAATTTTCAAATGCGGGACATATTAGCTGACATCGCAATCAAAATACCAATGCTATTCTGCCTCGCGTTAGTGTGCCATAGGGGTGGGTGCCAACACACGAGCCTTAAAGACTAGTTGGACCACCACCCGCATGCAATGCCTAGCAAATAGAGGAATCCATTTCTACCTATGCCCCGCCCATTTCTAGCAAAGCTCCGCCCACCCATTACGCCTGTTGCAATTTTCAGAATCACATTTAAGGTAACTATACAGGTCAGCTGTTAAATACTTTGAAACTAATTTGACTGTGTGCTGCTGTTGCCTATGTCTGAATATTACAATAGAAAAGTTCCCAGTCAAATTAGTTTCAAAACAGTTAACAGAATGTTTATTAAATAGTACATACATCAAAGAAATACAATTCGCACACTTGCCGGAGTTTTTAAGGTTCATAACAAAGTTAGATACGTCATTCGTTGTGCGTTTTAATTGTGACGTCGGCCTACATATGCTGTATTTGATCATGACGTCATATAACTGAGTGACAGATCGGATCCCTCCTTTACAGTTGTCCTCTCAGTACTGCCACAAATCATTTTGGTGTTTATCTTATGGTGCTGTCAATGAAGGAATCCAGTTTTAGCTATGTCCCGGCCATCTATAGCTAAGCTCCGCCCACGCTTCGCCCGTGTTGAGATCGATCGATCCGAGAACTCCCTGAATATCAATGTCGAGAAAACTACGCAGGTTAGCTGTTGAATATTTTGAAACCAATTTGACTGGTTGCTGTTGATGCCTATGTCAAATTAGTTTCAAAATATTCAACAACATGTTTATTAAATAGAAAACACATGCAATTCATTCAACAAGGGTTAGTCCGCTATGAATTACGCGTTCATGCCGAACCTAGCTACGTCATTCACGTCATAATTGATTATGACGTCAGCCTACACGTCACGTTGTTGATTATAACGTCATATGATTGATGGATAAACTGGAATCCGCCATGGATGCCACCAGACACTCGGCGGGTAAGCTGTGTGTAGCATCCATATATTCAGGCTTGGAAAATGCACGTAACTGTGCATGCTTCTGACAATAGTATGAATTCATCCTAGCATATATTTGAAAGAATACCAGCTTGGTAACGCGGCTGAAATCTGATTTACAAACTTTCCTCCGGTCTGTTTTCGGTCGTCCATTCTTCTTTTTTTCTTTTAGCTTAAAGTCCTTCATCGAGTCTGGGAATAGTAATCCATTGTATTTGAATTCCGTCACATCCTCTAATGGTAGAGCCGATATGCCTTCTATAGAGTTCACACACGCGGTGACTGCGGTGACGTTAATAAGCAGAGTTCTTGTTTTATCTGTGTTTCTACCACGTAGTTTGACTGTTTGAGGCATTCTCCACATTTTGTAGAATTTTTCTCCGCTGCGCCAGCAAAGCAACGCCACCGGCAAAGTCAAGGTCTTCGCCCGATGTTTTTGGCCGCGCCGACCGTTTGCTCATTTCATAAATTTAATGGTTTATTTTAATCACGCATAAGCCTGCCCACACTTAAACTTTAAGAATAAATCGACTGATATATGTGGCTACTTCTAATCAAATTATTTTCCAAATCTTCAAGTGAATGCGAGATGCCATATTTGATGTGCAAGACTGAAATGGGCTACTTACTAAAAAGTTTTACACTAATCTAATAGATATCGTACAGTATTACCTTTTAGCGAGTCATCTGACTGACGTGATCGTGACATCCGCTTGCCGTGCTCGTCTGCTGCGCTGGTATCTCAGACGACGAGGCAGATTTCTCTGAATAACAACCGACGCCGGAGAGCGTGATTTCCTCGTATGACAACCACCAGACAAGATCGATGCACCAACAATCTCAGGAAGAAAACGTCAGTAGACCAATACGCATGTGTTGCATAGGAACACGGATAGTACAGTTTCCGAGACCATTAGCTAGCCGGCGAATTGCTGGTCAATTGTTCAGCCGCCACCATCGTGCGCGAATGGAGTTTGAGTTGTATATACACTACTTTGTCCTTTGTCGTCTGCTAGAACATTCTGCTTGCGCGATGCAAACGCTAATGGAGTGATCCATTTCTAGCTATGCCCCGCCCATATCTAACTAAACCCCGCCTACCTTGTATGCATGTTGGAATCAATTTGTATTCTTTGAGTTCTGAATTCCTAGAATCCCAATTTCAAAGTAAGTTGTTGAATATTCTGAAACCTATTTGACCAGGTGATTTAGCCTCTGGCAGCAACAACCCCAAGTCAAATTAGTTTCAAAATATGTTTTTTTAATTTGTAAATTTATCACAGATATAAAACTCGTACAGATTACGGAGATTTCGAGATTCATGACGGAGTTATAATAAGTTATTATAATTGTCAGGTCAGAATATATGTGACGGAATTGATTATGACGTCGGATAGTTGAGTGACACATCGGATCCCTCCATTAGAAGAACATGCTTGCGTGAGCGACCACCCACATTTTGGCGCCAGCATATTGCATGATAACGCAGGTTACTGGGCCGGTACCGTGCCAGTACCGGGTCGTATTGGTCCAGTGCCGACTCAGTAACATTCGTTATCAGGCTCGTGGTTCATTCTAGCAGAGCGATCAAAACAGAGAAATCCATGATATCTTGATCGGTTACTATGCCAACTGATTTGAATTAAGACATTACACATAACAAACCTGAAATGACTAATTCTTATATGTTGTAAGGAACATTCTGTTGAACATTTTGAAACTAATGTGACTAGCAACTGTTCCTGCACATACCAGCCATGGTTCCCAGTAAAATTAGTTTCAAAATACCAAATAGCTTACTCAGTATAGTTGTCTTGGATTGTCTTAGAATGGACCTTTCCAGTTTTAGCTATGCCCGCCCATCTCTGGCTAAGCTCCACCCACCCCTGGCTCGTGTTGGGATCGATCGATCCCTTAACTCACTGACTATCAATTTCCAGAAAACTATACACGTAAGCGTCTGAATATGTTAAAACTAATGCCAACAACAGGACCCGGTCAAATTAGTTTCAAAATATTTAACTGAAAGCGTATTAAATAGTAAAAACATACAATTTGTACAACAACGCTTATAGTCCGTAGTTCAATTATGGGTTCGTGACGTGCGTATCTCCGTCATTCCTACACGTCATGTAGTTGATTATGACGTCATATAATAGATGGATAAACTGGAAAGGTCCATCGAGGCACTGACATTTCAAGGGATAAAGTGGTAAGAGATGGACTGCATTAGTGACCAAATATGAGCCCTAACTGTCTGCCATCTGAGTTTCTAGGAGATTACATTTTCACTGGGGTTTAACCCTGGAGATGCTGAAAATTCTGAAAATAATGCCTTCAACAACTTTCAGTCAAATCGTTTTCGAAATTTCCAGCAGGTCCAGCGTTATTGCCCATTGAAGTTATTGTCTGGTGGCTTGCAGCAGTCAGACAGTAAGGCAGGGTCGACACTAATTTTGACAATTACGAAGTAGACCTACTACGTATATATCACCGCCAAGAAATGTATTATAGTAATACCTCATATGCCTTTGTAAAGGCCTGGGTGAATGAAGTGAACTTGAACTTGAACAAGCTCAATTTCAGGGCAAGAATTCAGGTAGTCAGGTTAAACTAGTTGAACTAAAAGTTGTTGCTGCGTTTACCAATTAAACTAGCTTCGAATTATGGATCAGAATAGTAGTGATGTACTGATATGTACGCCTAGACAATGGCTTCTATTGCTTAGGCGTATATATTGGTACTTTTTGTGTATATGGTTTAACAGCGTAAGTCTATTTCTATAGATGATGGTATGATCGACGGACAGATGTATATAAGTGTCCATGGCTTCACGGGATGCCGCTACTGATCAGGCTGACGATGGAATGCTTGACGGACGGATGAATATGATTATCTAGTACTGATGATAAGTGACTGATTGACTGCCGGACTCGAATATTCCAGGATGGGTCGGTTCACTGATTAACAAACCGACAGAAGTATTGAATGACGGCAGACTGACTGGCTGGCTAGCTGGCTGCTTGGTTGGTTGGCTGGCTGGCTGATTGGCCGGCTGGCTGGCTGACTGGCTGGCTGGCTGGCTGGCTGGCTGGCTGGCTGGCTGGCTGGCTGGCTGGCTGGCTGGCTGGCTGGCTGGCTGGCTGGCTGGCTGGCTGGCTGGCTGGCTGGCTGACTGACTGACTGACTGACTGACTGACTGACTGACTGACTAACTGACTGACTGCGCAAGTGTCGTCAATGCAGCTTTTCAGATAAGCCTTTACTTTAACGTTTAACATAATAACAAGCTGACAACATTAAGTTTTACTATCATATATCTCTCTTCTTCATATAAATTTAACAACAACATATAGACAGTATTCTCGTGGGAATCACCCACTAACGATCTCCCTGAATCAATATTTTTATGCAGTTTTCGACAATGATCACGAGAATAATTAAATACAGATTATATAAGTGGCATCTGACATTTGACAACACATTATCAAGATTTTCTCTCAAGCAATCAGCTGGTGCATACGCGCCCAATTAAGCGTCAAAATGTCAGAAACTTTGAAATCACTTTGCAAGCATCACAACGACCATTTAGCGACATCCATTGTCAGATAGTACATTTCAAGAAGTTTATACACTCTAGATCTAAAGACCTATTCAGTACACGTTAATGATACAGACAAAGGTGCCGTCTGCAAATTGATTGCAGAGTTTTTCATTACCACATTAACCCTTTCACGACGAAGCCGGACAAAGCCGGCCTCTCTAGAGGTCTTTGGGAATGTCCATTTGCAGGCCAAGAGAAGAATATCTTTGATGAAATTTTACCACTGGAATGACTGGCTCGATAAGCGAGCCAGTCATTCCAGTAGTACAATTTCAAAAAACAGTCTTTTATTGGCCTGCAAATGGACATTCCCAAAGACCTCTAGAGAGGCCGGTTTTGTCCGGCTTCGTCGTGAAAGGGTTAATGTGTGAATGAAAAACTTTTTTGAATAAATTTAGTCAGTAAAGGGTTAATCAGAAAGTTATGTTAGTAATATTTATACCTTGTAGAAGAATATATACTTTGTGACTAGTGTTCATTGAGGTATTTATACAGAGAGTGTCTCAATCAATAGACCTTTCCATTTTTAGCTATGCCCCGCCCATCACTAGCTAAGCTCCACCCACACCTCGCCGTGTTGGGATTGATCGATCCCCGAATGTCCTAGCTATTAGTTTCCTGAAAACTCTACAGGGAAGCTCTAGAATATTTTGTAACTAATTTGACTGGACGGTGTTGCTGTCTATGGCAGCAACGGCGCCCAGTCAAATTAGTTTCAAAATATTCAACATAATATTTATTAAATAGTAAAAGCAAACAATTTGTACAACAACGCATAAACCGTCTTCAAATATGCGTTCGTGACGTACTTATCGACGTCATTCATGACGTCATTCATTATGATGTCATTCTACACATCACGCAGTTCATTATGACGTCATATGATGGGTGGGTACTCTGGAAAAGTGAATTGTGTACGTTTGCGGTGAAAGGCATAGCAGAGAACATGTGTAGTTCATAGCACACTACGTCGCATGCATATCAGCAGAGTAGGACGTACGTATTAGTGCTCGTGCTGGCTTGGCAATACTGGACTGTTACACATGCAAGGTGGATCACCCTAGTCAATGTACTATCCTGCCTGTATAATATCCGAGTTTAGAACACAGCTTCAAACACCGTTAACATTTGATGGCGAGCGAGAGGTGTGGGCATCTCTATTGTACTATATCCGCGGAGTTGGCTCGCGATCTCTAAAGAATGTTACATTACGTTGTATGCATGGCACAATTTGAAGAAAAAGAAGAAGAAGAAGAAGAAGAAGAAGAAGACGAAGAAGAAGAAGAAGAAGAAGAGGAAGAAGAAGAAGTATGTAGGCGAGGTCAGTGAGATGTAGAGGTTTGATACATTGTCTGCTAAATTTCTTTCTTAATTTCTATTTACAGCTTGTTAAACTGGTGCGGTCAAGGGTAACGACAGAATAGGGTTTGATCCTGAAGTATCCAAGCTTATCAGTTTCGGTAGTGAGCTCCACAAAAGACCCACTCAAATTAGAGAAGTAACATCGTACTGTAAGAGTAGAGCGGGTAGTCTGACTTCATATTAGTGCTCATAACTAAATCTGGTTTTCCAAAAGTATGAAATCTGCGCACGCAGCCTGTTTGCTTATCCGTCATCCATATTTCCATCTTCCATGTATGTGTTTAAAATCCACCAATCTTACACATTTTAGGCATTTTTAATTCGTTATGCCGTCTGATTAAGAAATTGTATCTACTTAAGTGGGATAAGTAGAAAGAATCGTTCCATTTGCCAAACTCTTGAATGCAGTAAATATGTCATCAACACTGTCTATAGAAATATTTCAACTTTGACGTCATTTACAAAACCTCCACAAGATTTCTCATCGACATATGCAAATTAAGCTCTTATAAAAGTGGATTGCCGATAGTTAGAAATAGTTAATAGGCTTTTATAAGCTATTTTATCATCAATGCTTCGAAATTAAACCAAACTATAAAGTAGGCGTGGTTACACCAGTGCGCGTTGTGCGAGTTGCGTTACACATATGTGTTGCGTAAAAACACGTGGTCTTTCTATGGCCAATGTAAACAGTGTAGATTCAGTTGCAGCACACATTTGTAAATTTTAATCATGTATAAAATGATTTCTACTCTGAAGTTGATACATTTGTCAAGGTGTCATGAGAGGTTTCAATAAAAGTGGCCATGTGAAAAAATATGTTTGTCAAAGTAGGTTTGGTCATTGGAATGTAGTTGTTTCTATGCATTCAAAACATATTAGCCAGAAGTAAACAATAGTCAAACACACATTCATACACTCACTCATTAAGGTTGTTAGAAGCGGGAGTGTAGTATATCCGAGTTAGAACTGATTAACAAACCGACCGAGGTACTGAATGACGGCGGACTGGCACGACTAAAGCTGACTATTTAAAGCTGAAGAGCAAATTTAAATACATATATCATTAAACCATCATTCAAGTATTTGAAGCCTGTTAGACATTATAATGAGGGCACCAAAAGATAGATGTCAAAGCGAATTATGTGTCAATGATATTGGATGCGTCGGGCTAGACGCTGCATTTGCGTCAATGCGTACGGCGACGCAAGGCACAACTTGTAATCCCAGTTTAGTCGACGCAAGGCACAATGCGTAATCCCAGCCTAATTTAGCAAACAGTCCGTCAACGAAGTCCGTCTCGAACAGCAAGTTCAGAAAGTTCGCGAACTAGTCATTAGTACACCAATGTATTTTGAAATTTAAAAATTTTGTGCCCAATTGATCTCGAATCAATTTAGATTGTTATTTTACTAGCTATTCTTGTGAACTTAGATGCCAAAAGCACAAGGTCAAAGAATTGCAGGTCAAGGATACGATGTGCTTATCTAGTGAGGTGGATCCATCCGATAATTGTGTACAAAAGTACCAAACATGACCGCGAAACCGGAATAAGTGCGGTCAAAGCAGCAATTTTGCAAATCTGCCGCCAACATGGCGTCAAAATATATCGAGTTAGTTGACATCACAACGCTGTCACGAAAATCGAAACATCTGCCACAAAAGTGTACGAAGTGTGTGTCCTTGTTGAACTTACACTTTAGTAAGCATTCTGTTGAATATTCTGAAACTAATTCGACTGTGTGCTTTTGCTGCCATAGTCAGCAACATCCTCCGGTCCAATTAGTTTCAAAATATTCAGGAACTTAGCTATATATTTACCTTGAAAATTAGATACTGATGATTTAAGTGTCAAAGCAAATCAATTCCAACCTGCATAAAACGGCGGTCGAATTTAAAGGATAACTAAACTCATCTCATGATATCTGTACATGTGAGCTAATAGGCCACTCATAAACTATGCATGGGATTTTAACTCTTTGATCATCCCATCAAAGAAAGACATTCAGGCTATAGTAGCTAAATTGTGGTACCTTTCTACACCTTATGATTGGCTGTCATG
The DNA here is from genome assembly GCA_034401795.1 of Chaetoderma sp. LZ-2023a. Classification (NCBI taxonomy): domain Eukaryota; kingdom Metazoa; phylum Mollusca; class Caudofoveata; order Chaetodermatida; family Chaetodermatidae; genus Chaetoderma; species Chaetoderma sp. LZ-2023a. The sequence goes on from CM067364.1 coordinate 74,971,990, forward strand.
GTTTACTTTTCAACCAATCAGAAGAAACCTAGCGTGTCTGCCTCGGTATCTGCGCTCAGTAATAGAGGTGCCATCTATAGTTTGACAATGTGGTATAAAACAACTATACAGGTAAACCGTTGAATATTTTGAAACTAATTTAACTGGAAGTTGTTGTTGCTGTCACATAATAAAGAATGTAACGCATTGGCACTTACATGGCATCACGCGCTATCGCTAGAGGAGACAAAATGGCGGCGGTCACTGTTCAACATTTACGCGATATTACAAAGCAGATACTTGTGATACAGATAAAGGAATGTGACAGAATGTGAATGATATGGAATATATAAACCATAATCTATCGGTACAATACAACATTTGTGATGAGATTAGCATCCATTTAAGAGAGAAATGGGCGCAGCTATGACTAGAAATTACCCCCGTTATACACATTACCCTAATCATTCGTACACAAATCTAGGCGATTTCCATCGTACATGAGATTAAGACGTGCCCACCATCACGCTCAGATGCAGGCCAGTTATACCTCGCGAACAAAAGAGATATGTTTTCTTGTCTAGAGTATTTTGTTGAGGCAAAAGTGATTGTTACATGTTTAGATCTTGATGGATAAGCGATTCTGTATGGCGTACTCCGGAAACGCGTGCTGCTTTTCCAGATGACCATGTTTGGAGCTATGCACTGTCAGCCTAACCGGTTCTTCATACTAAATGGATTTTGACAAGACGTGATGATAGCGAGTATGTATTAACCTGGACACGACTTTCAGAAGCTGCAAAACGTGTTCTGAGTTATTTTCATGTAGTTGCAAGAATGATTGTCATGATTAACGTAAGGGCAAAAAGGTCACATTAACCCTTACGTGACGAAACCGGCCAAAACCGGCCTCTGTAGTGGTTTCGAGTAACGTCCATTAACATGTCATGAGAAGACTGTTTTTGAAAATGTACTACTGAAATGCCTGGCTCGGCAACCGAGCCAGTCATTACAGTGGTAAATCTGAAAAAATAGCCTTCTCTTGGCCTGCAAATAGACATTCAATAAGTAAATATTAAAAAATTTGTAACAAATTTCGTCATTAAAGGATTAATCACTCTTGTGGCAAGGTAATCGTTGAATGGTCAAGTGGGCCAAGAGGCCTCTGATGTAGTATTGCGCAGTGTCCAGTTACAGGCCAAGAGGGGATTATGTTTGAAAATTTACCCCTGGAATGACTTATTCGGTAACTGAGCTAGTCATTCCAGAAGTGACTTTTCAAAAAAAATAATTGTGTTGTTTCTTTTCCTGAAAATGAGCATTGGCTAAGCAGGACATGTTGATTTTCTTGACTATTAACACTTTCATGGTCAAGCCGGCGAAATGAGACATGCGCAGTCGCCTTGAGGAATGTTCATTTGCTGGATAACAGAAAAGTATTTTTGTAAATTTCAGTAGTAAACCTGCAAAGATAGTCTTCCCTTAAAGTTTTCTTGAGCAATCCTAATTAATATGAGCAGCATTTTGCGAGCTTTGCTGCGCTGTTGACATAAGATGGGGTTAATATTGCGTTTATGTGAATGTGAAGACGCCAGATTCTAGCGACATTTCTCTAGATATCTTGTCTATGATTTGTATATATGCGAATTAATAAAATACGCACGATATTTTAGTTGCCTTTATGTGGAATTGAAGATCATAGTCATCAACTTCTATATTGTCAAATAATTTACTCAGTTGAATTATAGAATGAAGAATAGGAATTGCAATGCTTTGAAAAAGATTGTTCATTTATTTTAATAGGTTATCTGAAACGAGGTCCCATTTCATATAATTACTATCATGCAAGTCGACAATTATCAAATTGCACGAGCTTTAGCGGATGCAATGTGATAATTTTCGACGAGGTTGATAATAGTGATATGAAATGGGACCAAGTTTGAGATTCTATTTATCATATAAACTGATATCTAGACACATTTTTCAATAAAGTAAATCCCAGAAATCAGTCAGATTGCATTGCTTTCCTTTATTACGAAGCGCTTATTTCAAGTCTTCGTCGCTGTGGCGCATCACTTGCTAAGAGTTCTGATCAACGCGCCACAAAAAAATAGTGACAAACAAAATATTATTATTAATTCGCGATTGAAATTACTTTCTAATCCAACTTTTAAAATTTCCCCCATCACTCATGCACATTTACAAAGGTATTTCATGAGTAGGTAGTATATGTAGACTATATATATAACTGGGATACCAGTCATGTGGAATTATTACGCATAATCTACCCAATGAAAATCGTTCGTTGAATATTACATCGAGAAATATTAAACTGTCTGAAAGCGCTGCTTATCTGATAAATAACTATCTCAAATGTCTCTACTACGAAGCGCTTATTTCACGTGGATATGTTAAAATATGACATCAGGGTGCTGAAAAACACATTCAGACATACAAATCATGATTATAGCTATCGCACACTTTCATATTAAATATCGATATTTCATACTTAACGCTAATTTGACGGCCATCTTGTTAATGGCCGCTCCGACCGCTCGGGTGTTTGTTTCTACTTCTGACATTGTCTGTGGTACGGTTCTCTAAATACAGGCCCAATTTCGTACTTTTATCACAATGTGTATGGTCATTCCATAGTCTGGGACCAATCCGCCTCGATACATCTCCGTTTACAGAGTACTGATAATCGGAGCCTCCGATACTGATGTCGCCTAAATTTTAATTCATGAATCCATTTCCACAGGCAATCATAAGACGTCACAATCAACTACCTGACGTGTAGGCTGACGTCATACTCATTACGTCATGATTGACTCGATTTAGTTCGTCTTTAGCACTTAATAGTCCGACGCGTTATACGAATTGTATGTCTTTACCATTTAGTAAACATTCTGTAGAATTTTTTAGACTAAATTGACTGGGCGCTGTTGTTGCCATAGGTAACAACAACACCCAGTCACCTTAGTTTCAAGATATTGAAACGGTTATCTGTATAGCTTTAGGAAATTGGTAGCCAGGGAGTTCAGGGATCGATCGATCCCAACACAGGCGAAGTGTGGGTGGAGCTTAGCTAGAGATGGGAGGGTCATAGCCAAACTGGAAAGGTCAATTGGGAGATCCACAAACAAACTCGCGCACATGCGTGCATAGTCATACGTGCGTGTCGTGTCTTGTATTTGAGCCATGACTGATCTTTAGTTTGCGTGAGATTAGTGCTGGTTGTCTTAGAATACAAGGTCCAGTTGATGCGTACACCATGCGGACTGGGATCACCTGCTTAATGTTTCATCCGAAGACCCCCAGCCCCCCCCCCCACACACCCTTCTTTACATTGGCGCCGGTAGCCACTTACACCTAGGTGTATTTGAGTTATGATTGCGTCTCATGCGCCTCGTGTACAGATATAGTTTATGAATTATACATCTGACCTATTTTGTTAAACAAACATTTCCTGTCGCCTAGATGGTTTCATTAGCGGGTATTCGGCACGATTCAGGGCACTGTCCATCGCATACCCTGTTGCTCTCGGCACTCATACTCACGGTTTTGCTAGAGTATATTTCCTGTTGCTCGCGCTCTCGCGCTCTCGTTAGCGCGAGTTGTGTTTCAGCCATGGTAATATTGAACGCAGTTGCCATGACAGTGATTGCCAATTAGCGAAGCATAATGTCAACTATTGCCATTAATTTGAACTGATAATTAAGAATGGTAAATTGACAGACATACGTGCTCCATGGAGATATAATGTCAGACTCGTGTACAAATATTTGAACTAGTTCATGCTTAACGAAGTTGATATACCAGTGTCCAGAAGACTCGACATAGGATTACAATGTTTCAAAATTGCGCATACGCCCATGCTCTTAGAACTTGACTAACCGACTTGGCCTCTTGGGTTACTTAGCTAAGATCATTACTGCGTTTATTCCAATTTAGTGTACCTGATACATTCGCGTATGCATGCTTCGGTGAATATCAGAATATTTATGTACTCATGTGCACAGCTATGTTAAGGTATACGTGCATCTTCTGGCGTTTGAAGTCTTCATGTACAATGTACGCGTGCACTCGAATGCACAGTTTAGCTATTCGAGGACGATATTCAGTGTTTGTAATTTTAGGTATACACCAATGAATTCTCCTCTACCTGACCCAACTGTCGGCTGTCGGCTGTCGGCGATAGTCAGGCCGACGTCCACTCGACAGGCAGTTCCGCCGGCTAGATGACACACACATCGCGACTATGTCCTCAGCAGCAACGCCTACTACTAGCGACCAAGCAATGAGCCATGCGTCATCCAGTAAGAAAACTGTGGAACTTGTTGTGTTATCTTAACGGACAACAACAACAACAACAACAACAACAACAACAACAACAACAACAACAACAACAATAACAATAACAATAACCACCACCACCACCACCACCACCACCAACAACAACAACAACAACAGCAGCAACAATAACAACATGTCAGACTCGAACAATACAGGAATTGAAATGAAATTTGTTGAAACATGGCGTCAACATACCCCCGTTGTTTGCCAGCACGCGCGAACGCTACTTGAGGCGAGGGAAAACGTCCCGGCACGTAAAATAGTCAAGGTAGTCAAATAACGACGGTATAATTCATATATTTCGCCCTGTAGGCGGGGCTTAGAATACACCTTCCGTATCCTCTGCGTGTCGTAAGAGGCGACTAAAGGAGGTAAGGGTGAGGTAACCCTGACAGAAACCTCGAGTGCTGAAGACGGAGGTTCCAGGCCGCACGGCGCGCTCTAATAAACCATGGATCCACGCACTTAACGCTTATGATCATGTCGATAGCCACTTACAGGACTGGCGGTATGATCAGCGAACGAAAAGAAGAAGAATTCATATACGAGTGCCATCTTGGAATACTGATTGTTGTCAGATGAGAGAAACTGTAAATCCTTGATTAGCTGCATGAACGCTGATGATTTAATTGGCCAGACTCAAGTCTGGTTCACCATACATCTCAAGACAGGGCAGTCTAGTCTGATCGGGTAGTCCATACACCACCCGATTATCCCTGACCTCGCCGACCTCCGATTCACATATTTAATCGGCGCTCGTTAGCGTACTAACGCCAATTTTCAGCCGGTGTAAGGCAATACACCACCAGCTGAACACCAACTAGTTGGCTAATTACTTGTCGGGCGGACTGCAATCGGGTGGTTTACACCCAAAGATATCTAGGATTTATAAATAACGTTGACGTCATTGAGTAGATCAACTTAATTCAATCCAATTAGTTTATTTTGCATATCAAAGCAAATGAGCCGTAATCAATATAATCGCGTGAATACTGCCTTTAATGTGTGTATATCTGATAGGACGTAGATAGGAGGCGTAATTTAACGTTTTTACACCTAACCACTGATAAGAATTTACAGCAGTATATGGGAACTCAGGGTAATATGTACGTATTTAGATATATATATCATACGGCGATTTTTGCAAAATGTAAAATGCCGTGGTTTGGTGTGGGGTGAGCTATCAGTATCAGTACCAGTACCAGGATCATGACCAATATCGTTCCAACACCAGTATCACCATCACCAGCACCACGATAACAACAGCCGCAGCAGTAGCAGCAGTAGCAGCAGCAGCAACAACAACAACAACAACAACAACACCCCTAGCACCGCGTATGTGTAAATAGTCCAACTGAATCTGAACAAGGCGCAAATGCTCACGAAGGTAAATATTAATGTGTTACGCGTCTCCCAGTACATAGCTGGCGGGTACACGGCCATCAATCATATTAAAATATTCATGGATGCCGCCATTATTATCTTTATCACACTAATCTGTAGAATCCGAAAGACCAAAACACCAAAATCATTTACGATTTAGTAAATATTCTGTTGAATATTTTGAAACTAATTTGAACGGGGGCTCCTGCTTCAAAATATTAAATTATTAAATTAAGGGAGTTTAAATTTTTCAAAGAGTTAACATTTCTAGTACATTTCTCATTTAGACATTATGTATGTCCTTTGATCTGGAACATCCAATGAAAGACGCACACAACAATTCCATTACGATTCAATGACTCCTCTCTGGAATATTGACTTACGCCTTTTTTCCCAGTCCGATTCACGTTATAAACTACAACACCCAAAGAACTTCCCAGTTCAAAGACCTAAAGCATTTAGATCAGAGTAGTCTCCACGGAGATTACTGGAAGCATATTGAAGGAATTGGCACACCGAAAGGCTTCAAGACATATATTAAGCATTTAAAGAACTGACAGCAGTGATGTTTCATCGCCGATATAAGATCGTAAGTATCTTATTCACAAATAACAAAGACAAGAATAACATTTTGAACTTGCCATTCCAGTCATCCTTTTCAAACAGAACAGAGTTCAACACAGACCGATTTAATTCTCAATGCAGCATGGCCGGCAGTTATCTATCGATGCGTGATCTCAACATCACCCGGTGTGGCATCGAAAAGCTACTACACAGCCTAAGCTCGAGCAAGATCCATATAATATCCATCCACCCACACATCCTCAAGGAACTGTCATCAAGGATCGCTCCTATCTTAATATTTTCTAAGGAATTCATCGTAGCAACAACAGATGAATTAGTTTCGGTCATGCAGAACTCAATCTGTTGTGGCTGGAGGCGAGAAATCAGACTCCATTAATGTTGAATCTGGCGTCCCTCGGGAGTCAGTACTGGAACCACGTCTTTTTCCTTTTTACATATATGACATACCTGGGGGAATAATTCCAATGACGCGTCTCTTCACTGACTACAGCATAATCTATCTCACTATATTATCACCAACTGATACATTAGCTATGCAAAGAGACATGGTCAAGCTGGCCGTCTGGGAAGAGAGATGGCTGATGAAGTTCGACACAGATAAATGCAATGTGCTGAGAATCATCAACTCCAACAAATCCATCACCTACTCCTTGATCGTATTTTAATAGAAGGTAACTCAGCCAAGTGTGTGGGGTGGGAGTTGGGGAGGGGAGGAGGGGGGGGGGGTGGAGGGGCGGTTGCCACTCCCAACCTGGCCTCCTCCGCAAGTACCAAGTCCATTGGGAAACAAACATCATCCTGGCTTCCAGGCTGACATCCGCATTCTGAGACAGCTCTGACTATGTCTAACCTTCTTCAAACTAGAAACTGTGTTCGACAATCCTCTGACAACGCAATTTTCACAGGAGTTTACCATCGCAACGTGGAATGTACGTGGTCTGACTGCAACATCAAAGAGAGACATCTTAGGTGCAGATTGTGAACACTATCAGACAGGTCAGAAGCTAGTGCTCATGGCGCAAAATAGGCCACATACTGGCGACTGGATTCTGTAATCGGAGCGCGCCTTCTTGACCATGTCATTAGTTTTGAATACGTCAGTGATCGTGTTGCAATCATCAACCTGACTATGCCAAGGTGAAACGTGCCACCACTAAGTGCCGCATAGTCACTGAATATGGTCCAACTACCGAAAACGCCAAAATAGAATCAATCAATATTAGATTCCTTCTACACAAAATTGAGCTCTGCCATTAGTATCCCAGCCAGATGGCAAATGTTCGTGTGTGGAGATGTCATCTCAAAGCTGGGTAAACTCAGCAATGCGGACAAGAATTCAGTACATATACCATCATGGGACAACATAGACAGGCCACACTATTGATAGCAAAGTACCAAAAAGGACTCTAAAACTACAGCAGCTGTTTTGAACCAAGTAGTCGTCACACTGCAAAACATAAGTAAAGCCACAACTGTTCTTTCCTATAGAGGTGTAGATCTCACCGCAAGCCAGTCGCTACAGGAATTCAGATAACCCATCTCTGTGTAAAGTACTAGAAAAGATGGTATAGGAATCTAAGACATACCAAGCTGATCACCGACACTGACACCCAATGCAAAAAGGCCTTCGGAGACCAGATAGCTGACATTGGCATCAGCTCATATACAAATGAATCCCTAACCAAAATATAAAAATCTATGGAATCATCAGCTACTAGCACGATAGGAGTTCTAAAAACAACAACCAAACTATGTATGCTGATGGCCCTGTAGTATTAAACCAATCACCAGAGCAGAAAGCATTACGGCAGTGAATCTAACAAAGTGGGTATAGTGAAGACCACATGAAACCATGCTTGGAATGCAATAACATTCTGCTCCAGATCAACGAACGCTTAAAAGAACTTGCTGTTCAAAAAGCAGTCTCCCTGTCACTGCCACGGATTATTGGCACACGATGTTTCGGGCAGCCCGAGCCCTGAAGGTCACTGCCCACGCACCACCATTTAGTGTACACAACACTGAAGGGAATTTTATCGTGGCACACCATGGCAAAGTGGATGCAATTCGAGAATTGTTTAAGGAACAATTCACTGACCACAATAAAGAGACTTTGCATCCGATTTCAGGTGACCCTAGGCCATTACTAACACCAATTGAAACAGCAGAAGTTGAGATGTCACTTAAAGCCCTGAAAATCGACGTGCATCTGGATCTTATGGTATGAGCAATGAAATATTAAAATCATATCGAATGTTACCCTATTCCGCATGCGAGACAAGATTCATGACTTCACATGATGATGGCAAAGTGGCCTTAGATGTGGAAGCAGCTGCACAGACATTGCAGTGGGTCAGCGTTTGTTTGTATCAGTAGTCATGTCCGAACACTGGGATTTCCACAAACTGGACAACGACATGTTATAAGCCTTCGACACAATTAAAAGCTTTAAATCCTAAATGTACGCCATTTTGATTCCAACCTCAGCTATCTTGCAACGTAATTGACGTCAAATACTTGAGTGAGATATCGGCCTGCCTGCCTGCCTGCCTGCCTGCCTGCCTGCCTGCCTGCCTGCCTGCCTGCCTGCCTGCCTGCCTGCCTACCCGCTTGCCTGTCAAGAGCTGTATCTAAAATAAATGCTGATCCGATTCGGCTAAAATCTTGCCACAGCGAAGGAGGGTTTCCAGACAAAGGCGATTTTAACATAGGAAAGGGTGTGACCATAATGATGCACTAGGATTGCACAAAGTTTGGCGTCATGGATAACATCATGAAAATCCGAAAAATCCGAAAATCTGAAAACCCGGGCAAATGCAAAAAATCAGGAACGTATGAAAACTGTTTAGAATGTGACAAAATGGGAGAGTGAGGGTCTACAACCTCTGATCGCTCTTGTTTCTGGATGATAAGTAGGTTAGTGTAAGTTTTCACCTATATGTATGGGTATGTTTCATGATTGTTCATAATATTCTTCCTATTATTATTCTATAATTATTTCTTGAATTAGCATTTTAAAATTCAAATTGTAGGCTGATCACAGTTATACGTATTGTAGATATGGGATTGTCTTGTGGGAAGTCATGACCCCGCCGGATATCTTATATTTACGAGTAAGTCCTAAATGAAATTCATGTTTGAAAATACCAGGTGAGCTAACGAACCGAGTTCTCATGTACATTATTATGTAGATATGTATTACGCCGTACTGGTTGACATCAACCAGTGCTGCTGATGTATAAGTCGATGACTTCATAGCGAATCTATCAATATAGTCCCGCCCACTTGATATGGCGGTATGATATGGCGTCGGTCTATATACCAATTTGTTGTTGGAGCGCCCGTTTGTAATCGGTGCCGTCCCATATAACAATTTGTTATCGTGTCGAAGATGTTACCAAGTTCAGATTGCGGTACTGAATGCGATAAGTAGTCCTGAATTACAGATGGAATTTCAGATTAGCCGATGACTTAACCGCATATTTTACCTCACCATTCACAGGCTCAAAAGCTTCTAATACCAATATAATAGTCAGTCGAGATCTTTCATAAAGTTAATCGGATCTCCAACGAGACATTGAGACATTGCTGGTTTTGAGAAAAGCAAATGGGAGTAAGTTGGGTTGGTGTAGAATATCCGTATGATGATATGTATGAATTGTAGAAGATGTCCAACCCTAATGTACATGTGGACGAACCTAAATACATACGGATGTACACACGCCGTGTCCAGGATAAGGACCCTCATTCGGTTCAACGGATGTGTTAGGTGAATGGTAGAGTTAGGCAAATGGTAAATCAATGATAAAGTTAGGTTTGTGGTAGAGTAAGGTCAATGGTATAGTTAGGTCAATGGTAAAGTTAGGTTTGTGGCAGAGTAAGGTCAATGTTAGAGTAAGGGGAATGGTATAGTTAGGTCAATGGTAGAGTAAGGTCAATGGTAAAGTAAGGTCAATGGTATAGTTAGGTCAATGGTATTGTTAGGTCAATGGTATAGTTATGTCAATGGAAGAGTAAGGTCAATGGTATAGTTAGGTCAATGGTAACGTTAGGTCAATGGTATAGCTAGGTCAATGGTAGAGTAAGGTCAATGGTATAGTTAGGTCAATGGGAGAGCTTGGTGCACCGTAGACTTATAGTCCATGGACCAGGAGCCAAATGTTGGCCGATTGGTAACAAATAGAGGTACCGAACGAGACAATGCTTTACTAAAGGTTTATTATCCGTAGTTTCCAAATCTACATGCTGGATATTTGCACGGTGTAGCTTATTAGTAGTAATTTGCTCCCAAACATAATGACGATCAAACAAAAATAAAGACGTTTTGGTGGCTGTTTTATTTGGGTTAGACAACTCTTGTGTGAATCCAATTATGCCATGTAACCTTTCTCAAAGTTATTAATTATACGCCACTCTTTAGGCCTGAAATCATAATACCACTGTCCTAATAAACAACCCGCTACCATTAAGGATTAACTTTAGCATTTTGGTAGCCATTAACCCTTTCAATCCTAGAAACGTAAGAAAATATATCTTCTATGCAATGTAAAGTTACAAGATAAACATTGTAAAATCTTTCTAATTGTTTGTGCCTACTGTTTCTGAGACTAATAGCTTCAACTCCAATTAATTTTGAGCTACACATCCGTTTATCGATATGGACCAGCCGCAAATTGACGCTTTCAACACCACAGACCAGATACACTACACCCCTTACGACGTAGGGAATAGGCTGTTATACGTTTTGAAATTAATTCCGATGGCTTGCCTATCACCAATTCATTTCACATCATCTGCTAATATGTTACATCTGCCTGTATGGTTGCCTGGGAACTGTGATATTGAGCACATCATGGTTGCTGAAATGGTTAAATGTTGATCATTGTACATCGCTGGCAATATTATCTGGTATCTGGAGAATTGTTATAATAACGTACATGCATAGTATATTATTGTGCAAGTAGTGACATCACTGCACATATTTTCATCTTAAAATCCTTAAGCATTCACTCACAAAAGATACATCAAATATTATTATTATTATTATTATTATTATTATTATTATTATTATTATTAATTTTAAAGGAAAGGAACTGGGAACTAACATGTGCTCTTGAATGACAGCGTTATATAATAATCAACCTATACCCGCCAGTGAAAAACAGAAATAAATCAGAATAACTATAAAAAAAGCAGCTAAATACCGTTTATGGCATTCTGGCGGGAACCTATTAGTTACGAAGTTGGACCCGTACCCTCTGGTGTATGCTGAGCGAATAAACAATACCCGCTATAGCCGGTCAAATAAGCTTACGCTAAGCTGGTTAGCCACCGCGTCATACAGATACAATACTGTCCGATTTTAAAACAATTTGACTGAAAGCCAGAGACAAGGTCTACATTCAGTCACACGAATGTAAAAATATTCAGTAGGCATCATATTGCGACCTTGAAAACTAGCAGTGTATTTTGAAATCATTTTGAACGAAACTTGTTGGTTCCACCAGAAAAAAGGGACTTTCAAATACAACGTTTTCAAAAGGGATCAATAGTGAATTAGCAGTAGCGAGTTACTCGCTCTACATGTGCACCTATAGAGAATACTATTCATACCAATTACAAAACTATATTCAGATGCGCTTTCGTTATATTCAGGCAGTTGACACACGGCGGAGTGAGAAACACCAGCTTGGTCACTAATTGGCTCCAAGTTAAGCGCTCCTAGATTTAGTAAATACCTTTGCGTAAATAATCCCGATTCATTATTATTTTTACCGAAGGCAGTTTTTTTAATATGGTATGAGCCTACCAATAAACATCATTTGTTATTTCCCTTTTCCGCTCCTTTAAGAAAGCTTTTCTCCCCCCCCCCCCATCCCCCCACCCACCCTCCCTCCGTCCCTCACTACGTAGTTACTACTTCGAAAGTTTCAAGATTAAATGATCGATTATCCGATGAAATCGCTTATGTCCCTGACATCATAATCTATTATTTATTTCCATAAGGGAACCGCCCTAGTAGGAGGCCAGGTGCATTCTCTAGAGCCTCAGATCAGAGCATGTAGTAGCTAAACAATATCTATGCAGGATATTCAGAAAGTTGCTAGAGGCCCTTTTCCATTTTATAACAGATGTGATATTCATCAATTAAGAGCAGAATACATATACAAGTCTCTCTTTCAAGAGTGCAGAGAAAGACTGGTAATCGGCTTTTTACTGTCAATTTCAAGATGAACAAACATCTCACACAGCTTGGCAGTTTGTTGACATGATGTTTTTCTATCTATGGTCAAAATCCCTTGCATAAAAGTCAGGGGAGATCTTCATATATGGTCTTGCGAAGCGTACTCTATGGTTATATTGCCGACCATCGAGGACACTGTTAATAGAACCTTCTGCCATTAGGCCAGCCTCCACTGCTAGATCCCGGAGACTTGCATCGACGAATCGCTTTCCCATGATAGGTAGGAAATGGTAAATTGTGTGGAATACATCCATCTTTACGACTACACTATTGAATTGCTCCACACTGTTCTATTCAATTTATGCAGCTTTTGCATTGAGAGCTTAATCAAAGCCACATAATCTCTGGAAGTTCACGTGCCCTCATAATCTACTTTGTTTGTTCCAATATTTGATGTAGTGTTGCCATTTCAGTTGCTGGAGCATAGATAGCAGGCAAATAACTTAGCCTGCCGTTCGTGACTGACTTATGGCTGTTTGTCATAATGTCAAAGCCAGTCCAGGAACTCACATTCTGGTTACCTATATGACAAAGTCATTATGGTATTTCCGCTCATAAAATATATCAGCAATCTCTTCATGGCTTCATTCGTATCGGAGTACTGGAGTAAAGTTTGCCATGATAGAATGTGCCGAGGATTTGTAAGAATGTTTTTGGCACTTGGTGACCGCATAAGATACAAGTTCTAGTTCAAGTTTTTGGACTTTGTAGCATAGTTTCATAATCCACATCCTCATTTTCTATGGTTCATTAGGTTCACTCAATCTGGGATGAATAGAGAATCAAAAAATGTGTAAGGAAAGAGTATTGAGCAGGAATTACTCAACTTACACCCCAAAATACACCACAGCCAAAGCATAAAAACGTGAGTAATTGTGAGATGGTCATATGGACTGACAATGCTGATCCTATGCACCATCATATCTTAAATGTGTCCATAGCTGACGACTACACGCTTCCTCAACTCATATTTATATAGATTCTGGGCCAGCCAGAGTCATTAAGATCAAAACGATTCTACCTATTGAGAATCTTACCATTGGAAATTTTGTCCCCTCAGACTCAGTATATAAATCAAAGCAAAAAAAAAAGCTGTAATTAACTAAAACTCCTAATCTGGAATGCCCAGCATGCATTTCTGGCATTGGTTTACCAACCTCCTTCAATGGAATGAAGATCCTTTGGTACCACCATTTTGTACCAACAAACCCATCCGGCCCATAGACTATTAGCCAAATGGTAGAATTATGCAAATGACCGAGCTACGTCAATGGTAGAGTCGTGTTAATGATAGATTTATGTCAACAGAAGAGTTATGTCCATGATAGAGTTAGGTTAATGAAATATTTAGATCAACAGACGAGGTAGATAAATAATAGAGTTAAGTCGATGCTAGAGTTACGTCAATAGTAGGGCTACTTCAATGGTTTAAGTTTAAGCTAGAGCTAAGCTAGTGACACAGATACGCCAATCGTAGAGTTACCTTAACGGTAGTGTTATGACAGTATTAGAGTTAGGTTAGCGGGAGACTTAGGTCATTTTACATTTGTTGGTGACAGGGCGTCAATGCATGGATCCACCTATCTGATCTCATCTACTCTGATGAGTTTGAATCAATTGTGAACCATACAATGTCTCTGTTCTATGAAATTCAAGATTGTGTTGGCATCAGAAATAGGAAATACGGGAATCCTTTTCTATTAAAAGACGTGCAAAAGACGAATTATTCAAAGCGACATTCAATAGAAGACATAGGAAACGTACTCTCAAGAGAAAATCCAGAATCTATAATTAATCAGAGACAGCCAATTCATCATACTTAAGATGCAAACCCCTTCTCACGGTGCTATTCAGCCGCCCTACCCTCTAGGGCCCTGTTCCCTACAGCGGCAATGGGTATCGTGTCCGTTTTCATTTTTGTCCCATGACAAAATGTGAATTATACATCACATATACATATTGTGATCGCACGTACCTTGTATATATTTACAATAGAACGTGCGTGCAGATATAGTTTATCAATTATACATCTGATCTACCGTGATACACAACCATTTCCTGTAGCATCCGTGTGTTCATCAGCGGGAACTTGGCGCAAATACGTGCACTGTCGATCACATTCCCTGCTGCTCTCGGTTCTCCCGCTCACGCTTCCATTAGAGTGTATTTCCTGTTGCACTTGGCTCTTATACACACGCTTCCACTAGAGTGTATTTCCTGTTGCTCTCGCACTCGCTCTCTCGCTTCCACCATGATAATCTTGAACGCAGTGGTCATGGCAGTGATTGCCAATTAGCGAAGCATAACATCAATTCTTACCATTAATTCGAACTGATAAAAAGAATGGTAAATTGACAGACGGATATGATCCATGGAGATATAATATCCGATTCGTGTACACATATTAATACTAGTTCGTGATTGATGAACTTGATGCACCAGTCTCCAGAGAGCTTGCCTCCGTATGACAAGTTTCAAAATTGCACACACTGCCAAGCTCTTAGAACTCGAGTAACAGACTTGAAAGTGTTAGGTGCTCAGCTCAGCATGCTTCGGCGAATATCAGATTATGTATGTACTGATATGCAAAGCTATGACCAGGTATACATGCCTCTTCTGGCGTTTGAGGTATTCATGTACAATGTACACGAGTACTCGAATGCACAATTTAGCGACTCGAGGACGCCAGTTAGTGTTTGTAATTCTAGGTATACACCAATCGATTATCCCTAACAAGAGCTAACGTTTCGGTTATCACTGGTAGTCGGGCCGACGTGCACTCGACATGGAATTCCGCCGACTGGACGTTACACACAAACCGACCATGTCGTCAACAGTAAGGCCTGCCCATATCTACTACCACCAATGCGGCGCCGCCGCCGCCACCGCCGCCACCACCACCACCTCCACCTCTACTACCACCACCGCCACCACCACCACCACCACCACCACCAACACCACCACCACCACCACCACCACCACCACCACCACCACCACCACCACCACCACCACCACCACCACCACCACCACCAATCAACAACAACCACAACACCAACACCAACACCAACACCAACACCAGCAACAACAACAACAACAACATGTCACTTTGGAACAATTCAGAAATTGAGATGGAATTTAATTAAATGTGGCGTGAGTATCCCCAGTTGTATCAGAGCACGCGTGAAAGCTACTTGAGGTGAGGGAGAATCACACAAAATAGTCAAGTAGTCAAAAAAAGGATCTGTAACTCAAATTTATGTCCATCTTAAAATACTGATTGTTGCCATGGGATAAAATACAATTCCTTGATTGAACTACGACAATTTAATTGGTCAATTGGTAAATTGGTCAGACTCAAGTCTGGGGTTTCATAGATATCAATGCAATTCACCTTTCCAGAGTATCCATCCATCACCAGACATCGTCTGACGTCATAATGAGCTCAGCGCGTGTATGATGACGGCATAATCATTTCGTCACAAAGGGTTCCATATAGACCGTCACCAAATCTCAAATGGTCCGACACGTTGTATGAATTGTATGTCTTTGTAATTCTTTGCTATTTACTGAACATACTGTTGAATATTTTGAAACTAATATGACTGGGCTCTGTTGCTGCCATAGGCAGCAACAGCATCCAGTAAAATTAGTTTCTAAATATTCAACAGCTTACCTGTGTATTTTTTTGGAAATTGATAGTCAGGGTGTTCAGAGATCGATCGATCCCAACACGAGTGAGGTGTTAGCTTAGCTAGAGATGGGCGGGCATATCGAACACCGGAAAGGCGCATTCAATTCAATTTATTCACACCCATGCCTATTAGATAAGATCAAGATATGACAGTCCAGTCGGGTTTGGATAGAGCAAATGATCATCCCTGACCTCGGTGACTCGTCAGGTTTTTTAATCGTCGCTAATCGGCATACACCCCCGGATTAATCCAAATTGGCGCGCCAATAAAGGTTTCCATGTGCGGCTATGTCCCGCCCATCTCTATCTAAGCTCCGCCCACGTTTCGCGCGTGTTGGGATCGATTAATTTAATCATGAATTCCTAGAAACCAATGCTGTAAGTTAGTGAGTGCCCTGATACAAATACAATTGAAAATCACCGATGGCATGTGGAACTCAACAGTTAGATACACTTATGGGCATGCCAATTTTTCGTGCTTAGGGAACAATATCAGTGCGTTGAATATTTAAAATCCATAGTTTGTTGATTTTTATCTCATATTATTGTGTAATACAAACGTAATTTCAGAATGCTGGTCACTGAATCATGATAAATGGCAGCTTCGTACAATATTTTATAATAATGCGAGCGTGTGTACTGATTTATTGTATGATATAGAATTTGGGCAGCCTAAGTTCAATGAGGGAACTATATTTGAATTTTAAACGTGCCCTGATGGCATTCATCTCTAAATGTTAAGATACAATACTGAGAATCCCCATTTCAAGCTAAGATATTGAATATTTTCAAACTAATTTGACTGGGAGCTATTGCTGCGTATATGTAACACGTCGCCATATCAGTTCCTTCACTTGTTCTCCTCCAACCCTCTGAGCATAGATTAATTACAAATTGTTAGTTGGTGTTTATATGTTTATATATTCGCATTGCTTAGTCAGATGTAAATTGTACATTTACCTGTTCAGGTGTTTTCGCTGATGTGTTCGGGGTGGGGGTGGGAGGGGGGGGGGGGCGGGGTTCTCTTCAAATTTCCGGCTGAGGTGTCACTATTTCGTAGGTTAGTGTAAGTTTTCACCTACATGTATGGGTATGTTTCATGATTGTTCATAATATTCTTCCTATTATTATTCTATAATTATTTCTTGAATTAGCATTTTAAAATTCAAATTGTAGGCGGATCACAGTTATACGTATTGTAGATATGGGATTGTCTTGTGGGAAGTCATGACCCCGCCAGATATCTTATATTTACGAGTAAGTCCTAAATTAAATTCATGTTTGAAAATATCAGGTGAGCTAACGAACCGAATTATCATGTATATTATTATGTAGATATGTATTACGCTGTATTGGTTGACATCAACCAGTGCTGCTGATGTACAGTTTCGACGAAACTGAATCGAAACTGAGTAAGAATGTTGAATGATGTATTCATCATTGAAGTTAAACGTCGAATGAAATGGAATAGGACCGACGGTTCTGAGTTGATGTGTATCTGGCAATAGTTGAGATAAAAGTTGTTGCTGTGGGATCGGCACGCATTTTTATAATATTCAGCAGTCGTTTTGGCCAGTAGTTTAGGAAATAATAGAGTGATAAGAATCGATGGAATCGTACGTGACAGACTGACTATAGTTGATGACGGTAGACATTCCGACTCTCTTGCGAGAGTACAACAACACCAGCTGGCAATGAGACCATACAACTCATGTGCCTATTAACTCTCGTATCCTACAGGCTTATTCCAGATAGGCAAGGGACAGGACAGAGACATTGTAGCGTCCTGTAGGAATTAATAACACAATCGAAATTTGTATATCAACTATATGTCAATAATAGAAAGGCATGCTCCAACAACCCATTCCATAATGTTGTTAGTTAGCTGACAGATCACATCAAATCAGAACCAGCCAACACCGCTTTGACCCTGTGCAGCAGTAGCTCCATAGAAGAGAAGCCCAGAGTTTGATTAGTCAGGATGCCGTCATAATCAATGAGCATCAATCAAACTCTGTGGCAGAGAAATATAAAGAACATGTTTCAAAGTGAAATCGAGAGGTAGATAGTCACGGATTGGTCAGGCCGACCAACAGTAACAAGTAGAAGCTTCTAGGAGGAAATAAGCAGACGTTGATTGGCGGACTGATTATCCAGGCCAATCAAGCTGTGCTTATAACCTACCTAGAAGAATCATGGAAACAAAGAATATATATTACGATATGTATATATCTATATATCGTAATATGTATATAACTTCGGGTACACCGAAATGAATAAATAAGGCACTTTGCCTATTGTAAAATTAATCAAGTCACCATCGTGATTCCGTAGGCACCGTGCTGCTACGTTAGTTGAAGTTGCTATAGTCATACTAGAAAGATATTCTAGGAGTAATCAAAGTCTTCATCGTAAGATTATCTAAGTTATTCTCATCATTCGAAATATATCAGTATTAGTTTAAGTGTACAGTTAGTGTAAGCAAAATAAAAGCATCCTCTTGCTTAGCAAGACACTAGTTTGGGTTGTGTGTTAGATAGTGAACTCCAGAGCGCAGAGCAATACTGCGCCGAAGCTAGGAATCTTCCGATAGTTAGATAGGCCCGATTATCACATTAAAATATCTTCACTCTCATCAGTGACGAGGCATGCCGATAATCATCTTCTACTGCATCTTTGGTAAGAGGTTGTCGCAGCAACCGTTTACATCAAAATCTTGCCAGAGAAGTAGTAGGAACCGTTGTGACCCGAAGATCCAAAATCTTCAGTATGTTGCTTAACTTGGTCAATATTGTGATTTCTTGATCTGAGTATATCTTGTTAATGCAAATCTCGCCTCTTAAAATTGTGTATATAATTTTCGTGAAAATTATTCTCGTCGTGAGATAGTTATTGATGCCCCATTGAAAGCGAACACTGGTGATCGTGTTCTCGTTACTATTGTAGCTATGATGAGTCATTCTCTGATATGCCATGATTGATTTCGAATCTACAGACGTGTCTCAGGTATACACTCTTGTATAATTATAATTTTTTTTTAAATGAATACATATACGACTGTACCCCATTTTGTCCTGATGGACTGTTTAGATAGAACGTCAATGTAGGATCTACTGGTTGGCAGATAAGAAATATAAATGTAATTTATTTGGATTATATTGTTGTATGTATGGTATTGATTCCAAAACATCGATATGAAGACATTCTAATTTGTGTTCTCAGTCTATGCTGGAGTTGATAATGTTATCTCGGAGCTGATCATTTTTATTTCATTCGTACACATTGGCACATCTACGTCGCATTGGCACATCTACGTCGCATCGACACCATTGGCATATCCACGTCGCACCGACAGTGTTGGCACACCGACGTCACATCGACGGACAATAGCGTTGACATACCTATGTCGCATCGATAGACGATTGCATTGACACTTGGCGTCGTTGAAACCTTCTGTTTAAGTGATCCTATATCCCAGATGCCACCATGACACTGACTGTAAATCATGATGATAAATCGGATACAGGAAACCTCTCTATGAAATGAGAAATTTTGAACATAAACAAGGAAGAAAATGCACTGTATCTCATGGAAATTCGAAAAGTAATTATTCTTGTGTAGATAATGTTGTAGAAATACAAGGTAAACACAGTCGATTACTTGTATTGCCTAATGAACTTGTACTACCGCTGCCGTAACTGCACGTTGTCAACGTATGACAAAAAGTGACAAATTAAAACCTTGACTAAGGCCTAAATGAACTGTATAAAGAACGTCACATATGTAATCACTACTGATAAGCCCAGACTTGCTATGCAAAAAGGGTTAATGTACCTTTATTCTCCCTGTAAGAACGACCCTGAACGAGAAATTAAACAAATGATTTTACCAGCCGCATGGAGTTAGCCCAGAAGTAATGACATTTGGTCACGGAACTTTGATGGCAGGCCATTTGGGTAATGGAAAAAACGTGCAATAATATTTTGTCACGGTTGTACTCGGCCAGATTTGGCGATAACGTAACGTGATATTGTCAGTCTTGTGATCATTGTCAAAAAAACAATTCAACGTGATCGTATTGCTAAGGCACCTGCACAGAGCATGCCTTTAATGATGCTCCCTTCCGCCGCATAGCTATTGATATAATAGGACCGATCGAACCTCGTTCAAATCACGGAAATAGATATATTCTAACATTAATTGATTTCGCGACAGGTACCTGGAAGCAGTAGCATTATTATCCATTGATAGCCAAACTGTAGCAGAAGTATTAGTACGAATACATTCTCATATTGTTAATCCAAATGAAGTCTTATCCGATATTGAATCACAGTTATCCTCCACTACGATGTCAGAAGTATGCCGCCTGTTGGCTATTTCGCAATTAATAATGACGTCGTACCATGCTATGCGTAATGGATTATGCATATTAAAACAAATGCATAGCAAGATGTGCATGGAAACCCCCCAAACACCCCCCACCCTCCCCAAGATTGGGACCGTTATATAGAGCCGCTATTATTTGTGAAATGGGAAATGCCCAAAGATAGCACTAGTTTTCACCTTTTCAGCTAGTTTACGGGCGTACTATTCGTGGACCTATGGCGTGAAATTTGGACAAAAGAGGATTTACACGAGAGTTTAAAAAGCTACATATAAATATGTCATTGTTCTACGAGATCGCTTAGAACACTGTGAGCAAAATTAAATGTACTTGTCGTGTTATCATCGAAAGCTAACAAATTGCTCATGCGTTGGCGTGGACCATATAGAGCAATTGAGAAAGTTGCTGTAAATGATTATTGAATACAGATGGGTCAAAAGACCAAAATGTTTCACATTAATATGCTTAAACAATCCCATGAACGTAAAAACTCTGTTAAAATTAATGTTTTTGCGGCTATTGACTCAGAAATCGAAAGTAGATATATTGATAATGACGAATTGTTAGCTGATTTCCTGCCGGAAATTGTAGAAAATTTCCGAAATGTAAACATAAATGCTGACCTCTCTGTTAATCAGCAAGCAACCTTAAATTATATATGTGTAATTATTTATATATAGGGATGCAAGCTGGTTTACGTGGAGGCAGTGAGCTGGCTTCAACAGACTCTGGCACAGTCGTCCCTTATGCTAGTCGCTGGTTTAGTTGGCGCCACATTATTTTTGTGGTCCTTCTTGAAGAGCTCGGCTAAACCGCTAGTTATTGCGTACAGACACATATGGGTTTATGCCTCAAATGGCTTATGCCTGCTTAACTTTGAGGTTGCCTTCTGGGCGGATGAGCCCGGGTAGCCATCTCAGCACGTACCCATTGGTCCACTCCCTCAGGCCGACGGCGTGTACATGTTGCCTGGGCGACGAATCCGAAGCCGATGAGCGACTTCTAACCACATGTCAGCACAACCACAAATAACAGGACAAGGACAAGATAACGCACATAAGCATTGAATAAGCAGTGTATCTATTTACGACCGGGTTGACGAACGGATGGCAGACTTTCTGGAATGCGTGGAGAGCTGATTGACTTCTCCCAGTTACCGTAAAGTTAGTCTGCGATCCACGTCTTTTTCTGGCGCCAATCGTGTCGAGAACGAACCATATGAGATTCGTTCCATCGGAGCCAACGTTTACCTGCTTTAGGGTTACATAATTGCCGTGAGGTTCGCTGCTAGGCCGTTCCTACTATAATTAATGTTTGTGCAGTGAATCCTACTTTGGCTTATACAGGTCCAGCAAAGCCGGGAAAGAGGCTTTACAATATACAGCACTCCTTCGTTCGAGCAGTTGTCCCTAACTACCTTATCCTGAAAAAATATCTGGGCTAATACTAGTTAAGGTTAGTCGCCGTATCTCGAGTGTACTGCTACAGGTACGAGAGACAGGCTCTCGTGAAAAGGTGTTGCTGTATTTAGAAAAGTAAGTGGTGTGGTTAGTGAAACTCCATAGTATGAGTTTATGTGGTGCGCGTATATATATATGATTACTAAAATTATTCTCGTCGTGAGATAGTTATTGATGCCCCATTGAAAGCGAACACTGGTGATCGTGTTCTCGTTACTATTGTAGCTATGATGAGTCATTCTCTGATATGCCATGAGTGATTTCGAATCTACAGACGTGTCTCAGGTATACACTCTTGTATAATTATTATTTTTTTTTAAATGAATACATATACGACTGTACCCCATTTTGTCCTGATGGACTGTGTAGATAGAACGTCAATGTAGGATCTACTGGTTGGCAGATAAGAAATATAAATGTAATTTATTTGGATTATATTGTTGTATGTATGGTATTGATTCCAAAACATCGATATGAAGACATTCTAATTTGTGTTCTCAGTCTATGCTGGAGTTGATAATGTTATCTCGGAGCTGATCATTTTTATTTCATTCGTACACATTGGCACATCTACGTCGCATTGGCACATCTACGTCGCATCGACACCATTGGCATATCCACGTCGCACCGACAGTGTTGGCACACCGACGTCACATCGACGGACAATAGCGTTGACATACCTATGTGGATGGGCCTCGCGGCCCGGTGTAATTTCTCCAGTATGTATAACGAGTGGTGAATTTTGGTGGACAACGCGTCAGATCTTCTGAACCATGCAAAAGTGATGATCAAACTACTGCGCAGCATGTCATGTGTTGATTAACATTTAGGCCGTAGTCTGGTGGGACTCTGCCTGGTATGCCACTAGAGCTATGTGGTGTACCATGTACAATGTACCCAGGAATGAACATGCATTGTTTAATTATAAACTACAACAGTAGCCCTTCATGTTACGGGATACTTTTAAACTTCCGTTACCAGACGGACATTTTCAACACTCTGCTTAATTAAATGTATTGGCTATTATGACCATCTAGTAGACATCCGACTGCAGTCGTTCTTCGTCACTGTCTTTGAGGGTGAGCTGCATCAACAGTCACCTGCGGAGATTTCCCAGCAACTTCAGAATCGTGCCATCTCGCGTCACTCATCTATGACGCAGCATCTACATTGATTTATTAACTTTTTCCGTACCAATGACTAATAGGTACTCATTTAGCTATATCTTTGTATTATTGTATTCATTCATTTCTTTACAGGTACTGATGACTAATAGGTACCGATCTGTCGTCTGAGACCGCATTTTATAATTTATATCTTTTACTGTAAATATTATCCTTATTTTTGTGCTTATGACTATCAAGTATCGCAAGGTCCTATGACCTGCTTTATTCTCAATACTGTGATAGTTAGCTATATATGGCAGCAGCCATCCTAGTTACTTGTTTTGTTTATTTCATATAAAAACACTAGGACCGCCGTACACTAGGCTATACAAAACAGCAACTATAAATCCGCATCACTTTTCCCTCAGCATCAATTTCACACTGAGGTCACTGTTCATGTTCTCATTGTGCGAATCTGACATGTGATCGAATAAACCTGGCTATTTTAGCTCGATAGGATAGGTTTAAATGTAGTTAGAGACAACCACTCCGTAGGAGACATTTGTGTAAGCCTCTTTTCTGGATGTAGCGCATATGTAACACCACACACAGGCTAGCGTGTGTACAATTGTCCAGATACATTAGGGTCTCTTATTATGATGAGTGATTGTCTCTTTCTATGCTCCTCCAGCCACAAGGCTTATTAATTGTCTGGGACTCCCATAGACACATTGGCATGATCTGACTTGGGGAAACTATTGAGGTTTCTAAGCAGTGAAGACCAAAGTGTCGATTTTGCATACAACTTCACCCCCCCCCCTTGTATCCAGTTAGCATAAATAACCCTACCAAAGTAGGAAGCATTGCGAAAAGATATTATTTTTAACCGGCCAGCAGTGCATCTCTGGGCATCCTGGAACTTAACCCTAATGACAGGCAAACGTTAGTTCCCCAGAGCTGGATCTCGAAATTATCTGCCTCCGACACACCGGGTGACGGATGGGATGCAGATCTCCATCTAACTCCGTACAGTGACTGGGTGCGCTCTTGAACCCACCACGCCCTTATGGGAAGGCCACTAGAGACGGATATCTGCCTCTTACTCCCCACCATAACCTTTAATGCGCTTTTCAAATTGCTTGTGTAATATTGGCTTGTTCTAGTGATGTTATATATGGTTGCAATGTGGTATGTAACCGGATCATTATATGATTCTGAAACTGCCACTCCGTAACATGTCTGCTCGCTGCCTTTCTGAGGGAGATGCTCCGGAATGTGACCTTAAGGAAACCGATCATCATTGCTTCAGCATTGAACACATTTTCCTGTGACGAAGGCCTGCACACAGCACTTTCCTCTCACAACAATAGTATTTTTGTTAGGATTATAATGGTTTATGTTAAACTATATAAGTAACCTCGTTAGGACGCTCCCTTGCAGGGCTACCTCACGGATATATACGGATCGGTGACATACCTCTAACGAATCCACGTCAACAAGACACCAACTTAGTTCTATGTACTGTATCTTTTCTCTCTCGTGCTAACTAACGAGTACCATTGTTTGTGTAGTATATATTTTTCTTAATTATCATGTCTAGGCTCCTAAATTCAGTTATGGACCATCATACCGGTGACACTAATAGTTGGGATGAGACAGTGAGGTTCAATCTCGGCGGCAATGGTCGCATGACCCCACTGGAACATGCAGTGCAACAGAGAGGACCGGCGCGTACACCCGCGAGCTACACCTGTTAGTGTGGAATTCAGGAAGCAGTGCCGTATTCTAGATTTAGTGGGCGCCTCTTAGTCATTGGCACAAAATAATAGCGCAAGAAGCTATAATACAGTCAAATTTGCTGTACACCTGATCTTTAGTGCGGTAGTGAAGTTGCCTCTATTGGTGAAGTGGCGAGGTTTATAATAGGTATGGCACAAGACGATCAGCGCCGCTTAGCTCAGTAGCGTCGCCCAAAGCAATATTCGTAGTAAGACCATCAGTCAAAACGTTGAAAAATGCACTAGTACGTGCAAGTTTCTATTCACCACTAGTTGGCGTGGTACAGCAGCTTTGGCGAGATATCAGAAGAGGCCAATCGTTTCACATGATGATTTGGATGGTATTGACCAAAAGACGGCGTTACTTGAAGGTCCCTGAGATTGCTAGGGTAACCATTTTAGTTGTTTTATTGACCACTGAAGAGAGGATCTAAAATTTGGTTGGCGCCTCACCCACGAGCGCGTCTTCCCAGCCCGGTTTCAGAGGCTGGTGCGGAATATGCTGGTGTAGATTGTGTTTGGCGAGCTAACATAGTAAGACCATTGGAAATGTCTTCCGCATTTGGCAGACGTCCCATCCCGACTGGGGCATACCGCCAGTGCGACTCCTTATATACTTTATGGTGACAAATCAGCAGTCACCATAGCAGGGCTCAACCAATCATCGCGCACTAAGTGGGGGGGGGGGGATAGCATGAGAGGAACACGCGTTTGTGATGTCACGCTACTCTCACCGTACCAACACATACGCGATGGCTATCTAAACCAACTTAGAAGAATTAAAAGGCCAATTCTTATTTTTCTGATATCTCCGCCATTCATGGACAGATTTTAATTCTGTAAATGTATTCGTTTTTCCCAACGAATCCTGCTAATTCTTCCTCCCAAGATAGATGAAAACGGCCTAGTATTAAGGATTCCCGAAATACAGGCAACTATATACATAAGAATGCCATTCCCCACACTCTCTATACAGCGTGGGTAGGCTATCTCTTATTGGCCCACATGCGCAATAGGCGTTCTTACGGATTCTATCAATCTGGGCTCTCTTCTCTGTGGCTACATACGCTGGCCGATAGAACCAACGGGTGTGAGGCTGGAGCATCTCAGACAGGGTCGTTTCGTACCTGACGAACCCGTGTCGGTTTGTACCCGACTGAGCGATCCGCGCTATAAAAGGATAATGTTGGTGTTGATTCTTTTAATAGATCTGAATTGAATTTGGTATCGTTTTGTATGAAGTAATTTTGGTGTCAACAGCATTATTGAATTGTGGGGGTATGTAACAAGTCAGTATGTCACCATATCAGTTCCCTCACTTGTTCTGCCCTACCCCCTCTGATCATAGATTGATTACAATTTGGTAGTTGGTGCTTATATGACACTCTACGCGATTACTATGGTTGTATATATTCGCATTGCTTATTCATATATAAATTGTACATTTACTTGTTCAGGTGTAATTTATCTGATGTGTTCGGGTGAGCTCTTCACATTCATGGCTTGTTCTCTAAGTGTCAATATTTCGTAGGTTAGTGTAAGTTTTCCCCTAGGTGTATGTTTCATGATTGTTCATAATATTCTTATTATTATTCTTCCATATTTATTTCTTGAATTAAAATTCAATTTGTGGGATGATCACAGGTAAACTTATGTTACTTAATCTGGTCAATATTGTGATTTATTGATCTGAGTATTTCTTGTTATGCAAATCTCGCCTCTTAAAATTGTGTATATAATCTTCGTGAACAGTGTTATTGTCGTGAGATAGTTATTGCTGCACCATTGAGAGTGAACACTGTTGTTCGCGTTCACGTTACTATTGTCCTTGTGACGAGTCATTGTCTGATACGTCCTGATTAATTTTGAATTTACATACGGAGGTGTCTCAGGTATACACATGTTGTATAATTTTTATCATATATCAAATGTATACATTTACGACTGTACCCCTTTTCGTCCTGAATGACAGTTTAGATAGAACGTTAATGTATGATCTACTGTTGTCCGATAAGAAATATAAATATCATTTATTTGATTGTTTTGTTGTATGTACGCTATTGATTCCAAACATCGATATGAATACATTCTAATTTGTGTCTCAGTTTATGCTGGAGTTGATCATGTTATCTGTGAGCGGATCACGTGACATTGACACACATTGGCTTGGGTACTACGTCGCATCGGCACCATTGGAACATCGACGTGGCATCAACACATCTATGTCGCATCGACACCATTGGCATATGTACGTCACATCGACAACGTTGGCACACCTACATCAGGTCGACGGACAACAGCGGTGGCATACCTACGTCGCATCGATAAACGACAGCGTTGACATGCATACGTCGCACAAACACCTTTGGCGCGCATACATCGTACCACAGCGTTGGACACCATGCCGAGACCACGTGACACACGTCATTTGCCAGGCCAAATGTAATTTATTTATTTATTTAATCATTCATTTAATTAATTAATTCATTTCATCATCTGTAAAACAACATCAAACTAATAGTTATTTTATTTTAATGGCTCATGTTGTTTGTTCGTGCTAGATGTGACTACCTGGGTTTGCTATGGTCATAACGACTGCCTATTTTATACTGTTTCTTGCGGGGTTGAGCTGAACGCGCAACTTGTCACACTGGTTTAAAAATATTCAAGGCCATTTCTTGAGAGTAACCTTGAAATTTGTATTCTGGCAATTCATGTTTCAATTCATGAATCAATTTCCCCATCAATCATATGATGTCATAATCAACTACGCGACGTGTATGCTGACGTCATAAAGTCATGACGTCATGAATGATTCGATTATACCCGTCTTTAACGCATAATAATCTGACACGTTGTAAGAATTCTATGTTTTTGCTATTTAAGAAACACGCTATTGAATATTTTGAAACGAAATTGACTGCGCGCTGTTGCTGCCATATACAGCAACAGCACCCAGTCAAATTAGTTTCAAAATATTCAACAGCTTACCTGTATACATTTTTGGGAAAT
Organism: Chaetoderma sp. LZ-2023a; assembly: GCA_034401795.1. Lineage (NCBI taxonomy): Eukaryota > Metazoa > Mollusca > Caudofoveata > Chaetodermatida > Chaetodermatidae > Chaetoderma > Chaetoderma sp. LZ-2023a. Next base: position 74,999,968 of record CM067364.1, read on the forward strand.
TGATAGTCAGGAAGTTTAAAGATCGGTCGATCATACGAGGTGTGGGTGGAGCTTAGGTAGAGGTGGGAGGGGCATAGCTAAAATGGAAAGGTCCATTGGCCAGTCTAGCGACAAGTACGTTTACATAGTCCAGCTGAATCTGGACTAGGTGCAAATGCTCATGATCGTAAATAGTAATGTGTCCCGTGTCTCTAAGTACATAGCCGGCGGGTACAAGTCAATCAATCATATTAAAATATTCATGGATGTAGCCATTGTTATCTTTATCACGCTAACCGCTTCAATCTGAAGGCCAGACCACCAACATGCTTTATGATTATTACCATAAATAATCTGTTGAATATTTTGAAACCAGTTTGACCGGGGGCTGTTGGCGCTCATAGCAACAACAGGTTCTTATCAAATCAGGTTAAAATATTCAACAACTTACTGTATAATTAGCAGGAGTGTGCGATTTTGGGATTTCAAGTTACATTGCGTTAACCTTTCTAGTCCATTTTTCATTTAGGCATTATCTAGTTTCTTTCTCTGCTGCATCAAACATAAGACCCAGACAACACATTACTATTAAATGACATAGACAATTGCCGTCTCTGGACGAAAGACTGATGCCTTCATTATGCTGGAGTGTGATTCACATTATCAACCACAGCAGCCAAACTGTGTCCTCATAGAAGAGGATTTATTCTACAATATGCCGATGTCCCCGGAGTACACAATGCATACGCATCTTGTGGCGGACAACTAGACCAATACAATATTAAATTACCATAAAATTTAGTTAGCAATTGTAAAACAATTTAGGTTAATAATTATACAACAGACTATATATTTTAGCTACGTTAACATTATTTTCATACAGATTCTCTTAGGATTTTCTGAATTTTCCGAATCTTCCGCTGTTACTACACCTAAAGTTGCGGAATCTTAGTGTATAGCCACACCCTTTCCTTTATTAAAATTTGACCCAAATCGGACCCACGTATTCTGAGATTTCGACAGATTCAAAATTTGACCTCATCCGCATCCCGGTTCTCTTATGCGGAATACGGTCAACGTGCAGATATTCATTTGTAATGCAGTTTCCTTGTGTTAAATTTTGAGCCCAATCGGATAAGTACTTCTTAGATGTAGTGCGGAATATGTGTTTGTGACTGATGGACTGACTGACTAACAGACAAACTAAGAGACACTTATCGAGCTTTACCTGGAGCTGAAAAGTGTCCCGAATAACGATCTCTCAACAGCACCTAGCAAGTATACTGCCCCCCCCCTCCCCTCCAATGCCTCTCCCACATACCAACACCATACCATGATTAAGATAGCACCTATGGATGAAGACGGAGAGAAGAGCATGGAAAGAGAGTAAATGGTACAGGAAGTTAATTTAGCCTTCCCATTTAGGTCACGTGACGGTTAAGCATTATATACAAAAGCTGCTAGCCATTGTAAGCATACCATTCTCATACGTCTAGAGGTATAGCTATTGGTTTATGCCACATACCTGCATCAATGCGTAGTCTATGCGATCCACTACGTACTTTGCTTAGAGCATATCGATGTTTTGCAATTCTTATTTTATTTTAATATATTTTATAGCATAAGTCATCTGAAAGGCATCTATAAAACCTTGTTGCCCTACCCTCCAAGTGCCGCCATCTCCATTCATGAATGTACATATCGTAAGCTCTGTAGGTTCTCTGCATATATTCTAAAACAGATTGAGTTTTATGGATATTTAGTTCTTGACCTTCCCATATATTATTAAAAACTTTCCAGCCTACCATATCTTTAACCCTTAGCACTCTGACGTCAACATCTTACATTTTCAAATTAAAGTGAAAGATGAACTGGTATTTATTTTTCAACAAATTTGGTGGAAGATGGTGCTGTCGTAGACAACAACAACATCTTCCAACAAACTTGTTGGAAAACGTACACGATTTTCTGTGATATTGACATTATAAAAGATAGAATATTGTAATCAGTGTGCTAAGAGTTAATTGTCTCCACCCAGTTTTAAAAATTAGTATTAGTAGACCAGTCATTATATAATATACTGCGTATATGGTTTACTGCTCTTATGGGAGACTATCTCTGATTTTAAACCAGTAATTAAAATTTTTATTTCCATGAATATTCTTAGTGGCCCCTTTAAAGTTCCCCATATACCATGCAATTCTGAGTGGTCTGTTTAATACGAGGTGGTGGCATTCTCACGTTCATATGCAGAATGAAACCCAACCTTCACTATCATAACCAAGAATTGGTAAGATAAGTTACTGCTGTTTGCTTGATTTAACTGTCTGGAGAGATGGATATGCCGCAGGTCTTTGCATATGCCCGCCCATTTCTTTCTAAGCCCCGCCCACTTGGTACGCGCTCCTTATTACCACAATGTTCAATCTGAGATCGTACGTGATGACCATATCGGGCGCGACCGGGTTGTGCAGAAATTATTCTAGATATAGTCTAACACAATTACACAACCGAGTAGGAAAAGCCAATTGTAGGATCCGTATCTAGCTATGCCCCACACATTTCTCACTAAGCTCCGCCCACCTTGTAGGCGTCTATTAACCTATGCCGTATAATTGTCTAAGCTAACAAATGATAGAACCTGATTTTGACGGCATTTATTTGAGCAACAGCCAGGCTGCCTCCTTTACTGTATCTGTAATTCCAGCCACCGTGGGCTCACCCCTGAAGTCAGGGTAAATATGCCTCTTTTTCTTCTGACATACCTTTTGCGATGCACCACGCTTTTATCCATTTATCCATTTATCCATACGTCACATCAATATATTCCTCAAGACAGGTACGTGCATAATCAAGAAATAAACCGATTTATTATCCCCACAATCCTGATGTGATTATTCTGATACAATTAGCTTTCATCCTCTACCCTAGAAAATATTAATTTACGGCAGGACATCATTCGGTTGACATAGTTACTAAAATATACATAATATGCTTTGTTGAACAGGCTTAATATCCAAATCTGTCAGAAACTATTCTTTCTGAATAGAAATTGGAACTAACCTGATTAACCCAAGCTCACACCAAATATGCTAATTTTTTCATTCTGGATTTATATCGATTCACACGATTCACTGAAAGTAACTGGCCATCACTATATCACTATATCTTGCTATGACGAAGCTCAATTCCCCTGAAGGTCGCTGTTATCTATGACAAATTGTCTTCATAAACACAAGTAGAATTAAATATAGTTTTAATAAACAACACGCGAGACATATAGGATGTATAGCATCAAGAGATTAGCTAGACGATATTGGCCAATATAATTAACCTCTTTCACACCCATTCATCGTCTGCATTTCGTGAATAGTGTCTATGGGATGTTAAGTTAAACTAAAGTTTCCAATCACATTGAACCCTGAATTCCCAGAATCCCAAATTGACCTTTCCAGTTTATCCATCCATCATGTGACGTCATAATCAACTACGTGACGTGTAGGATGACGTCATAGTCAATTAGAGCATGAATGACTGGATTTAGTCCATCTTAGTCAGCAACAGCACCAAGTCAAATTAGTTTCGAAATATTCAACAGCTTACCTGTACGGTTTTCTAGAAATTAATAGGCATTGAGCTTAGGACTCGCTCGATCCAAATAAAGGTGAAGTGTGGGTGGATCTAAACTAGTGATGGGCGGGGCATTGCTACAACTGCAAAGGTTCATTTCACAGGTAACACGTTGAAATTTTGAAGCTAAGGTGGCAAGAATCTATTCAGGCCACATGCAGCAAAAGCTTCCTGTCAAATTAGTATCAAAATCATCAACAGCATATGACTTGCGTTGTAACTGATGTTTCATCTTTCGCGTTAATAGAGTTAATGAGTCCAATTATGATTGAGGCCCCAGATATTTCAAATTCCTTCATTGTCATAAACTACGAATGTCATATCAACCACGTTGATTTCCTATTTTCTCAAATTTACGATAAAAATTGTTTAATCAAGATGCGACACCAGCTTTGGCAAACTAAAGTATGAATGTGCAAATGGCACTTTTATCAGATAGAAATAAGGCTATGCTCAAGATTTAAGCAATGCAGAACAGAAATAACATTGCACCAATCTTATCCACCCACAACATCGTCGCACTATTGATATAGGGTATTTCCACCAGCCGATACGATTTATAAATTATATATTAATATGCACTGCAATAACAAGTGACCTCTTCCAGCCCGTTTCCAATGCGCCCTTCACAAATACAGTAGAGACCATTCCGTATTTAGATTTTTTAATAAAGAAATTGCCTATCATGTGGAAGGCTTTTCATCAATGGAATGTGTGCAATACGACAGATGCCAATCATCCTGCTTCAGTGCAATAATATGAATCTGTGTGACAATTATTAAAAACACGAAGAGAATCGGATGAAACCAAGGAGGAGTCTAACAGTGAAACTCAACTACAGAAAAATGCTGTGACAAAAATTGTTCTCTAAATTAATTTGTCGGCAGCGAGGATAGCAGAGCACGTCTAGGGCGACTGATCTTAGTTATGCGACACGTCATTTAGAAGAGAAGATATCCTGTAAGCTTGGCACCCACACTTTCTACAGCTTGATAGCACATGTATACACATACAACAGGCATGCCCAAGAAGGCTGAAGTAGTGGCTGACGAAATCCGATGAATCAATTTCCTCATTCAATCATATGATGTGATAATCAACTACGCGACGTGTATGCTGACGTCATAAAATCATGACGTCATGAATGATTCGATTATACCCGTCTTTAACGCATAATAATCTGACACGTTGTACGAATTCTATGTTTTTGCTATTTAAGAAACACGCGGTTGAATATTTTGAAACGAATTTGACTGCGCGCTGTGGCTGCCATAGGCAGCAACAGCACCCAGTCAAATTAGTTTCAAAATATTCAACAGCTTACGTGTATAATTTTCCTTAAATTTATATTCAGGAAGTTTAGAGATGTGAACAATATCAAGGCGCAGAATCTGATGGTATGACAGCTGAACACCTTAGAGTCTAAAGAAGGTGGAGCTCCTGGAACACAACTACCCGCACTTACGCTAACCGCAATTGTACAATTGGGGTCTGCGCCAAACATTCTGAGAATATGGCGGCTAACACCGATATATAAGAATAGATCGCAATCATGCTACCTCCTATCGCGCTATAACGGTTACCTCCACCGTATGCAAAACGCCGGAGACAATGGATCATTCCATTTTTAGCTACGCCCCGCCCATCTCCAGCTAAGCTCCACCCACACCTCGTTTGTTTTGGGATCGATCGATCTCTGTACGCTCTGAATATCAATTTCCACACAAAACTATACAGGTAAGCTATTGAATATTTAGGAACTAATTTGGCTGGGCGCCTTTGCTGCCTATGGAAACAACAGCGTCCATTCAAATTAGTTTCAAGATATTCAACAGCATGTTTATTAAATAGTAGAGACATACAATTCGTACAATGTGTCGAGCAATTACGAGTTAAAGACACCCCCATATAGAATCATTTACGACGCAATGATTATGATGTCATTCTACATGCCGCTTATTTGATTATGACGTCATATGACGTCAGATTGATAGATGGATACTCGGGAAAGGTGAATTATAAAGCATTGCATTCAGCAGCGAATACGTGCCATCCGGCCTCCTCTACAGCTCGAATCCACTGGCATGTGTCTCCTACGTACAGCGCACTGCTACTGTAAGAGTGGTACCGTACCTTGGATCCAAATGTTAGAATATTAATAGCAACATTGCACTACGCGATGCTAAGTCATCTTTTGAAATCGTTAGCCACTCAAGCCTAGTATACAAGATGTATTTCCCTAGACGAGATGAAGTGATGTGGAGGCTTATATGAGACCTCCCTCGAAATGCCTCTATAAGAGTGGAATGTCGTGGTCAATATTCAGAACCATTGTGTACAGTAAAGTGGAGTTACTGACTACTGATCGGTTCACGATTGATCGGAAATTATGTGTAATGCATACGCTTATACTTATACATTTGAATCCAGCTTCATCACAACAACATTTTGGTAGAAAGGTTGTTGAAGATTGCGCACATCTTTTACTGGAATCGGTTGCTGCAATTTAGTTGACCGATCATATGACGTTTTGATTCGTTCAACATTGCATTGCTTATTGGCGAATCGCGGGAAAAGATACTTTACTTACATTTTCTGCAAAATGTGGAACGGTTTCTACGAGCGCTAATGATACACTTTCACCTTAGATCTATCATGGCTGTGCCATATTTTGTATTTCAAGCTGTCATAGAAATAAGATGTATCGTGATGGTAATCAACACCCGGTCAGTATGGCGTATCTCGAATGCTCGAAGCCAGCGACCCTGAATTTTAATCAGTCATAATACTCAAGGTGTGGTAGAAGTCTGTCAAGTACCAAGTCATGAAGATACAATCGCTTGTAGAAAAGACAGCTCAAACATCAGTCTCATATGGGATGCGAGCAACCTTCAAGATTTCCAGAATATCATTGGGTTGATCCAATATGAAATTGTTACCAAGTTAAGTCAATATAGGACCAAGTTACACACTTTCAAGTCAATGGACAAAAAGAATATTGCCGGCTATTATAAAACTTTTGTTTGCAACCTTAGTTTACATAGGGATTTAGATTCTGCCAAGATCGAAAATTGGTGCTTTCGACAAAATATGGGTTACCTGGGCTACAATAGTCGTCTAATATGCGCATAGGATCTGCGTAATCAAGTGGAGCAATTTCTGGCAAAAATTAAAAAAACAACATGTAGCGTTGAAACCAAAATAGGGGTAAGCTTGGCTTTGATGATAAGATTACAGGATGACAGGGGAAAGCTTTTAATCAATCGACGCTCTCTGCCCAAGTTGACATCATTTCTAGCTAAAACAAAAACCGGTAAGATTGACAGGGATAACATTTACCCTTGATGTTTGACACACAAATTAACAGACTGGTTCCGGACCCGAGACACATCATCCTAGCCAGGTATGGTGGTTATATGGTAAAGGCGTAGTTGCAGTTCAAATACCCATACTGCAAATTATCAATTGGTTCATATTTGTATCATGGAAAAGTGGAAATCTCGGAAATTATTGGGCAGATCCATAATCAAAGTAACTGCCATGCATGTCTCATAAGGTACTAGAAGTTGACCAATTGTGGAGTTGCAATATCAAAACTGTTAGAGGTGCGTCAGGAAAGTTGTATCGTGAATGATCTTAAGAAGGAAAAGAGAAGGAGCAGTACAAGAGTAATACTACTACTACTACTGCTACTGCTGCTGCTGCTGCTGCTGCTGCTGCTGATGCTGATGCTGCTGCTGCTGCTGCTACTACTACTACTACTACTACTACTACTACTACTACTACTACTACTAATAATAATAACGACGACGACGACCACGACGACGACGACGACGACGACTACGACGAGGGCGGGGATGCTGTGAGGAGAAGAAGGATAATGAGGAGAAGGAAAGGAAAGGAACGAATCATGAATAGTTACAATACTCTGTAAAATAAGAAGTTACTGATGTGTTTTTCTTTGTAAAATCTTGGCCGGTTTTCATTTTATCTACTAAGGAAAAAGGCCACTTCATCGTATCGAGGGTAATATGAACAGTGATAGTAAGTGTGCTTAGACTCATTCAGGCGTGGCTTGGTACGTAATTCATTACCAAGTTCAACATGACTTTTACAATGGACCATGACCACCAGGGCTTACTGTTTCCTCACCCGTTGGCGGGCCCGTGTCCATGTTTACATTAACCATTTCTGAAAATGACGACGAGAAGCGGAGATAGATGCAAAAACTGAATACTGAAAGACAATAGTTGTGTTTCTAGGTCAGTGAACCTGACGTATCACCTCAATGACATCAGATTGGTCAGTAACCATGACGTATCACCTCAATGACACCAGACTGGTCAGTAACCATGACTTATCACCTAAATGACATCGGGCTGGTCAGTAAACATTCCGTATTACCTCCATGACATCGGACTGGTCAGTAACCATTGTGTATCACCTCAATGACATCAGGCTGGTCAGTAACCATTATGTATCATCTCAATGACATCAGGCTGGTCAGTAGCCATTGTGTATTACCTCAATGACATCAGGCTGGTCAGTAACCATTGTGTATCACCTCAATGACATCAGGCTGGTCAGTAACCATTGTGTTTCACCTCAATGACATCAGGGTCGTCAGTAACCATTGTGTATTACCTCAATGACATCGGGCTGGTCAGTAACCATTGTGTATCACCTCAATGACATCAGGCTGGTCAGTAACCATAACGTATCACCGCAATGACATCAGGCTGGTCAGTGACCCTAACGTATCATCACGATCAGATCATGGTGATCAGTGACCCTAGCATATTACCTCAATGATATCAGGACAAAGGTATCCATTCATCTAAGCCTCGTTACCATGTGATTAACCAATCGTGAAATATAAGCAGAGTACGTGTACGTGTATGCGTGAGTGTGTGCGTGTTATTTTTAGATGATCACAAACTGATTGAGGAGAAGGAGGAGAAGGAGGTGATGGGGAAGGTGGAGAGAGCAGGAGTGCAAGCGAGAGGGATGGAGAGAGAGAGGAGAGAGACGGATGGTGGGAGTGAGGGAATGAAAGTGAGAGAGAGAGAGGGGAGGGCGGGAGGGTAGGAGGGTAGGTGAGTGAGAGGGAGATGGGAGGGTGGGATTGGGGTAGAGTGAGAGTGAGAGTGAGCGTGAGAGAGAGAGAGAGAGAGAGAGAGAGAGAGACAGAGAGAGAGAGAGAGAGAGAGAGAGCGCGCGCGAGAGAGAGAGAGAGAGCGAGAGAGGAGGAGGAGGGAGTGAGTGAAAGAGAAATTGATATTAGTGGATAGTGAGGGTGAACGAGAGTGAGAGAGAGCGTGTGTGAGAGGAGGGGGGAGGGCACGAGGAAGCGAGGGAGGGAGAGTGAGTGGAGAGAGAGAAGGAGGGAGAAAGAGAACGAGAGAAAGAGAAAGAGAAAGAGAGAGAGAGAGAGAGAGAGACAGAGAGAGAGAGAGAAAGAGAGAGAGAGAGAGAGAGCGAGAGAGAGAGAGAGAGAGAGAGAGAGAGAGAGCGAGAGTGAGAGAGAGAGCGAGAGAGGAGGAGGAGGGAGTGAGTGAAAGAGAAATTGATATTAGTGGATAGTGAGGGTGAACGAGAGTGAGAGAGAGCGTGTGTGAGAGGAGGGGGGGAGGGCACGAGGAAGCGAGGGAGGGAGAGTGAGTGGGAGAGAGAGAGAAGGAGGGAGAAAGAGAACGAGAGAAAGAGAGAGAGAGAGAGAGAGAGAGAGAGAGAGAGAGAGAGAGATAGGGGGCGTGGGGAGAAGGAAAGTTAGAGTGAGGAGAGATACTTTCCACATGAAACTGATTGACTGCGGTTTGCCCTGTTCTATTTTCTTTTCGAAATGGAGTAACGTTATTTTAATTTGTATATCGACTGTTTGGTAATCCATATAGTTAAATAAAGAAATCCCGTCTTCTGCAGAGTTAAGGAGTTTGATCATACAACTAACAGACCTTTCCAATTTTATGTATTCCCCGCCTATCGCTAGCTAAGTTCCACCCACAACTCGCTCGTGTTGGATAGATCCCTGAATTCCCTGACTCTCAATTTCCAGAAAACTATACAGGTAAGTAGCAGCGCCCAGTCAAATTAGTTTCAAAACATTTCAACAGTTCAATGTGTACTAAATGGTAAAGACATACAATTTGACTCGAGCCATTCATGCCATAATTAATTATGACGTCATACTACACGTAACTTATTCGATTATGAAGTCATATGACGTCAGCCGATTGATGGATAAACTGGAAAGGGCCATTAGCATAACATTATCCATCCTACCCTGGATCCTTCACTCTGTGTTACCCTCACTACCTGTCTCCTTACACTACCTCTCTCACTCCATCCTCTCTCCACATCTCTTTGACCACATTGTTTCCGCACCAGATCCCTGATCTAGTGCCAATTTAAAGACAAGTATGTTTGTGGAAATATCAAGTACAACTGAATTGCTATTGGATTAATGTCATCTGTGATCGCATTGTCATCGAGCCAGTCAGTCTGGCTCAATACATGATGGATATTCCCTTACTGATTAATTGTAGCCGGAATAATAATAGAATCGCGTAATAATTATCCAAATTGTCAAATCTATTTCCCGAGAGTCAGCTTGATGCATTGATTAGCACTATTTGTTATCCAGAAAGCACTCTGAATTAGAATGTTCCATTTTACGGATAAAGTGTCATTATTTATACCTTGCGCGCATGATTGAGTTTGATAACAGTCTTGCTGCTGATGCTGAACGCTACCAAAGGGGCATGACCGCATCAGATACAGATACACGAAGTTGAAAGAGTGTGTGCGTGCGTGCGTACATGCGTGCGTGTACTTGTGCGTGCGTGCGTGCGTGTGATCAAAAACTGATTGATGTGGTAGAAAGTAATCTTAAGTGGATCGGGTCATATCAGACTATATAGTCCCTTATTAAGAAATGTGTCAGTGAATAAAATGGGTAAGGAACTTGAGAGATGAAAGGCATGTGTAAAGATGGACAGATATCTAGAGAGGTGAACCGCCTGCGTAAAGATTGAGATGGATCTGGTACGGGGAAAGGCATGTGTAAAGATGGACGCAGCTCTAGTAAGGGGAAAGACCTGCGTAAAGATGGACGCAGATCTAGTAAAGGAAAAGGTCTGCGTAAAGATGGACACGGATATGTATAGAGAAAAGACATGCAGAATATTGGGTTACGATCCTTATGAAGGGAAAAACATGATAAAAACAGAGCGTATCACTGATAATGCTGGTTACTGGGCCGGCACTGGACACATTACGGGCCATTATAGCCTGTATTAAGCCAATACCCGCTCAGTAATCTGTGTTTTGCCACTAGACTGACTGTCCTGTCACGCTAGTGGTAAATGGGTTTTTAAAATAAATTTTCTCCTCTGGACTGCTGGTGGAGGTCCTCGGTGAGAGGACCGAGATCTCCATGACCAATCTTGATCACTAACCGTTTAATAGTAAGGACAATTCCTGAGGACCACTTGACTAGTGACAATCATTTGTCAACCGTGATCACATTCTATCAACAACAGGTGCATAAACACCTCGGGGTGGCCACTGTGCCATGTAATTGATGAATCCACGTTTGGTTATACGCCCCGCCCTATGATGGATAGGTTCCGCCCATGCTTTGCGAGTGTTAGGGTCGATCTGTATGCTCTAAATAATGGATTCCCAGGGGTACCTACATTGGGCTTCCGAGGGTTATCTGGCATTTAACTGTAAATGTGCACTTTTAGCAGACTCACTATTATGTATCATAAGTATAATTGTATAATTTAATGTCACGAAGTAAGTAGAGATAGTATAGTAACATGTATGTGTTCATTCCTGTTACACCATGAGACATTTACTTTTTAATATAATTGTATGGGAGACGCGGTTATAAAGTCTGTCTTATCGCGCTCCCTCTAAGACAAAAAATAAATTCTGTTTATACCAATCTGTGTTATTAATTATATAGTTGAGGTGCCTGTTTAAGCCTGGGTCCATATATTAATGCATGCCGCTACAACTGGCTTAGCAATATCTCTGTGCCAAGGTTATCACCAAAATGAGTGAGAACGTTTGACCTTGTATGGAGCGGACCACGCACAAAATTCAGCAATAAATTAACGAAAAAGCACTGGCATTAGTAATCCAATCGCCCAATACCCCGAGGGGAGATACAGCCAATCTAACATGGACAGCTCCGAGGTAGCGACAATACATTATTGATGTAATAGCACACGGTGTTGCTGTCTGACATTTGAACACTTCTTTAAACAATTCATATGGCAACGGAGGGATCCGGATATGCCACCCATGTATTTAATGTGATAAACATTATGACACATTTTAGCTGACTTCACAATCAGTATGTCATATAAATCTCCGCCGTGGAAGCTGGAAAAGTTTCATCAAGTGTACGACTTGTATATATTTGATGGACATATAATTTATTAAACATTCTGTTGAATATTTTGCCATAGGCAGCAGCCTCTCCTTGTCAAATTAGTTTCAAAACAGTCAACGACTTACCTTGAAACTTGGATTCTCGGAATTCAGGAATAAAAATGTATAGATCGATACCAACATACGTTAAATGTGGCCGGGCGGGTCGTAAATAAAATGGCCAGCGCGTGGCTAGAAGCAGATCTCGCCACTTCGGCAACACCTGCGAAAAAACCCATTCTATTTCCAAATAGCTTTGTGCATAAGGATCAGAATGGAATAATTCAAGATTCGTGTTATGGCGCAAATACTCCATCCATCTGATGCATATTAAATTACCCAGCTTAATGAGATATTATGCAGCTTACGGCAATGGATTAAATGTCATTTCATGGCACATTACTTGTGAAACAGTTCCTGGGAATGGTGATATAATTCGAGAGAGAGACTCGTTGAAGGATGTGATAAAGTCAGTTTATGATGCTAATGATGTGATATCGTAGTTCACATATTGACAAAGTTTAATGAATATCATTTTGAAAGCGATTCCGTCGCCAGAGGGTTCATGGAAACTCGCAAATAAGTGAGTTTGTTAAACTCTGCTTCCAACTATCACAATTAGAATAGTCATGGCCCGAAGCTAGGACATTCTGCAATCATAACTATTCAGCTAAGCTTGACATCAGGAGCTCAACTTCAATCAATCAAGTTTATTCTCATTAAAAACACTGTAGTGTTATACAGAGAAGCTATGTACAATATTTATAAACCATAATAACATAATATAAGTATCGTTATCAACATTGTGGGGATCACATTTCACGTCATCATACGCATCTCCATCGTTAGCATTATTGTTATCACAAATATGATCATTTTACTACCGCTAGGCTGCGAGGAGCGTTGCTGCAATTGATAGCAATCTTCTAGTGCTCCAGCTATGCAGCATGGATAGCGATAATAATACCGCAGTCAAACCAGTCACTGCCGAACGCCATCTCGTCTATGAAAAAGAACACCCCCAAGGGTATGCTGTTGCTCTACACATCTGCATTTTAGATGTACGGAGATCCTTGGGACATCCTGACTGAGCCCATCTATAACCCACACCCCCACCCGGCTAATAACTACAATTAATTCATGCTGCGAATTGGTACCTTCTTCGTATGTCATGCGCCATACTAAAAAAGCAACAACCCTCAGCAAGAACCGTCAACACCCTCAAACGAGAATCATGGAGATGCACAGTCAGGATGTTCCAACTTTGTTGTCAGGAGCCGGTGGCCGTCCACGGCATGTAGGCTTTCTACCGCCAGTCCTGGAAGATCTCCTACTCTCATCCAAAGATATCTGGTCTATCATCCTTATGGATAAACTGTTTACACTATCTGTAGCCTACTTCTCGCTTCCTCAAACATACATGTTATTAGGCCCAAGCTACCTGTGAATGCTAACGATGTGGATGTAAATCTAACCTTTTAATGGCTAAATTCGTTCAAGAAAATCAAAACTTTCCTTATTGAATGTCCATTTATCGAACCAGTCATTCAGTGATAATTTGTCAAAATTAACATTTACTTGGCCTGCAAACGGACATTCATCACTACCAGTGCAAATGTCGTTGTTTGGCCGAGTTAACAATGGAATGATCAAAATATGATGCCACAAAGAGAGTGCATCTTCTGAGTTGTTGTACCCTGGTATATGTTACATGATCACACTTATCCAGGAATAAAATACCACTTGATAATGACCACAACGTTTCCAAATGCGGAATGAAAATGTCATACAATTCCAGAACTCATTATCAGCCCTACAGTGTTTACCAGACTGTCCTCTCTAAAATAGCATGGCGCATTTAGCTACTTAGCTAGCTGGTGCAAGATCATCAATGATGTTAAATTATTAATGAATATATACATTATTAATGAATGCATAAATTATTTATTAATGTCATCGATACTGGGATTTATTTCTCACGCAAATGTTGCTAGACTATAACCTACCCAGGCATCAGGCATCCCATTGAGCACACAGATCTGATAGACATCGCACACAGAGCAACGCCATTGCGATGTATAATGAAGTCTTTTGAATATCTTGAAAGCAATTTGATTATATTTGAAGCAACACTTGCATAGTAGATAGCCCAGGGTCTGGTCTCCATAACTGGCTTAAGGCAAGGGCTAACGGGGATACAGTCCAGAATCCGCAAAAACTAAGGTGCCCCCCCCCCCAATCATAAACTATTCTATCATTTTAGCTCACTTTTAGGGTAATAATATATGCACGCTGTGAGAATATTTCGAAGACAATTCGACTGCTTTACGCATCAGTAGCATACAGTCAAATTAGTTTCAAAATATTCAACAGCATTTAGACATACACACAACGAACTTATTATATCTGGGAGAGAGAGAGAGAGAGAGAGAGAGAGAGAGAGAGAGAGAGAGAGAGAAAGAAAGAGAGAGAGAGAGAGAGAGAGAGAGAGAGATGGGGTGGGAGTTGGGGTGGGGGGGGGGGAGCGGAATGTAGGTATTATACTATCAATTATATGTTGACTGCGTATAAGAATTAAGGAGGGGAATGTCAACTCTAATTTGCACGAGACTTTTGCCAGTTCCGATTGCGCATATGTTACCTTAACTTATATATCAGTACACCACCTTATTAATCTTAATTGGTCCAACAATTTCTAGTCTGGATGACTAGAATTAGCCGGTGTCCGCGGATAAATAACCCTTTGCACCCTGAATTCCAAGAATCCCAAATTAGTTTCAAAATATTCACCATTTCTCAAATCATTCCTAGAGTGCCTAAGTACCTAAATACATTGAAAACCATGCCATTTGAATACAAAATACTGAATTCGAAACCACACTTAAGATTTAATATTTTGAAACTCATTTGACTACGAGATGTTGTTGCATATGCCAGCAACTGGCTCCTATCTAATTCGTTTCAAAATATTCAGCACCATTTCTTGAGAGTTACCTGGAAGTGTGTCTTCTGGTAATTTATGCTTCAAATGGTTAATCTAGCAACTGATACATTTAAATAGAAGGGTGCAGATGCTCGTGGACACTCAGCAATTGGATGGCGGTTAAACAGAGATTAATCACATTAAAATATTCATGGATGTAGCCATTATGATCTTTATCATATAAACACAGCTTTCAGGCCGTTTAATATTTCTAGACATGAGCACACGTTTAACATACACTGAAAGATTTTCATTGGTTAGATAACACGTATATATATATATACCAACAACACAAGGTATCCAGCCTTACGAAACGTTTGCGGGGTCGCGGGAAATGTGTGGTAATTACGTGTTATCTAGTAACCATAGAACATATTTCTCACGTGTTATCTAACATACCAAACATGTTAAAAGTATATATATATACACGTTTAATATACAATGAACGATTGTCATTGGTTAGATAACACGTAAGAAATATTTTCTATGGTTATTAGATAACACGTAATTACCACACATTTCCCGCGTCGCCACAAACGTTTCGTAGGGCTGGATACCTTGTGTTGTTGCTATATATATATATATATATATATATATATATATATATATATATATATATATATATATATATATATATATAATATATATATATATATATATATATATATATATATATATATATATATATATATATATATATATATATATATATATATATATATATATATATATATAAATATATATATATATATATAAATATATATTATATATATATATCGCGGGAAATGTGTGGTAATTACGTGTTATCTAATAACCATAGAAAATATTTCTTACGTGTTATCTAACCAATGACAATGTTTCATTGTATATTAAA
The DNA here is from genome assembly GCA_034401795.1 of Chaetoderma sp. LZ-2023a. Lineage (NCBI taxonomy): Eukaryota > Metazoa > Mollusca > Caudofoveata > Chaetodermatida > Chaetodermatidae > Chaetoderma > Chaetoderma sp. LZ-2023a. The sequence goes on from CM067364.1 coordinate 75,015,876, forward strand.
CGTGTGTATTTATATATATTGTCATTGGTTAGATAACACGTAAGAAATATACTTTTAACATGTTGGGTATGTTCATGCAAATTGACAAATGTATTTCATACCTAGGTTGTATATATATATATATATATATATATATATATATATATATATATATATATATATATATATATATATATATATATATATATATATATATATATATATATATATATATATATATATATATATATATATATATATATATATATACTACCTAGTTATGAGATACATTTGTCAATTTGCATGAACATACCCAAACATGTTAAAAGTTAGGTTAAAAGTCAGTTAAAGACCGAAACAACGATGTTATGTTTGTCATTATCATGTGTGGCGCATTGGTCAGAACCTTTAGCAAGTGACGCGTCAAGGCCACGAAAGCGAACAGGGCAAAATGGTCTGCTCAAACGCATTCAGGGATCGACTTTATTGGAAAATCTGTAAAACTATTAGGTTATATGATAAATATATTATCAGGTTCGGTCCCATTTAATATCACTGTTAACAAATGTGTCGAAAATGATCAACTTGCGCTCGACAAAGCTCGTAAAATGTGATACATTTGACTCAGATAATAATAGCTATATGAAATGGGACCTCGTTTCAGATCCTCTTTTTATTAACTTAGGACTTTTACCACGAAAATTCAAAACACCAAAATAAATATTCTGTTCAATATTTTGAAACTAATTTGATTGGGAGCCGTTGCTGCCTATGGTATTAACATTTCTAGTCCATTGGCAATTTAGGCATTATCTATTTCCTTTGACCTGCCACATCAAACAGAAAATGCGCCCACAACATTATCATTACAATTCAATGATATATTCAATTGCCGTCTCTGGGTGAATGGTTGACACCTCCATTATTCACATTATCAACCACAGCAGCCAAAGTGTGTCCACATAGAAGAGGATTTATTCTACAATATGCCGATGTCCCTGGAGTGCACAATGCATACGCATCTTGTGGCGGACAACTAGACTAATACAATATTAAATTACTATAAAATTAAAATAAATAATTGTATAACAACATCCGGAGAATTTACGGTACAAGAGGACTCCCAGACTTTGGCCGTTATCCCGATGAAAGAACTCGGATTGGATAACATTCTGGATCTCTGTGTATCTCGGAATCTACTATAGTCCGATTTCGCTCGATGTGTTGCGAACAGTATGATTGTACACCTTCTGGTGTCATCGAGAAAACATCTGTAAATTTGGGAAAAAAATGATAATCCAAAAAAATCCTGAAAACATGAAATCTTTTTACAATGTGACAAAAACGCAAGGGCGAGGGTCTTGTGAAATGCGTCAATGATTTCATAACAAATATATCAATATATTCCCTCCCCCCCCCCCCCCCCCCCCATTGTATAGATTGTGTGCCGTATCCAAGCTATTACTACGCTCAGAGTGCGATAATGACGGCAATAAGTAGCCTGAATTGGGAATTGTAACTCTAATTATCTAATGACGTAAGCGCACATGTTACATCACACTCTCCCAACGATGATACGCTTCCAATGGCAACGTAATAATAATAATAATCAGTAGAGAATTATCCGTATTGTTAAGTGAATCTACCACGAGGCATGGACATATTGATGGTTTTGGCAAGACAAATAGAAGTAAGTTGAGGTGCTGTAGAATCACCATCGATTATATCTCTGCTAATTCTTGTTACTGAGTCAGTACTGGAGTAATGCCAGGCCGCATTAGTCTGGTATTGGCTGAGTACTGGGTCAGTGATCTGCGCTATCAGGGATGTACGTTCCAGTTAAGGGTGGATGAGCATTGCTTTGTGTAGAGGGAGGAAGGTCGTGGACATTCCAGTAACCCTACATACATTGTACATACATTGATATATTTTACTAGCGGGATACGACCAGTCACTCAAGTATCTGATAGCGTGAGCAAAATATACCACTTATTGGACGAGGTCACAATCAATGAGGTGCGCCCGCCACGATAGTGTATTCATAATTTAATAAACATTTTGTTGAATATTCTGACATTAATTTGAACTGCTAACTGATGGGAACAGGCAGGCAGAATAACCCAAATTTTGGAAACGCATTTGATACGGTTTTATTAAGATTCAGCTATACAGAGATACACAGAATCCTGTAAGGTCTCTAATTTATCATCACATGACTGCATAGAGGTATTTATAGCTATGGTGCACCCATTTCTAGCTATCCTGCACTCGGGGTTTTCTAGCTATGCCACGCCAATTTTTAGCTATGCTGCGCGCATTTATGGCGATGCGGTGCCTATTCCTAGCTATGTTGCTCCCATTCCAGCTATGCCACGCCAATGGACCTTTCCGTTTTTAGCTATGCCCCGCCCATCACTAGCTAAGCTCCACCCACACCTCGCCGTGTTGGGATTGATCGATCCCTAAATGCCCTAACTATCAATTTCCTGAAAACTATACAGGGAAGCTGTTGAATATTTTGTAGCTAATTTGACTGGCCGCTGTTGCTGCCTATCGCAGCAACAGCGTCCAGTCAAATTAGTTTCAAAATATTCAACATAATATTTATTAAAGTGTAAAAGCAAACAATTTGTACAACATCGCATAGACCGTCTTCAAATATGCGTTCGTGACGTACTTATCGACGTCATTCATGACGCCATTCATTATGATGCCATTGTACACATCACGCAGTTCATTATGACGCCATGTGACGGGTGGGTACTCTGGAAAGGTGACTTCTACATAGTGTCCATAACTAGATATGTCCCGCCCATTTCTGGCTATGCTACCCGCATTTCTGGCTAAGTGTATTTAGATCACTTTAATACTTTGAATGCCGAACTCCAAGAATTTCATTTAAAGGGCATGTTTTTGAATATATGCAGCAGCAACAGCTCCAAGTTAAATTAGCTTCAGAATATTCAACAAAATCTATTTTATTATAAATTGTAAATTGTAAATTCATCGAAGACATACAATTCACATGCGTTTTGACACAATTTCCACCTTCGTGGCGAACCATCGTCACTCTGCTTGTGACTTCGGTTAATAAGTAAAGTATTTGACTATGACGTCCAATAATTGAGTGACAAACCGGGTCCCTCCATCACATTAATCTTTGACCAATTCAAAAGTCATTAGATGAATATGGTAGTGCTGTATATTCTTGCATGGCTGCAATTAATCTAGACCCTTTATAAAAAATTTATAAAATCTAATTCAAGATGTTCCTGATTATCATTATCTTCTATCTGTGATCGCACATGCTTCCCGCATCGTGCGTTACCGGGTTGTGCAGAAATCATTCTAGATATAAGCTAACTAAATTACACACTCGATTTGAAAAAGCAATGGAGGGATCCATAACGGGCTATTGCACACCCGTTTTGAACGAATATCCGCCCAATTTGTAGGCGTGTTGTTAATCGATTTTAATACTTTTGATACTCGTGTTCCAAGAATCTCAATTTTAAGGTGATTAAATATTTTGCAACTAATTTAACAGTGAGATATTGCTTGCAATGCCACCCCCAACCCACTCCCAAATTATAATTATATCAATTATATTGATTAAATAGTAGTAACCAAAGACATATAATTCAGACTGCAACAGATAGTCTTTTTCTACCTTCGTAACTGGCCCATGCCGTATGATTGTGTCAGCTAACAAATGATGAATTCTGATTTTGACGTCATTTAATTGAGTAACATATATGATGTATCCATTCATCCATACGTTCCAGAAATATATTCCTCAAGTCAGGTCAGTGTCCAATCAAGAAATATACCAATTTATTATCTCAAGAATCGCGATGTAATTAATCTGGTCCAATAGCGGGGTTTTTCGACCACCCGAGAAAATATTAATTTATGCCAAAACAATTTTTCGGTTGACATATTTGTCAAAGCATATATAAAATACGTCAGTGTTGAACATGTATCACATCCACAGCTGTCATAAAGGATAACTTGTAGCCTGACCGAATTTTTATGAATACAAATAGGAGTTAACCTGATTAACCAAAAGTCACGCCAAATATGGTAATTCTTTCATTCAGAATTTACATCGATTCACAGGCTTCACTAAAACTAGCTGGCTATGATTACATCTGGCTATACTATGCCAACTATATGATGTAGATAGATTTACCGCCATATGCTATTGTATAGCCCGGAGGAATAAAGAGAACTTGAACAAGAATTTGGCTATGACGAGGGACAATTTGAAAGGGTGGGGGGCCTTTGTTGTTCGTACTTGCCAAATTGACTACAACTAGACGTCGGGTTATAGTTTAAATAACCAACATGTGAGGGATATAGGATATAGAGTATCAGGAGATTAGATAGACGATATTGGTCAATATAATTAAGCTCTTTCACTCCCATTCATCATCTACATTTCATGAATATAGTCAACAGCGTAGCACTTTAAATGCTGAATTCCCACAATTAAAATTTACCTGGTAATATGATGAATATTTTGAAGCTAATTTGACAGGAATCTGTCGCTTGCCATAGACAGCAACAGTTTAAAGTCAAATTAGCTTCGAAATACTCAATTGAGTAGCTCTTGCATTGTAAATGATTTTTAGTATTTAATCTTTCCTGTTGAAGGAGTTAGTGATTACAGTTATGCCAGAGGCCTCAATGATTTTCAAATTGTTCCATTGGCATAAATACCGAATATCATATTAACACCGTTGATATTCTATTCTCTCAAATTTACTATAAACTGTTTAATCAAGATGCGACCCGGAGAATCTGCAGTGTTGGGAAAAATAAAGTATGAATGTGCAAATTCGACTTTAATCAACGCGAAGTGCAGACGATACCCGGGGTTTAAACAATGCAGAACAGCAATAAACGCTGCACCAATATTTTACCACACCACCCTCATCATCCTATTGTTAAAGGGTAATCCCACCAGCTGATGCGATGTATGCAATAATATGCGCTGCAACGGCAACTAACGCATTATACAACGTTTCCAATGCTTCTTCCTTCTTCCGCAGAGATGTGAATTAAGGTTTATTCCCTGAAGAAATTGCTTAACCTGTAGCGGGAAACACGTATGAGATTCTTCTGTGAAATGTCCGTAATACGACGGCTACCAACCATTTTACTTCAATACAATGACATGAATTTGCACAAGAGTAAGTAAAACACAACGAAAATCTGTTGCAACCAAACATGATTCGGACACGTAAATACTTCTGCAGGCAAAATGTTGTAATAAAAATTGTTTTCCAAATTAATTTGTCGGCTACGAGGAAAGCTAAGCCCGTAAGACTGTATACCAGCTGAACACGTTATTGATGGAGGAACTACAGTGCGCCAACTACCTGCAGTTATGCTAAATGCAATTGCACGATTTTGAGATCGTACAATACATTCTGAAAATGGGGCTGCTAGCACCTGTATATAAAAAGTAATGGAACCACAAGCATGCTACGTCACATTATGGTATAACGGCTACCTCCATTGTAAGCAAATTAATAATTTACCTTTCCAGAGTATACATCTATCATCTGCCGTAATATTACGTCATAATCAGCTAAGCGGTGTGTAGAATGACATCATAATCGCCCGACACGTTGTACGAATTGTATGTCTCTACTATTTAATAAACATGCTGTTGAATATTTTGAAACTAATTTGTTTGGATGCTGTTGCTGCCATAGGTAGTACCAGCGCCCAGACAAATTAATTCCAAAATATTCAATATCTTACCTGTATAGTTTTCTGGAAATTATTAGTCAGGGAGTTCAGAGATCGATCGATCCCAACATGAGCGAGATGTGGGTGGAGCTTAGCTAGAGATGGACGGGGCATAGCTAAAATGGAAATGTCCATCATAATGTATTACATTCAGCAGCGAATGGATAACATCCAGCATCCTATACAGTTTGATACCGCTACCACTGTGTGTCATATGAACAGTGCATTGTTACCTGACAAATTACAGAATCCTAAGAACACCGCAGCACTACTCGATGCTAAGCCAAAGTATGGTGCCATTATTACCCGTTCAAGCCTGGTACGCAAGATGTATTTCTCTGGACTAGATAGGACGATGTTGGCGCCTATATGAGATCTACGTCAAGTTACATCTATTAGCGTGAAATGGGGTGGCCAACACTCAGAACTAATTACATTTCATCCGGCAAAACGGGGTACAGGCTTCTTATTGATCGGTACACGATGATTGAAAATGATGAGCCGCCTGAATTCTACAAC
>CM067364.1:75022633-75055133 GCA_034401795.1 Chaetoderma sp. LZ-2023a
GTAGGGAGTATAAAAGGTTATCAATGCTGCTGCCATAGATGATGTCCTACTACGGGGATGGGGGTGATGAAGCTGGTTATAATGATGGGTGTGGGTTGGTCTAGGGAGACACTGTCCCCCGCAACCCCTCCCCCCGCACCCCTCCTCTCGCCCTAAACACCCACCCCGCCTAGGCACAACCCCACCCCACCCCACCCACCCACCCTGGATTGCTGATTGATTGCGGTATGCCCTGTGCTATTTTCTCTAAGAGATGAATTAGCGTAAATTTATTTTGTTTTGACTGTTTGATATTGTAAAAGTTAAGATAAGAATAGCCGTCTTTTACGGAGATAAGGAGTTTAATTATACAACCTAATTGCTGTAGCAACGCCCATCCTTTCCTAGATCCATCACTCTATGTTTCCTACCCTCTCCGTCTCCCCTGCCCTACATCGCTCCACTCCATCCCTTCTTCCCCTCTCTTTGACCACATTATTTCCACGCAATTTTCACTTAATCGATTGCCAATTTGGAGACAAAATAAGTATGTGGAAATATCACAACAATTGAATTGCAATTGGATTCGCGTCATTTGTGCTCATTGCCACCGCGTCAGGGTTGCCTGGCGCAAATACATTATGGATATTTGCCGAATGATTAATTCTAGATGGAATAATGATAGAATCGAGTAATAATTATCCAAATTGTCAAATCTATTTCCCGAAAGTCCTGTATTATATATTGATTAGCACTCTTTATTACCCAGTTTTGCACTCTGAATTAGAAGGTCAAGCTTTACAGAAGAGTAGTCATTATTCATATAGTACGTGTGTGATTGAGTTTGAAAATGGTCTTACAGCTGACGCCGAGTACTGCCAAATGGCCATGCCAAGTAGTCGAAGAAGTCGCTCTAAGATGAACGCGTCAATCCGATGGTCAGTATGTGCACGTGCGTAGTTAGACAGATGTCGAACCAATGCACAAAAGCGGTTTTATTGTGGATATGTGTATTTTATTTTATAGGTGATCAAACTGATAGATGCGGAAAAAATTGGTCTTACGTGGACGGGATCATATCAGCATATAGCTGAGGTATCTCGTTACGCCTGGTCCCATGTCTTAGCGTCTATCACCACAGCTTTCTTACCAGATTCTCTGCGCCGATGTTGTTACCACAAAGAGTGAAAAAGAATGACCTTGTATGGACAGGACCAAGCACATAATTCAGTAGTATATCAACTGAAATGTGTGGCATTAGCAACGCAATCTCTCACTACCCTGAGGGGAGACACAACCTATCACGCATAGACAGCGCCGGGGTAGTGACAATACATTATTGATGTAATGGTACACTATATTGCTGTCTGAGTGTCATTAAACAGCAATGTAAATAAATCTTCAGCTATATGTTAGCTATTTTTGCAGTCGAGGGATACGATCTGGCAGCCAGGTATCTGACGTCATAAGCAATTATGTCACATAGCAGCTGACATTACAAAAATATGACGTAGAATTCTCCTTCATGAAAGAAGTATTTTGAAACTAATTTGACTAGGAGCTGTTGATTCCCTAGGCGTCACCAGCTCAAAGACAAATTAGTTTCAAAATATTGTACAGCTTGCCCGTATAATAACTCTAAAATTGGGACTCTGTGAATTCGGGATTCAAATTATATAAATCGATTCCAGCTCGCATAAGAGTGGGCGGAACTGAATAAGAAGCGGATCTCGCAATTACACAACCCCTACAAAAACTTTCTATTTCCAAATAGCTTTGTGCTGTTTTTCACATGAGGATCAGAATGGATTGATTCAATTAGATTTGTGTTTATGGCACAAAAACAGCATCCACCTGACGCATATTAAAGTACATAGGTTGATGAGATATTATGCTGCTTACGGTATGGATTAACTGCCATTTTAATCGTACGTTAAATGTGAAACAGTTCCTGGGAATTCTGCCATAGATCTTGAGGTGTGAAAGGATGTGAAAGGTGAGTTAATGATGATGATGATGATGATGATGATGATGATGGTGACGATGATTATGCTGATGTATCAACAGCGTGTAATCACCATAATTTTGAAAGAGCTCGACTACAGAGATTTCTAACAAACTCGGAATTAAGCATGTTTGTTAAACTCTACATACCCCTATCTCAGAGAGCATAGACATGTCCCAAATCTAGGAATTCTTCGATAATAAGTACTCATCTAAGCTGGGCAGCCTGAGCTCATAACTGGTTACATCATCATTTCAAACACGCCCTCTCCATGAGCTGCACTTCTCGCTTACTAAAACGTACCCATTATTGCGTTCATCTACTTGTACATGCTAAAGATGGCAAAGCAATTTTATCCCATTTACTGACTTTTAAGAAAATCAAAACACGCCCACTTGCAGTTCAACTATTTAAAGATTTTTACTACTGGAATCATTTTCTCGCTTAATCATACCTATATAGCTCCTGTGAAAATTAGAATTTAGGGAATTCAAGGTTTCAAATTGAGTACAAAAACATGTAATGTTTGGCGGAGCTTAGCAAGAAATGGGTTGGCTCCCTCAATTTATTCTAATCATTCTATCTATGGTGTTCTATCGAAACACGATGCTGTTCTTTTATTGATGAAGAAGACACATAATGTTAACTATTTCAACAGAATCCCAAATCTAGGGCAAATGTTCCTGCACATAAATATCGCATGTTTTCCTATACTTAGCTAGCTGGTACAAGAGTATCAATCATGTTAAATTATTTATGAATATATAACATATTTATGCTTTTCTCATGCAAAAAGCGCTAGACTATATGGTACCCAGGCATCAGGCATCCCCCTGATCAAATACATCTGATATACATGTCACATTGTGATGTATAATAAAGTCAATTGATTATCTTGAAAGCAATTTGATTATATTTGAAGCAACGCTTTCATAATAGATAGCTCGATTTAAATGGTTAATGCCTGAATTTCCAAGGTCTCGTCTCCAGATCCAGATTAAGGCAATGGCGGGTTAATATTTATCGACATGAAAATGCATGTATTATTAAACAAATCATTTTCATTGGGTAGATAGCACATAAGAACAATTTTCATTGGTTATTAGATAATGCATAATAATCCCATGTGCAAATGTTTCGCATGGACAACAGCCGCGAAATGGCAACACGACAGGATGCATTGTGTTGTTGATTTAAAGTATATAATAAATATACTACCTACCTAGCTAGATAACAACATTAGCTGTAATATTGGCCCAACTTTGGCTGTCTAGATTAGCCCAACATCAGTCTGCTCATTGGCCTTGTGTTGGCTCAATATGTTAGGCTAATGCATCCACCCACCATTGGCACAACATACAGCATATAACATTGGCACACCATTGACAGTATGGGTTGTCCCGGACAATATATTTCACAAATATTAATGAACTATTATATAAACTATATAAACAGATGTAATGAATTGAGTTAACCCATTTGAGCAATACTCCACTTTGATCTTAGCTAAAAGGTTGAGAACTGAACGAAATGTAAAAAAAAATGTTGGCAAAGTTTTCAATAGCTGCTGTTGCTGTTGTTGTTTGGGTGTTTTTTTTATTGGCCACTCACAAACCAATGTATATTGTTGTTTACAAACCAATGTATAGGTAGGTAGGTATTTTGGTATTTATTGGCCGCTTACACCGAGATGTATTTGGGCCATGACTCAATCTGAGAGGTGCTTCCCCGAAGGGTTGCGATGCTTCCCCGAAGGGTTGCTAAAACAATCGTTAAAACTGAACAAAGTCGAAAAATTAAGTTGTTGCTGGGAGTGTGTTGCCTGATGTTTCCTAATGTATTGTAGTTGGCTAGCGTCTATGTTGTATGCAGTGTTGAAGAAGGGGAGGGAGGGGGAATTACTTTATTTCTCAAGGTGGTGGGGTGGGGCTGGAGAGCAGTCTGTAAAATAAAATCTCAAAATTAGAAATCAGGACAATTTAAAAATAAAAAATATTATGATGAAACTGAATGATAATACTATCAACTGAGAAGAAACAAATTAACATAATGGCATGTGATTAACTGAGTAAGAAACGGGAAGAAAAAACTAAAGATCTAGTGTGTGCAGAAATGAGGACCTGAGTTACTAACTTAGTATTATAACCTGTTGCCGTTTGAAATGATAAATTGATTGAGTGTTGCTGTTTAGGTATTGATGGGCCTAGTCATTGTCCGTCATCAGTCAAGGCTCAGGCTGCGAAGAAGGCTGTTCTCTTATATTTGTGCAGATTGTTTGTGAAGGAGAGCTTCAGCATTTACACCGACAGGGATGGTGATCTCTCGAGCAAGGCCATGTCGATCATGAAGGTGTGGATCTCATCAGGCATGGAGGGCAGTTTTCCCAGTCTCCAATCTTCAGGGTTACACATCTCGTCTCCATCTCAGTTCGTTCGCCGAGTCTTCCCCAGGTCAGACAGCACGTCTTTCAGCAGATGGACCGACCACTCATCGACTACACTCGACCAACAGCATCCTTTTAGGGCAGATTTGGCAAATCTGCCTAATTTTTTATGTTACCCTTGTCCGTATGTGGCTATACACCAGTGCCTCTTTTTAGGTAGGTGTGTGTATACCCACATACAAACAAAAGTTGTTTTGACGGCTCAAGAGCAGGGTCAGTGGGCTCCGGCCCACTGGCCAAAGATTTCCATATCTATCCTGCCCCTGCACCTTTACATGTGCCAAATGTGTCCGAAAGCCTATCAAAAGTGTCACTTTCTGAGGGATTCCAACCTCAGTCCATGAGTTCTTTAACGTCCGATTTGCTTCAATGCTAATCAGACGGGACCAACTTCTTTACGTCCCTTCCGAAGGACGGTTAGTAGTTATTTTAGTTATGTTTTTATTGTCTGTCCTTAGTGCAGCCAGACTTACCTTTTTACACTGTATTTTCTGTATATGGTAGATGTTTTCTTGGCTTCTTTTCTGTCCTATTGGGATGGCAGGCGTAGCTGGGTCGTGCAGTCCCTTCCGCATGTAATGTGTTGTTATGAATAGGGGGTCACGTGGCTTTTGTACACAGGGTGCATAGTATTACCACTGGCAAATGAATGCCCGACATCTACATGCACAACAGTATAATCGTTGTCACGTCCCTTTTCAGTTTTCTTCTTTTGTGGCTGATGTAGTGGGTCTGGCTTTTGTACGCATAGCGCATAGTATTACCATTGGCAACTGAATGCCTGACCTCTTTGTGAACAGCAGTAAAATCGCTGTCACAACCCCTTAGCTGTTAGCTGGGTCGTAGTGCTTTCCGTGCCTCTTTTTTAATCGTGTAGGGGGGTCTGGCTTTTGTACGCAGAGCGCATAGTATTACCATTGGCAACTGAATGCCTGACCTCTTTGTGAGCAGCAGTATAATCGCTGTCACAACCCCTTAGCTGTTAGCTGGGTCGTAGTGCTTTCCGTGCCTCTTTTTTGTCGTGTAGGGGGTCTGGCTTTTTTACGCAGAGCGCATAGTATTACCATTGGCAACTGAATGCCTGACCTCTTTGTGTACAACAGTAAAGTCGTTGTCACAACCCCTTTTTCTGTTAGTAGATCGTAGTGTTGTCTCTTTTGGTTGTTGCATCGTTGGGGGGTCTGGCTTTTTTACGCAGAGCGCATAGTATTACCATTGGCAATTGAATGCCTGACCTCTTTGTGAGCAGCAGTAAAATCTCTGTCACAACCCCTTTATTTTCGTGAATCAGGTGGCAGTGAGTTCCATTTCTTTCTTTTGTCTTCAGTGTATGTTCTCTGGGCTTCAACCTTTGGGCCCATTAGACTGGCTTTCTTATGTCTGTCACCCAGTCAGTTAATGTAATGAAACTTACCTTCATTCTTTCTAGGCCATCAATTTACCTACTCTGCCTTTCCTTACTTCTTCAGGTCTGTAATCCTCTTCCAGTATTTACTTACTTATGTGTATATCTGCATACGTCCTGTCATAGGTACTTACCTTTTTCGTTTTAATGTTGATGTTTATATATATTTATATATCTTGTCGTCTGTGGTTGGTCGATATCTATACAATTAGTCAGTCTACATAGTCTCTCAGTTGGTCGATCTATCGTCAGTCATTTTAGATTGTCAGTGCATCAGAGTCCATATTGATTTAGTCAGTCTAATTAGTTAGTCGGGCTACTCGGTCAGTCAGTCATTCAGTTCTGGGTGTCTTAGAGCACTTCAATGTTATCATTTTCCGAGGGATTCCAACCTCAGTCCATGTGTTCTTTCACGTCCACTCAGCATAACCACTGGGCAGACGGGGCCAACTTCTTTACGTCCCTTCCGAAGGACGGTTAGTAGTAAAGGTTAGCATTGTCATGTTCTGGTTCTCCGTCAGTTATTCTACCAAGTCATTCAGTCAAGTCATGTCATTCCGTCTTGTCAAGTCAAGTCAAGTCCTTTAAGTCAAGTCATGTCATTCAGTCAAGTCAAGTTAGTCAGGTCATGTCATTCAGTCAAGTCAAGTCAAGTCAAGTCAAGTCATTCAGTCAAGAAGTCCAATCAAGTCATGTCATTCAGTCTAGTCAAGTTATTCAGTCAAGTCAAGTCAAATTATTCAGTCAAGTCATTTAGTCAAGTTAAGTAATTTAGTCAAGTAGGTATAGTCAAGTCATGTCTTTCGGTCAAGTCAAGTCAAGTCACTCGGTCAAGTCAAGTCATTCAGTCAAGTCATGTCATTCAGTCAAGTCAAGTCACTCGGTCAAGTCAAGTCAAGTCATTCAGTCAAGTAGATGCAGTCAAGTCAAGTCATTTAGTCAAGTCATGTCATTCAGTCAAGTCAAGTAGGTACAGTCAAGTCAAGTCATTTAAGTCAAGTCATGTCATTCAGTCAAGTAGGTAGAGTCAAGTCAAGTCACTCGGTCAGGTCAAATCATTAAGTCAAGTCAAGTAGGTACAGACAAGTCAAGTCATTCAGTCAAGTAGGTACAGTCAAGTCAAGTCAGTCGGTCAGGTCAAGTCAAGTCAACTCATTCAGTCAAGTAGGTGCAGTCAAGTCAAGTCATGTCATTCAGTCAAGTCAAGTCAAGTAGGTACAGTCAAGTCATTCAGTCAAGTCATTTAAGTCAAGTCATGTCATTCAGTCAAGTCAAGTCATTCAGTCAAGTAGGTACAGTCAAGTCAAGTCATGTCATGTCATTCAGTCAAGTCAAGTCCTGTCATTCAGTCAAGTCAAGTCATTCAGTCAAGTAGTTACAGTCAAGTCATTTAGTCAAGTCAAGTCATTCAGTCAAGTCAAGTCATTCAGTCAAGTAGGTACAGTCAAGTCATTTAGTCAAGTCAAGTCATTCAGTCAAGTAGGTACAGTCAAGTCAAGTCATTTAGTCAAGTCATGTCATTCAGTCAAGTCAAGTAGGTACAGTCAAGTCATTCAGTCAAGTCAAGTCCTTCAGTCAAGTAGGTGCAGTCAAGTCAAGTCATGTCATTCAGTCAAGTCAAGTAGGTACAGTTAAGTCAAGTCATTTAAGTCAAGTCATGTCATTCAGTCAAGTCAAGTCATTCAGTCAAGTAGGTACAGTCAAGTCAAGTCATTCAGTCAAGTCAAGTCCTGTCATTCAGTCAAGTCAAGTCATTCAGTCAAGTAGGTACAGTCAAGTCAAGTCATTCAGTCTAGTAGGTACAGTCAAGTCATTTAGTCAAGTCACGTCATTCAGTCAAGTAGGTACAGTCAAGTCAAGTCAGTCGGTCAAGTGAAGTCAAGTCATTCAGTCAAGTAGGTGCAGTCAAGTCAAGTCATTTAGTCAAGTCATGTCATTCAGTCAAGTTATGTAGGTACAGTCAAGTCATTCAGTCAAGTCAAGTCATGTCATTCAGTCAAGTAGGTACAGTCAAGTCAAGTCATGTCATGTCATTCAGTCAAGTGAAGTTATTCAGTCAAGTCATGTCATTCAGTAAACGCAAGTCAAGTCGTTCAGTCAAGTCAAGTAGGTACAGTCAAGTCAAGTCATGTCATGCAGTCAAGTCAAGTCAAGTCACTCGGTCAAGTCAAGTCAATTCATTCAGTCAAGTCAAGTCTTCCAGTCAAGTAGGTACCGTCAAGTCATTCAGTCAAGTCAAGCCAGGTCATTCAGTCAAGTCAAGTCATTCAGTTAAGTCAAGTCAAGTCATTTAGTCAGGTCATTCGGTCAAGTCAAGTTATTCAGTCAAGTCAAGTAGTCAAGTCATTCAGTCAAGTAGGTACAGTCAAGTCAGGTCACTCGGTCAAGTCAAGTCATGTCATTCAGTCAAGTCATTTAAGTCAAGTCATTCAGTCAGGTCACTCGGTCGAGTCAAGTCAAGTTATTCAGTCAAGTCAAGTTATTCAGTCAAGTCAAGTTATTCAGTCAATTCAAGTCATTTAAGTCAAGTCAAGTCATTCAGTCAAGTAGGTACAGTCAAGTCAGGTCACTCGGTCAAGTCAAGTCATGTCATTCAGTCAAGTCAAGTCGTTCAGTCAAGTCAAGTAGGTACAGTCAAGTCATGTCATTCAGTCAAGTCAAGTCATACAGTCAAGTCAAGTCATGTAGTCAAGTCAAGTCAAGTCATTCAGTCAAGTCAAGTCCGGTCATTCAGTTAAGTCAAGTCTGGTCATTCAGTCAAGTCAAGTCATTCAGTCAAGTCAAATCGTTCAGTCAGGTCGAGTTATTCAGTCAAGTCAATTTATTCAGTCAAGTAACTATAGTCAGGTCATTCAGTCCAGTCAAGTCTTTCAGTCAAGTAAGTATAGTCAGGTCATTTAGTCAAGTCATTCAGTCAATCAAGTCAAGTTATTCAGTCAGGTCAAGTTATTCAGTCAATTCAGGTCATTCAGTCAAGTCTAGTCATTTAGTCAAGTCATTCAGTCAGGTCAAGTCAAGTAAATATAGTCCAGTCAAGTCACTCAGTCAAGCCAAGTCAAGTCACTTTGTCTAGTCATGTTATTCAGTCAAGTCAGATCAAGTCACTCAATCAAGTCAAGTCCTTCTGTCAAGTCAAGTCATTCAGTCAGGTCAAGTCATTCAGTAAAGTCTAGTCATTAAGTTAGGTCATTTACTCAAGTAAGTCCAGTCAGTCAAGTAAGTCCAGTCAGTCAAATCAAGTTCAGTCATTCAGCCAAGTCAAGTCATTCAGTTGAGTAAGTCCAGTCAGTCTAGTAAGTCCAGTCATTCAGTCAAGTAAGTCCAGTCATTCAGTCAAGTTTAGTCAAGTCATTCAGTCAAGTTAAGTCAAGTCAAGTCAAGTCATTCAGTCAAGTTAAGTCATTTAGTCAATTCAAGTCATTTAGTTAGGTGAATCCAGTCAGTCTTGTCAAGTCATTCAGTCAGGTCAAGTCAAGTCAAGTCAAATCAGTCAGTCAAGTCAAGTCGGGTCACTCAGTCAAGTCAAGTCAAGTCAAGTCATTCAGTCATGTCAAGTCATTCAGTCAAGTAAGTCCGTTCTCCTATATAGTTAGTCAATCTACGTAGTTCATTAAATGGGCAGGTGGGCATATAGTCAGACTATACAGTCAGTCAGTCGGTTCGCTATTTTACCCAGTCAGTCAGTTATAGTTGTCCTCCCGAAGGACAGTTAGTAGTAAAGGTTAGCATTGTATTGTTCTGGTTTTCAGTTATTTAGTTGTTCTATATAGTCAGTCAGTTTATACAGTTTGTCAGTTGGCTACTCTACCCAGTGAGTCAGTCGATCCATCCACTTTCCTTTGCCATCGCCCCGCCCGTGACCTATCGTCAACCCCTCCCCATCCGGCCCCTTCCTTTTAACTCCCTCCCCCCGTCCACCCCACCTCCTCCCCATCCATCCACTTTCCTTTGCCCTTATTCCCCCCCCCTTCCCATCCGGCCATTTTCTTTTATCTTCCTCCTCCCGTCGCCCATCGTCCATCCCACCCCCAACCCATCCATCCACTTTCCTTTGTCCTCACCTCGCCCGTCACCCACCCCTCCTCCCCCCTTCCTTTTATCTCCCTCCCCCCCGTGACCCCTCATCCACCCCATCCATCCACTTTCCTTTGCCCTCATCTCACCCTATCTGTTCACTTTCTTTTATCTTCTTCCTCCCGTCACCCGTCACTCACCCCACCCCACCCCGCACCATCCATGCGCTCTCCTTTGCCCTCATCCCGCCCGTCACCCATCACTCACCTCTCCTCATCCGGCCCCTTCCTTTTATCTTCCTCCCCCCCCCATCCGCTTTTCTTTGCCCTCGCTCCATCCCATCCGGCCACTTTCTTTTATTTTCCTCCTCCCATCCCTCCCCCGCCATCCACTTTCCTTTGCCCTCGCCCCGCCCGTCGTCCACCCCTCCCTTTTATCTTCCTCCCTACCCCACCCCCCACCCATTATTGAGTCAGTCTGTCAGTTAATGTCTAATGTCCAAGATCCTATCAATGGTTTTCATTTTTTGAGGGATTCCAACCTCAGTCCATGAGTTCTTTTGCGTCTGCTCTTCGTGTCCATTGGGCAGATGGGGCTAACTTCTTATCGTCCCTTCCGAAGGACTGTTAGTAATAAGGGTTAATGATATTGTTCTAGTTTATTGTCAGTCGGTTATTCTATACCGTCAGTCAGTCTTTACAGTCTGTAAGTTGGTTACTCTCCAGTCAGTCGCCACTATCAGTCTTATTAGTTATTTAGTCGGGTAGTCAATTTACGTAGTATGTTAGTCCGCTAGTTAGTCATACTGCATAGTCAGTCAGCTGACCTGTCCGTCCACTCTCCGGTCAGTCAGTCATTCTACACAGTCAGTTAATCTTCATAGTCAGTCATGCAGTTAGTTTACATTCTATCAGTCTTTCCGCCTATATAGTCACCCGATCAGTCAGTAAGTCTACCCAGTTCATTATGTATACTGGTATAGTCAGGCATTTAATCAGTCTATACATTCAGTCAGCTCTCCCATTTATAGTCAGTCGGTCGGATTCTTCCGGTTGTTATTAGTCAGTAAAAACTGCTTAGTCAGATACGCCGTTTTCATGGTCAGTGAGTCAGTCTTCATAGTCTGCCGTTCCATACATTCTGCCAACCTCCACTGTTAGTCAGTCTATGCAGCCAGTCTGTCCATCTACCCAGTCTGTCGTTTGTTCTATCTATAGTCATTCCGTCAGCCCCTTTATTTAGTTAGTTGGTCAGTCTACACATTCTACATTGTTAGTCACTTTGTATATTATTTTGGTCGGTCAGTCTATATAGTCCATCTTCATAGTCTTTTAGTTAGTCTACCTTATCAGGCTAGCGGTCTGGCGAATGGTCAGTAAGTCTGTACATTTTGACAGTTAGTCAGTCATTCTGTTCTTCTACGTAGACAGGCAGTTTTTTGGTGTTTTTTCCCCCCCTTTTCCCCCTAGTCCGTCTGTACAGTCAGTGAGTCAGTCTAAACAGTCAGACGTTCTATATAGTCAGTCTATATAGTCTGCCGTTTGGTCAGTCTGTATTGTCTGTCAGTTTTTGTAGATATTTGTCAGTCAGTTTTTTGTTTGGTTTATATTTTTTATTTTATTTTATTTTTATTTTTATTTATTTATTTTTTATTTTTTTTGGTCTTTTTAATGGGGGCATTGTTTTGCGGATGTCCGGTGAGGGCCTTTACAGTTATAGCATTTTGGTGGGGCCAAGCAGTTTTTTTCGTGGCAGTTTTTCTCATCACAGTTTATGCACCTCTCTTTACTTCTACATTTTTTTGTTGTATGGTTATACCTTTGACATTTAAAGCATCTATGTGGCTTTGATTGAATCTGTTTAAATATTTTGTGGGATATTCTTTTTATTATTACTCTGCTTGGTAAGGATTTTAAGTGGAGGCTTATCTTTACTGTTTTGGTGGGGATTTCTTCTTTCATAATTCTTCGCGCTCTAGTTATGTGTTGTTTTTTAAGCCTTTTCCTTAATATTTTCTCTGTGTAGTAAAGAGGTACATTAGTTATTACACCTATTATTTCTTCTGTAGATGCTATTTCTGGTACTATTCGGACATTCCATTTGTCTATAACTTCTATGGTTTTTAGTTGTTCTGCTTGTTCATATGTTTGACATTCTATTATTAGATCTTCTCCACTGGGTTCCATTCTTATTGGATCTCCTATCATTTTTTTAAGTCGTGTATATAGTTTAATCATTGGGATTGTTGATGCTTTGAAATCTTTGCCCTTTACCCTCACTATTTTGGTCGTTTTTCGTCCCTCTTCTTTGCTATTCTTCCCAAAGTTGAGTTTCTGGGGATTTAGCAAACTTGTTTCTTCTTTGTTTTCTGCCATTTAGGTCTCTATTTTTAATTGTATTTTATTCATTCATTGGGGTTGAGTGCAAGCGGGAGCGCTCTGATCTTGTTTTCCTGGTTTCTGTAATTTTCTTCTTAGCTATCCATCGTTCGTCTTTTCCTCTTATATATATATATATATATATATATATATATATATATATATATATATATATATATATATATATATATATATATATATATATATATATATATATATATATATATATATATATGACTACATTCCCTCTAGGGTTCAGAATCCGTTCCTGATCTGGCAGAAGCTCATACCTTCTTGGCCAGTAGATTCCTTCCTTTAAGTGGTGGTTGAGGTTGTTTATATGTGTGTCATTATTACTGTCCATTAACTTATATTTGGTTGTTTTCTTGTGTATGTTCATTGCGTATGTGCGAACTTGTCCTTTTCTGTGTGTGTGTGTGTGCGCCGATGAGTGAGTGCATGTGTACCCCGCATTTTATACACCTTATATATATGCACCCATATATAAGATATCCGTTTGGATGTTCTCATAAACAAGCATACCCATATACAGATATACAGGCCCACATACTCACACTCATATATACATACTCGAAGGAGTCTTCTAATCACGTTTACATACTCATCCACTGTTAATATATACATAAATATATATATATATATATATATATATATATATATATCTATATATATCTATATATTTATATATATATATATATATATATATATATATATATATATATACATATATATATATATATATATATATATATATATATATATATATATATATATATAGATATATATATATATATATATATATATATATATATATATATATATATATATATATATATATATATATATATATATATATATATATATATATAGATATGTATATCTATATCATTTAACCTATTTTATTCAGTTATTTATTTATACGCCTCTATTCTATTTATGTCTGTATTTTCCTCCTTGCCTGTCTATCGTCCCTCTTTTCTATGGCTTAATATCTGTCTGTTCTTATTTATGTCTTTCCATTTTATTTGGGGTGTTGTGGTTTGTTTGTTTGTTTGTTTTTTTTTTGTTTTTTTTTTATGTTTCCTTGATATTTGATATATAGTTTTATGTTGTTTTAGTTCATACCTATCAGTGCTGTTATTTGTTCTGTTGTTGTTACTATAAAAATAATAATAATAATAATAATAATAATATTGCCCTCTGGGGTTCAGAGTCTGCACCTGGTCTGGTAGAAGCTAATACCTTCTTGGCCAGTAGATTCCTTCCTTCAAAGGTTGGTCTAATTTATTTCTATGCGTGCTATTTTTATCATCTATTGACTTAGATTTTTCTACTTATTTATTTATTTGGTTGTTTTGGGGTTTTTTTGTTTTTTTTGTTGGTTTTTTTTTTTTTTTTGGTGTTGCGTGCATGTGTGCTCCTGTGTGCGTGAGTTTTCCAGGTGAGTTTAGCTACATTATATTGGCCTTTTTCCAGTTTCTTTAAGGATGAATAATAATTCTTGTTTTATGTCTTCTTTAGGATCTTTCAGGAGTAGCCACAGTGGAGTGTCCTTTATATTTTTATTTTTTTTGGTCAAGATTTCTTCCAAATTGTTTCTTGCATATATATATTTTGGACATTCTAGCATCATATGTTGCAAAGTTTCTGTGATTTTGCAGTGCTCACAGTTTGGACTTTTTTTTATTTTATATTTATATAGAATTTGGTTTACCCATATTCGGTTCATCTTCATCAATCTTAGGTTAACATCATCTCTTCTTACCCCCGCATGTTGTTTTGGCTTTCTGCTTACAGTTGTCGTGTTCATGTAGTATAGTTTGCCTATATTCTTTCCTTCCCATTGTTTTTGCCATTTTTGGTTTACTATGTCCTTGACCAGAATATTTCCTTCCTGTTTTGAGAGTCCTACGCTAAATGTTTGTCCTTCTTGTCTACCTTTTTCTGCTGCCTTATCTGCCCTCTCATTCCCATCTATGTCTACATGACTGGGAACCCATGCAATCTCAACATTTTTTCCCTGTTTTATTATTCTTTCATATTGTCTTCGTATGCTATCTATTAGTGTGTTTCTCTCATTTGGATCGTAATTTTGTACTGATATAATTGAACTAAGGGAGTCTGTGAGTAGGACTACTTCTTTATCACTGTGTGTCTGTATGGCTAGCAGGGCTTGTCGTATCGCTACTAGTTCGGCTGAGTATATCGATAAATGGTCTGGTAGCTTGTAATATAGTTCATATTCTGGCGTGTTACTTGATTTGTCTATAGCTATTCCTGCACCACATTCCCCCGTCCTTGGGTCTTTTGATGCGTCTGAGAATACTTTGTGGTGTTCTGGCCATGTTGTTTGGATGTAGTCTATCGCTGCTCCTTTGTTAATATATGTGTGGTCCTTCTTACTAATTTCGTTAGATAGATCAGAGTTTAATTTCATTTTTGTCATTGTCCAGTGTGGAGGGGGAAGTTTATTTGGTCCTTCGATGATCACGTGTTCCAATTTTGTGTCTTTTATTTGATCTAATGCTATTAGTCCTGGGGGTTTTGTTTTGTTTTGCCATTTTGGATGTTTTGCGTACCTTCCATGTTCCCATCTGTATGTTAATATTTCTCGTGTTGGATGGTTAGGCTCTGACGTTTGTATATATACCCAGCACTTTAGATGTCTTTCTATTCGCCTTAGTTTTAGTGGTATTTCCCCACATTCTACCTGTATTACGTCATTGGGCGTAGATTGTGTGGCTCCTGAGCAGATCCGTAGACCCCTTGATTGAATTTTGTTTAGATTGCCTAATATTGTATTACTTGCTGTAATATAGGCCTCACATCCATAGTCGAGTCTAGAGTTTATTAGTGCTCTATATAACATTATTAGAGATGTGAGGTCGGCTCCCCATTCTCTTTTGGATAGTATACTAAGTAGGTTTAGTGTTTTTTGTGTAATTTCCGATATGTATTTGATGTGTGGCGCCCATGTTAGTTTGTTGTCGATAATTACTCCTAGAAATTTTGTGGATTTGACTCTTTTAATCTCTTTTCCCTCTAAGTAAAGTTTTTGTTCTACTTTATGTTTATGTCTTCTGGTGAAAATAATCTGTACTGTTTTTTCCCGTAACAGAGTAAAGCCCCATTTTTCTATCCATGTGGCTACTATATCTAATGCTTGTTGCATATATTTGATTATACTAGGTAGATATGAATGTCTTATCCAGATTGTGGCGTCGTCTGCGTATATTGCTCCCTTAATTTTCATTAGTTTTTCTTTGATTTGCATTTCTTCCAGTTGTTTGGGGAGATCACTTAGCATTATATTGAAAAGGATGGGGCTGATTGCACTTCCCTGTGGAGTCCCATTTTCTTGTTCAAAAGTGTCCGAGAGGGTCCCATTTATACTCACCTGCAGTAATCTGTCTTTCAGGAAGTTTTGTATCCATTTAATGATCCTACCCTTGTATCCATATTCATGTAATTTCCTAATGACCCCATTCCTCCACATTCTGTCGAATGCTTTTTCTATGTCCAGAAAAATTGCTACTACATACCTCCCGCTATCTAATGCAATTTTGGCATCATCTGCTAATCTGACTATATGGTCTGTGGTGCGCCTGCCCAGTCTAAAGCCACTTTGCCATTGATGTAGGTGTTCCTTTTGATCTAAATCCCATTCTAATCTGCTTGCGATTATTCGTTCTAGTAGTTTACAAAGACATGATGTGAGTGAGATTGGTCTGTAGGAGGTGGGTTCTACTTTTGGTTTATTTGGTTTTAGGATAGGTATTACTATTGCTAATTTCCAGTTCTTGGGGATATTGGCTGACTTCCAAATTTCATTGTATAGGTTAAGGAGCTTTTGTTTTCCTACTTCTGGTAAATTTTCAATCATGCAATATTCTATTCCATCCGCACCTGGTGAGGTGTTTTTGCATTTTCGTAGATTTGTATCTAGCTCTTCTCTGGTTAGGTCCTCATTTATTGGTAGTGGTTTATTTTCCGTTTTATCCAAGTTGTCCACGTATTCGTTGTATGTTTTTAGATATCTCCTGAATTCCTTTTGAAATCTTGCCGTACTACTTGCTCCTGCGAAAGATTTACCTATTAGATCTGCCTTTGCTTTGTCAGTTTTGGCTGTTACTCCATTGTCAGTTATGGGTGGGATGGATATTTTCTTTTTCTTGCTACATGCTCCCATTTTTTGTAGTTTATTCCAGACTAGTTTGGCTTGGGTGGATTTTGTTATGGTAGAACAGAATTCTTTCCAGTGTTGTCGTTTGGCTTCTGTTTTGATTTGCTTGAATTTGGCATCGATTTTATTAATTTCTATTTGTTCGGTAATGCTCCATTTTGCTTTGTCTAACTTATTGTTTAGTCGTCGTTTTTGTTTGGCTAGTTTGCTGCATTCTTCGGTCCACCATGGTGTGGGTGGGAATTGGAATTTTTTGGGAGTTCTGTTGGTTGGTATTGCTTTTTTGGCTGCTTCCTCTATTATGGCCATCAGGTCGCTTAACAGTTCATTTACATCGTCTGGGGGTTCGCTTGAGTTTTGTTCTAGTTGTTCTTCAATAGATTCTTTATAGATAGTCCAGTTTGCGTTTGAAGTTCTCCAACTTTGTTTAGCTTTTGTTTTGATATCTTCAGTGATTTGTGTTTTGTAGGTGAATTTGACTGGATAGTGGTCACTTCCGGCTGTGGTGTCTATTACCTCACATGTGGTTAATGTTTCCATATCATATGGGATTATTGTGAGATCTAAGTTTGAGGAGTGGCCTGCTTTGTCTCTATATCTTATTTGGTCTCCCTTTTTGGGGTACATATCATTATTTATCATGAATTTTGCCAATTCTAGCCCTTTTCGGTTTGATCTGTCTGCTCCCCAAGCTATGTGGTGTGCATTGAAGTCCCCGCATATTATGTGTTTTCCTGGGTATTTTGTGATGATCTTTTGGAAGTCTTCCTTTGTGTGTTCTTTGGGGCTATATACGTTTGTGACTATTATTTCTTCTGTGTCGGTGAATACTTTTATTGTAATAGCTTCAATTTCACTTGGGTCGAGGGGGCATTCTTGTACCTGTAGTCCCGTTCTCCAGAGAGTTGCCACTCCACCACCAACTCCAATGGCTTTCCCTTTTTTGGTGAATTGTTTAGGGGGTCTATCCTCTCTAATGCATTCATATCCTGGAAGGGTTAGCTTTTTGTCTTTAGTTAGTTTTGTTTCTTGGAGGCATATTATGTCTGGTAGGTTGTTTTTATTCAGGCAGGTCTCCACAAACTCTGTTTTATTAGTGCTTATGTTTCTGCAGTTCCAGTGTATTATTTGTAGGGAGTTTCTCCTCTTTTTTTTTGTGGTCGTTTCTTCTGTATTTGGTTTGGTGATCTGCATAGGATTAATTATATTTCTGGTTGTTGTACTTTGTTCTTCTGGCTCCATCGTTGCTGCTTTCGTTTTCTCAGATTCCCTTCTAGCTTTCTTATATGATGTTGTCCCTGTTGTTTGGTCTTCGCACTCATTCAATTCTTTTCTTTTAGTTCCTTTATTAACTATATTTTTAGTTATATTTTGGGTTCCTACCCATTTTCCTTCTTCGTTTACCTCTTTATTTTTGTTCATTTCATTGGTTTTTCCCATTATATTTTTTTTCAATTGATTTTCAGTTTCGGTGTTTTATTGAAGGTCTTGTAGAGGACGGGAGCGTTCCCAGACTAGTTGCTTTACCTAGGCTATTTACTATTTACATGGCGTTTTATTATATATGTCAATCATTTTATCAAATATTTTATTATGTAGGTATTTTTATATTTATCGATATATACATATATACTTAAGACCACCTACATACATATATATTAAATCCTGTGTCTGTTTTCTTGGATACACGTACGTTCATGTTCCCATATGTGAGTTGCTCACATATATGCATACATTCACACCCTCATATGCCCATATATATATACATATGTAGATAGTACATGTCCATATTCGCACATATATATATATATACATCTATACACACACATATATATACCCACCCATACACATCCACATACAAATATGTTCACCCTCATCCATCCATACATATATATGTGTGCGCGTGCATGTACATATGGTTGCATTCCATATATGGACATTTGTGCCCACGTAGGCACCCGTGCTTGTATGTTCAGACTAGCCCAAATATGCCCATCTAATGGGCTTGTGTGCATAGGATCATACGTTCCCATATGAGCCTATATGTGCTAATCAGTGCCCCAGCATATTTCCATGTTTTAGCATGTGTAGGTTTCCACCTGTGTTTTCATTCGCATAGTTTTGTCCATATATATATTCATATGTACTCTCTCGCACTCACCTTCACACTCACACTATAAATGTACATATATGTACATACTCCCACATATATATATATGTATATAAATATATATATGCACATACACACTCATATATACAGGTGTATCTGCGTGCACATACAGGTATTCACCATTACCCACGACAGTATGGATACACTCATGTCTGCATTCATGCCCACGTACATATCCATATTTTTTTGGGGTGGGGGGGGGGGGGGGGGACTTCTATTTACACGTATATATTAGGATTTATTTTGACACATCTTTTAACACATATATCGTACTCCCCTCCCTATCCTTTTATCTTCCCCCCGTCACCCATCTAACACCCCACCCTATCTCCTCCATCCATTTGCCCTCACCCCGCCCGTCACCCATCGTCCACCCCACCCCATTCCTTTTATCTTCCTCCCCCCCCCGTCACCCATCATTCACCCACCTCTGCCCCATCCATCCCCTTTTCTTTGCTTCACCTTCCCCGTCCACCCCCTTTCCTTTGCCCTCACCCCGCCCGTCACCCATCATCCTCCTCGCCCCATCCCTTCCTTTTATCTTCCTCCCACCGTCACCCATCGTCCACCCCATCCTTCCACTTCCCCTTGCCCTCACCCGATCCCTTCCTTTTTTCCCTTCCTTTCCCCCCGGCATCCATTGTTCACCCCACCCCTGACCCATCCATTCGCTTTCCTTTGCCCTCACCCTATCCCTTCCTTTTATCTTCCTCCCCCGTCACCCATCGTCCACCCGTCCCTATCCGGTCCCTTCCTTCCCCCCAATGTATATGACAGAATGGCCATATTTAAAAAGGATTGTTAATTTCTTATAATGGTTTTCACAAGCCATATTGAGATTATATTACAGCATAGTAGAATTTTCAAGAAGGATACTATTTATACACAGTTGCTTTTGGATATATAACTGCTTATGGAACAATAAGCCCAAATCACATTATTTCTAACACAATCTTACCTTACGCTAATAATGTGATATCAAGTTGTGGAGTTAACTCCCTTGAGAAGCGAATATTTTGTGCATAAAAACCTTTCCGCCTAATTATGAAATACAATGACTTAACTGATGTTAGATAACAAATATTAGACAAATACAGTGACCCATCCCATCTATATAACATGTATAATACACATTGGCCATAGGTTGTTGGGTCAACTATACAGTGTTTCTGCAACGTTGGCCCAGAAACCATAACACAACTGTAATTTTGCCACTGTTTTCAAATGTTGGAACAACACATATAAAATAACATTAAAAATATACATTGGGAGTGAGTTGTTGGGCCAGCATTGTCCCAACAACTGTAACCAAACACAAGTTTACCCCTGATATGGAAATGTTGGTCAAACGCATGCATAGAACATTTATAATATACATTGGCTTTAAGTTGATGGGTAAGAAAATGTCTATTTCGCCATTACAGTACCATCTACAAAAACTGTCTATTTCGAAATAGCTGTGTGCTGTTTATCACATGAGGATCCAAATGGATTGATTCAATATTCATGTTATGACGATAAACCAGCATTTATGAGGTATTATGTTGCTAATGGCAATGGATTAAATGTCATTTCAGGGTGCATTACTTGTGAAACAGTTCATGGAAAAGGTGATATAAATCTCGAGAGATTCGTGGAAGGATGTGATAAAGTCAGTTTATGGTGCTAATGATGTGATATCGTGGTTCAAGTATTAACAAAGCTTAATGAATATCATTTTGAAAGCGAGTTCATCGCCAGAGTGTTCGTGGAAACTCATAAATAAGTATATTTGTTAAACTCTGCTTCCAACTATCTCAATTAGCAAAGTAATGGCCCGAAGCTAGGACATTCTGCAATCATAACTATTCAGCTAAGTGTGGCATGCTGAGCTCATATTTCAATCAATCATGTTTATTCTCATAAACACATTACTGCGTTATATAGAGAAGCTATGTACAGTATTTATAATAAATAATCAATAATATAATTTAAGTATCCTTATTGCGAGAATCATATTTCACGTCATCATTATACGCATCTCTAGTAATTATTGTTATCACCAATATAATCATTTTTATGACCGCTAGGACCCCCACCTCGCTAATAACTACGGAAAATTCATGCTGAGAATTGGTGCTTACTTCGTATGGCATGCGCCATCCTAAAAAGCAACACTCCTCATCAAGAACCGTCAGCATCCCTAAAGTGAGAATCATGGAGATGCACAGTCAGGATGTTCCAACTTTTTTGCCAGGGGATGGTGGTCGTCCAAGGCGTGTGGTCTTTCTGTCATCAGTCCTGGAGGATACTGTACTCTCACCCAAAGACATTTGGTATATCATCCTTACGGATATGCTGTATACACTATCTGTAGCCTACTTCTCGCTTTCCCAAATGTACATGTTATTAGGTTCATTCCACCCGTGAATGCCAAAGATGTGAAAGCAAATTTCAACTTTTAATGGCTAAATCTTTTCAAGAAAATCTAAAGTTTCCTTATTGAATGTCCATTTGGTGGTGAAGAGAATACTATTTTTTGAACATTTATTACTGAAATGACTGTTTTGGTTATCGAGTCAATCATTTAGTGATAATTTGTCAAACATAGTATTCTCTTGGCCTGTACACGGACATTCCTCAGTACCAGTGCAACGGTCATTGTTCGGCCGAGTTAGCATTGAAATGATCTAAACATGATGCCACAGAGAGTGCATCTGCTCAGTCGTTGCTAGACTATATCGTACCCAGAAATCAGGCATTCCCCTGATCAAATACATCTGATATACATGCCACACAGGGTAACGCGTCATTGCGAGGTATAATGACCTCAGTTGAATATCTTGAAAGCATTTGATTATATTTAAAGCAACACTTTCATAATAGATAGCTCGATTTAAATGGTTAATGCCTGAATTTCCAAGGTCTCGTCTCCAGATCCAGATTAAGGCAATGGCGGGTTAATATTTATCGACATGAAAATGCATGTATTATTAAACAAATCATTTTCATTGGGTAGATAGCACATAAGAACAATTTTCATTGGTTATTAGATAATGCATAATAATCCCATGTGCAAATGTTTCGCATGGACAACAGCCGCGAAATGGCAACACGACAGGATGCATTGTGTTGTTGATTTAAAGTATATAATAAATATACTACCTACCTAGCTAGATAACAACATTAGCTGTAATATTGGCCCAACTTTGGCTGTCTAGATTAGCCCAACATCAGTCTGCTCATTGGCCTTGTGTTGGCTCAATATGTTAGGCTAATGCATCCACCCACCATTGGCACAACATACAGCATATAACATTGGCACACCATTGACAGTATGGGTTGTCCCGGACAATATATTTCACAAATATTAATGAACTATTATATAAACTATATAAACAGATGTAATGAATTGAGTTAACCCATTTGAGCAATACTCCACTTTGATCTTAGCTAAAAGGTTGAGAACTGAACGAAATGTAAAGAAAAATGTTGGCAAAGTTTTCAATAGCTGCTGTTGCTGTTGTTGTTTGGGTGTTTTTTTATTGGCCACTCACAAACCAATGTATATTGCTGTTTACAAACCAATGTATATGACAGAATGGCCATATTTAAAAAGGATTGTTAATTTCTTATAATGGTTTTCACAAGCCATATTGAGATTATATTACAGCATAGTAGAATTTTCAAGAAGGATACTATTTATACACAGTTGCTTTTGGATATATAACTGCTTATGGAACAATAAGCCCAAATCACATTATTTCTAACACAATCTTACCTTACGCTAATAATGTGATATCAAGTTGTGGAGTTAACTCCCTTGAGAAGTGAATATTTTGTGCATAAAAACCTTTCCGCCTAATTATGAAATACAATGACTTAACTGATGTTAGATAACAAATATTAGACAAATACAGTGACCCATCCCATCTATATAACATGTATAATACACATTGGCCATAGGTTGTTGGGTCAACTATACAGTGTTTCTGCAACGTTGGCCCAGAAACCATAACACAACTGTAATTTTGCC
Source organism: Chaetoderma sp. LZ-2023a (assembly GCA_034401795.1). Taxonomy (NCBI): domain Eukaryota; kingdom Metazoa; phylum Mollusca; class Caudofoveata; order Chaetodermatida; family Chaetodermatidae; genus Chaetoderma; species Chaetoderma sp. LZ-2023a. The sequence goes on from CM067364.1 coordinate 75,045,247, forward strand.
ACTGTTTTCAAATGTTGGAACAACACATATAAAATAACATTAAAAATATACATTGGGAGTGAGTTGTTGGGCCAGCATTGTCCCAACAACTGTAACCAAACACAAGTTTACCCCTGATATGGAAATGTTGGTCAAACGCATGCATAGAACATTTATAATATACATTGGCTTTAAGTTGATGGGTAAGAAAATGTCTATTTCGCCATTACAGTACCATCTACAAAAACTGTCTATTTCGAAATAGCTATGTGCTGTTTATCACATGAGGATCCAAATGGATTGATTCAATATTCATGTTATGACGATAAACCAGCATTTATGAGGTATTATGTTGCTAATGGCAATGGATTAAATGTCATTTCAGGGTGCATTACTTGTGAAACAGTTCATGGAAAAGGTGATATAAATCTCGAGAGATTCGTGGAAGGATGTGATAAAGTCAGTTTATGGTGCTAATGATGTGATATCGTGGTTCAAGTATTAACAAAGCTTAATGAATATCATTTTGAAAGCGAGTTCATCGCCAGAGTGTTCGTGGAAACTCATAAATAAGTATATTTGTTAAACTCTGCTTCCAACTATCTCAATTAGCAAAGTAATGGCCCGAAGCTAGGACATTCTGCAATCATAACTATTCAGCTAAGTGTGGCATGCTGAGCTCATATTTCAATCAATCATGTTTATTCTCATAAACACATTACTGCGTTATATAGAGAAGCTATGTACAGTATTTATAATAAATAATCAATAATATAATTTAAGTATCCTTATTGCGAGAATCATATTTCACGTCATCATTATACGCATCTCTAGTAATTATTGTTATCACCAATATAATCATTTTTATGACCGCTAGGACCCCCACCTCCGCTAATAACTACTGAAAATTCATGCTGAGAATTGGTGCTTACTTCGTATGGCATGCGCCATCCTAAAAAGCAACACTCCTCATCAAGAACCGTCAGCATCCCTAAAGTGAGAATCATGGAGATGCACAGTCAGGATGTTCCAACTTTTTTGCCAGGGCATGGTGGTCGTCCAAGGCGTGTGGTCTTTCTGTCATCAGTCCTGGAGGATACTGTACTCTCACCCAAAGACATTTGGTATATCATCCTTACGGATATGCTGTATACACTATCTGTAGCCTACTTCTCGCTTTCCCAAATGTACATGTTATTAGGTTCATTCCACCCGTGAATGCCAAAGATGTGAAAGCAAATTTCAACTTTTAATGGCTAAATCTTTTCAAGAAAATCTAAAGTTTCCTTATTGAATGTCCATTTGGTGGTGAAGAGAATACTATTTTTTGAACATTTATTACTGAAATGACTGTTTTGGTTATCGAGTCAATCATTTAGTGATAATTTGTCAAACATAGTATTCTCTTGGCCTGTACACGGACATTCCTCAGTACCAGTGCAACGGTCATTGTTCGGCCGAGTTAGCATTGAAATGATCTAAACATGATGCCACAGAGAGTGCATCTGCTCAGTCGTTGCTAGACTATATCGTACCCAGAAATCAGGCATTCCCCTGATCAAATACATCTGATATACATGCCACACAGGGTAACGCGTCATTGCGAGGTATAATGACCTCAGTTGAATATCTTGAAAGCATTTGATTATATTTAAAGCAACACTTGCGGAGTAGATAGCTCAGTTTAAAGGGTTAATTCCTGGAATTCCAGGGTCTCGTCTCGAGAACGGGATTAAGGCAAGACATAACGGTCCCCAAATCATAAACAATTCTCGCATTTTACCTGTTTGAACCTGTAATCCCGGTCTCTCACTTTTAGGGTAATGATATATGTAAACTGTTGAATATTTCGACGGGAGTTGACTGCTTTACGCATCAGCAGCATTCAGTCAAATTAGTCTTTAAATATTTTACAGCATTTTGACACGTACATAACGAATTTATTATATTTGGGAGCAGCTGCAACAACAACAACAACAACAACAACAACAACAACAACAACATCAACAACAACAGCAGCAGCAGTGAGATGGAGAGGGAGGGAGAGAGAGAGAGAGAGAGAGAGAGAGAGAGAGAGAGAGAGAGAGTGGAAGGGAAGGAGGGAGGGAGGGTGAGAGAGAGTGGGAGCGGAATGTAGGTATTATGTATGTATGATGAGGGAGAGAGAGAGAGATAGAGAGGGGAGAGTGGAAGGGAGAGAGAGAGAGAAAGAGAGAGAGAAAGAGAGAGAGAGCGAGAGAGAGAGAGAGAGAGAGAGAGAGTAGGAGCGGAATGTAGGTATTACACTATCAATTATATATTGGCTGCGAATAAGAATTCTCTAGGGGAAGGTCAACTCTAACTTGCAAAACCGTGTGCCAGATCCCATTACCCATATGTTACACTGAACTATATAATCAATACACCAGCAGATTAAACTGAATTGGTCATGTTTTACAATGAATTATATATCAATACACCAGCAGATTAAACTGAATTGGTCGATCAATTTCCCGTATGAATGGCTAGAACTGGCCGGTGTACGCCAATAATTAACCCTTTGCACCCTGAATTCCAAAAATTTCAAATTAATTTCAAAATAGTCATCATTTCTCAAATCATAAATAGCACCTCAATATATTGAAAACTTTACCATTTGAATACAAAATACTGAATTCCAAAATACACTTGAGATTTAATATATATTGTGTTGAATATTATGAAACTAATTTGACTGCGAGATGTTGGTGCATATGCCAGGATCAGGTTTCTGTCAAATTAATTTCAAAATATTCAACACAATTTCTTGTCCCGTGTCTCTAAGTACTGAGCTGTTGGGTAGAGAGACAACAATCATATTAAAATATTCATGGATGTAGCCATTATTATCTTTAACGTATAAACACGCTTTCAGGCTGTTTAATATTTCTCGACATGAGCACACGCTTAAGGTTTTCCTTGGTTATTAGATAACACGTACTACTCCCACATGGGCCAAGACGCCGCAAATGTTTCGTGGGGACGACACCTACGAAACTGGCAACATGGCAGGGTACATTGTGTTGTTGTTTTAAATATTTTAAAGGTACATAGTCAGGCAAATACACTATCTCAGATGTATCTCTAAGCTATATAACTCGTTTCACTATCTAAATACAAGACCATCTGAGCATTTAACAACCAATGAAACGATGTACTATCACCGTTCCAGCGATCGTCAAATACCGCATTTCAGCTGTGTCAATTGATGATTTAGCCATTTTGTTCATCTTCCCGAAAAACGGAAACGAAAGAGGGAAATCCAACGCGCGTCACGTGACGTTAGTATCGGCGCTTGTATTTCCTCATTTACTTTTGGTTTCGGTTTAACTTTTGTTAACGACTGATACGGCTGCTGCAAAATTATGTAATCGACTGTATCTAACAGTCACAACTAGAAAATCCTCAAAAACATTTCAATAACTTTCTCTTCCTAGAAATAACAATTGATTCGTGAATTGGTCCACATATGATACTCATCGCGCAGCTAAGCCGATGTCACGAAAACTGATAACTCTTGACAAATTGAAATTCTGCACGGGTGATTCCTACACACGTTTAGCGATTTCTTTTGTTCCTGCAATTTAACAAAATAATGAAGCAGCAACTAAAACGAGGATGCCAGAAAAGATTTAACTTTATGGTACACGATATGTGTAGTGATAAGAACTCAGTAAGAGTGTAAATCAAGAGTCAATCCTCTAGCAGCGAAGCGTCTGAAGACAGTTATCCAGAGACTAATTGATCTATGCGTAAGTAGGCCAGATAGAGGTTTCAGATTGATAGCTCAAACAAATAAAAACTAGATTGAGGGGTTCACAGTTTTGAACTTTAATTAACACCGCCACCACTCACTCCCCCACACCCACCGACCCCACCCCCACCCCATCAGTGTAAATGCCCGTTTGCACTACACAATCATGTGGGTAACTCAATTGGTTGAATTTCGTCCAATAGTGTCAGAGGAGTTGCATTACAACCAATTTCATAACCTTTTGACCCCATTACCATCACTTGGGGATGGGGCCAAATGTAAATGTGCTCACTCACTCCACATTGATATGGGTAACTCACATACTAAATATGGTTGAATTCCGTTCAATGGTTTCTGAAGAGTTGCATTACAATCAATTTTGCGACGCTTTGACTCACACCCCACCCATCCCTGGGACGGGGCCAAATACAAATGGGCTCATGTTCGCCACATTGATATAGGTAACCCACATAACAAATTTGGTTTAATTCTGTTCAACGTTTTGCAAGAAGATAGCGTGGCGGACGGACGGACAGAAGGACGGAGGCGGTTACAATATCCGGACGTTTTTTTAAAACGTGGGGATAATAACGACCCATCCTCCAAAGCCTTTATTTTGAAATTACAACGGCAAAATATGCCAACAGCGCCTGCATCGCCCACCTGGGAATAGATGCATTTGTCCGACAAACAGACACACTAATGGAGCCCGTTGATAGATTGTCGAAAATTATAATGTTCGCCAATAATAAAACCAATTGTGGCTTCAAAATCCATCATATATTTCAATATGTTCGCCAACATGCCGAATTCTGATCTTTTTTTATCATACTAACCTTCCTTGGACAAACTTGAATGACCATTAGTTCCTAATTATACTTCCAAAATTTCATCCTGATCCATTCCGCCATTCGGGTGAAGTAATTTCCAGGAAAATTAGGTCATTCATGATGGCTGCCGAAACTTGACCAAATTCATGACTTTCAATCGCCCCAGTAGTTTTAGATATTTTTAAAGAAATTTCTAAGAATTGAACAAAATCCAAGATGTGCACCAGCTACATTGGTCAATCTGCTTAGTTTGAACAAACTTGGATCCCGATGGCCCCAGGATGCTTTCTACCAAATTTGGTTAAATTCGGTCCGGTGGTTTTCGAGAACTTTTATATTTCTCATTGATTTAGTATAGATTTTCGTGGAGGGAAAATGCAAGATGGCTGGCAAAGATGGCTGGCAAACAGTTAAATTCCAATATCATGAATATGGCCACCAACATGCCGAAATCTACTTGGTTTGTGGTGGCCATGTTTTAATGTACGGACTTAGCTTTGAACGAACTAGGGGCCCTTAGTCGCTAGTCATACTTCTCAGATTTTAGCCCGATCCTTTCAGCGATTCGGGAGAAGTCATTTTTACGAGAATTAGTAGATCCAAGATGGCCGCGAGGCATTTGGCTCATCAAGCTCTCTCTAACACTATGTTCAGCTGATGCCCTAGATGTTGTTTTTTGAATTTCGAATCAATCGCCAAAGCGGTTTCGAGGAGGCGATTTTTATCCCTTTAATTACCAAATTTGAGCAAGAAAATCTTAATATTTGCTTATTGAATACTCATTTGCAGGCCAAGATTATTTTTGGAAACTTATCACTGGAATGAAACAAACAGACAGCACCAACCGCAATACTCACACCCGCCTTCGGTAGCATAAATAACAAGAGAGATTAATGTCGGCAATGTGCTAGTCGTTTTTTGTCATCTCCGGCTTCATGACAAATTTTCGGTGGTAATCCTGTGTAATTTTCTGAAAGGAAGTGAACAAACTCAACATTAAATATAATTTGCGGATCGAGGTAAAACTGTTTAAAATTATACCTCCTGTACGAACATATAATTTGATATTTAGCAAACTCATATTCAAAAGTATGAACATTCGAATTGCTAACCAGCCGTTACGTGTTAAATGTGATTAGGGCATAACACGCTAGTAAACTAGTAAATTAGTTAGTAAATACAGCATTGCCAGTATACAGACAGTACGCGCATAGCCTGTATACGGTCATCGGTCTGGTTAGCGGTCAGCAGTCAGCAGTGATAGCGAGGGGACAGTTCTGTTGTGGACTTGAATCAGTGCCAAGAATATTGACCTGGATATTGTCCTGTGGCACACGCGGACGGTGCATTCGTTTTAAGGGAAGATATAATTCTAAACAAATGCTTGTTGACGTTTGTTGACCAACAGTAGCATAATGAACCTAGGGACCTATGAGTTTGACGAAAAACGAAAAGTGAGTAACGTTAGTTTGAGTGTCTCAACGGAGCCGAGCTCCTCGCGTGCACGCGTTGCCGATGAATCCAGCTCATCTAGGGCATCTATATCATTTGTGTCATTCAATCCGCACACTGCCACTAGCACACCAACCACCACTATCACAACTGCTTCGAAATGGCACGATCCTAATATGAGCAAAATCTCGGAAAATTCGACAAATTCGACAAACTCAATTAATTCATCTGGCACTCGAGGTTCAACAACCCAACACATAAATCATACATTACATCCTCAAGGAAAGCAGGCTAATCTTGGACACGCTTATTTTGCCCAGTTAGCGAACTCTGATCCGCAAGAGGCTTTGATAACGGCACAGCTGCTCCCTGTTCTCTCAGCAGCTCTAGAGCCTGTAATACATCAACACCTACACAACACTTTGCAAGCTGCACCGCCAATCGCAATACGAACAGTATTATCCGGTCTTGCTACAGAGGTAGAGGGACAAAACAATGAAATTCTATTTCTAAAAACGCAGCTTTCTGAACTTGAGTTAAAAAATCGAATGTATGATAAGAACACACAAAATGATCTAGACTTTAGCTCTCGTATTGAGAAATTAGAAATTGATCTCGAGAAACAGCAGCAGTATAGTAGGCGAACGTGCCTGCGTTTCCACAATGTTCCCCTAGACAGCCTAGAAACCCCAACTTGCCTGGTTATACGAGAGTTAGTTATGAATAGGCTAGGAGTGACATTGGTTGACAAAGACATCTCCAGATCCCATCCACTAGGTAAACTTCGATCCGGCAAAGCACAAATAATAGTTCGGTTCACAACATATGACGTGTGAGCGCAAGTTTTTAGTGCAGGAACACAACTTAAGGGCAATGCAAACAATATATTTGTGACGGAAGATGTTACACGACGACGCAATCATATGATACGCATGTTACGGCAAACTAAGCGTAATCATCGTCTTTCCTACGTCTGGTCAGAGGATGGAAAAATATTTGTTAGAAAGGTTGACAACAGTGAGAAGATATATATAGCGAGTTATAGCGACATTGACAATGTACTTGCTGCATAAAGGCCACGTGACTCTAGATAACATGAAATCATTTGTAAAAGCTATACAAACTGAACATGAGTGAAATGTCACCATGTCCACTTAGTCTCAATATGAGGCTTTATCATATAGCTGGGTTATCTATACCAATGGACCTACCTGGTTTTGGCTATGCCCCGCCCATCTCTAGCTAAGCTTCACTCACTCATCACTCATGTTGGCATCGATCGATCTCTTGACACACCGACTACCGATTTCCAGAAAACTATACAGGTAAACTGTTGGGTATTTGGGGCTAATTTTACAGTTCGCTGTCAATGTCTAAGGCATCAACAGCGCCCAGTCGGCTTGGTTTCAAGATATCCAACAGCATGCTTATTAAATAACGAAGACATACAGTTCATAGAACGTGTCGGACTAGTTTAGATTTGATGACGGTGTATATGGAACCCTTTGTGACGTAGTGACTGTGACGTCATCCTACACGCGCTTAGCAGATTATGACGTCATATGAGGCCAAGTGATATATGGATTCTCTGGAAAAGTTAATTGCTCCGTGGAGCCACTCTCCAAGCCAGCTCCCCTTATGAACACTGTATGTGAACACACCACAAAGCTAATCATACAGCTAAACTAATGTATATTTTAGTTGTATTTGGAGCTTATTTTAAAAATAGCAACAGCTCCTTCAAATGAGAAAGCACAATCTTTTCGTATATTACGCATGAATCTCGCGCTTGACCTATCGTGATCAAAGTGTTTACTTGTAAATATAGGCCGACTATCTATTATTATTTGATCACATCTTTCCCTGAATGCTTTTATTATTGCCGAGGACGGTTAGTAATGCATACCAGGCATGATGCGTGTGTACTCTCATGCGAGTACAATTTAAGGTGAAAACTAGATAATTGTCCTTTCGTTAACCTAAAGATCAGATCTCCATCTGTAATATCAAATCTACATTGTAATTTCGTCATTTTCGACAATGTGGAAATGGGGGTGGGGTGAGGGGTGTGTGTGTGAGTGGGGTGGGGGTGGGTGGGGGGTCACTAATGGCAAGCCCCGTGACTACACAGCTCGGACAACCAACATAGTAAGTCATTCAAATATTTGCTATCAATATGTCAATTTATGATCAAAATGTATATTTGGTAACCGATGAATACAATTTCGCAATTCCTCCATGCACTTTCAGTTTTCGGCAGTGAGGAATTCGGAATATTTTTTCTATTTTAAATTACACTTTTTCAGATCACAATAGTCCCGCTTGAAGTAACTATTAACGAGAATACTATTATAAAATATTAAAACTAGCCAATCTGTATGCTTGGCACCTCAATGGCACGTATCTACAGCAAAGTAGTATACAGTTATCCACGCCGTGAGAAGAAACCGCCCAAGCGCATGCGACGTTTTGCGATACATTTGCTAATACTCAGCCATTATTAGGCTAGTGCCTGTGGCCGTGTCTACGCTACACATCTTATTCCTACCAACGAGCTCTATGTCTTCGTATATTCTAAATACTGAGAAGCCTTGACGTGGCAGACATTCTCCTGAGCATCCTGATTTTTCTTATTCCGGATTCTCTTGTCGGTGATAGTCGCTCTTTTCGTATGGTGCGCGCAAGACGAGGAAGGCGACGATTCTCGGTGCGAGAGTCGTGGATGACATGGGTCAGTGTGACCCCATAAGGCATTAACCAGAGTCATATTCACGCTAAATACCCATCATGACAATAGTTTATACGTTTTTCAGAGCACGGGATGACAATTGGGTCTTGTACCAAACTGATTTGTAGATTCAGTGCTTTGGAAACCACTAGAAAGCTGTCCGCCTTAGGAAGGTTTTTTCTATGCGCAGTCATATTCATTTAATGTAATTTTTATTTAATCTTATTTTAATTTTTTTTCCTTTCGCTTTGTAGTCTTCCGTATATGAGAACCTTCCCAGCGGGCACGGAGGTTGTTTCGGCGTTCAATCAATGTTGAAATTATGGCATGACGTAATTTCTGCTTTGGTTCAACGTCCAGGCAACGTCAAGTTCCCGCTGGGTTATATACCACCTATATGCAACCATAGGTCAAACAGCCGTGGAGCCTGACAAACACGACAGCACAACTGATAACAATGAAAGCACCTGATATTTTTAATATCCAACTACATTTTGTCACACATTTTCTTGTTTTTCAGCTTTGTAAATTTGTATGTACATACATATTTTTCATATCTTTTTACTACTCTTCCATTCTGTACTTGGTATTCTTTTCTAACTCTTTTTCTCCATATCTTTATCTCTACCTTTGTGCTTTGCTCGCCCTATGTTCCTCGAGAGAGATGTTTTTATTATCATATATTACATAGACACGCACATCAGCCAAATTGCAAAAACTGTATTTTCTAATATAACCATGGCGACCCAATATAATTGTTCTATCTGTCAACCACATAATGTGGTGTAACATTCAGCAATACAGAGCCGCCATAGTTTCATTTCATAGATTGTCATGTCCATGTCGTGTATACACGAGTCAAAGGCATACTCGCTTTAAAACACGTTGTTCTTTGATAGAACTTATCTATCTACTTCAGATATTTATTCAATATATAATCCTAGAAACACATAAAAATCAAAGCATTTCCCGGAAGATTAATGTTAATCACCGTCTGTTTGAAATTCTAGTCTTATTCAATTTACAAGTTTACATACTGTCCCTCCTCGTGACCCATAAGAACACTTATCGAATTAATTTGGTATTATATGGAGATGTTGAATCTAATCCTGGTCCGCAAGTTATG
>CM067364.1:75060133-75357633 GCA_034401795.1 Chaetoderma sp. LZ-2023a
TCTTTTCATTCACAAGACTAGATTGCTCGGTCGATGACGCGTCATCGCAAATTTCCACATTCACACATTGACCACACACATACACACGTGACACATCTGGGGTGGAACTAAATGTAAACATGATCTGGCACCCGCACCCACATGGGTAACACATATGTACCAAATTTGTTTGAATTCCATCTAATGGTTTCGTAGGAGTTGCGTTGCAATCGATTTGACCATTTGACCTCTCCTGTACACAATACCCCCATCCCACTGAGGACAGAGCCAAAAGTACATGTAAATGTGCTCTTGCAACCCCGTACCCATATAGGTAACACACATACGTACCAAATGTGTTTGAATTCCATCTAATGGTTTCCTATGAGTTGTGTTGCAATCGATTTGACCATTGATCTCGCCTGTACACACGCCCCTCTCCACCCCCACCCCACCCCACCCACCCCCAACACCATTCGGGACGGAGTCAAAAGTACATGTCAAGATACATACCAAAGTTGGTTGAATACATGGTATCTTGCATGCCACAATCATATGGGCATCTACCATATCAAATTCATCCAACAGATTCAGAGAATTTACATTACAATCAATTTCCTGACCTTTTGCCCCCCCCAACCCCGCGGGTCAAATATAAATATTATCTTGCATGCCACAGTCATGTGGGTAACTGCCGCAATCATACGTGCAATGCACATACCAAATTTCGTTTAATTTCATCCAACGGTCTCAGAGAAGTTGCATTACAATCAATTTATTGCCATTTTGATCCACACGTCCCACACCCACGGGGCCGGAGCCTAAGGTAAATGGCTTCTTGCACTCCACAATCAAATGGATAACTCACAAAACCAATTTGGTTGAAATTCTGTAAAACACTTTCTGACGAGACACATTTCAATCAATTTCTGCATATTAAAATACTACCTTTTGACTAAAATGTAAACCGACGCATGCATTCCAATTTGCATACCAAATTTGGCTGAATTCCATCAAACGGTTTCGGAGATCTGACGTTACTTCGAAAAACGTGGGGCTAATGTTGAGTACCATAGGTCACCTATGATACATGTATGTGATGATAAGGTATTGACATATATATGCATATTTTACTAACCTTATAATGTGATCCTGTATCCTAGCCCTACATGTAGTAAACTCGCTAACTCCAGTACATGTATTACTACTACATGTATGCCTCGAACCTAGAGTAGCTATAGCGCAATATATACCACAATCCGCATCATATGGTAACTCACATAATACACTTGGTTGACATCCACAAGATGTTATGAATAAAATGGAACTATTAACCCTTTCATTCCAAAGCCGGCCTTTGCAGTGGTCTTAAGGAATGTCCATTTGCAGTCCGAAAAATAGTATTTTTGAAAATTTGCCACTGGAATGACTGGCTCGATAACCGAGCCAGTCATTCTCGTGGTAAATTTTCAAAAACAGTCTTCTCAAATTGATTTTCTCGACCAAAATTAGCCATTAACGGGCTAAAGCCAGGCCGCTTGCCATAGTACACGCTCTCTCAGTCTACACGTTGGTGTTTTTAAAAACAGGTGTCTTGAGTGACCGGTTTGATGGCCTCTGTGACAGATGGTGGCATGAAAATTGAAGTTCTTGAAAATTTTAAACTGTGATATTTCCCGCTGAGAAATCTGTTGCGAATTGTAGCGGTTACACACACTCTATGTCGTAATTCTCTGCGATTATCTGTAGCACCATTGTGGTATATCCATCTGGCAAATTGACAGTATGGCATCCATATTTCCTAAAAAAATATAAATAATAAAAGCGATTAGAGATTGCAGACACTCCTCATTTTTGTCACAGTTTTCATATCATCATCAAAGTTGTGAAATTATACAGTACAGTCACACCCTTTCTTGTGTTAAAATTGCATCCAAATTAGAGAATTTGATCCGATCCATATATCGAAGTATATTCAAGTAGCGCAACTCTGAAACAGTTAGACGGAACTCAAGTCAATTTCATATTTGAGTTACCCATATGTTCGCGGAGTGCAATAGGTCATTTATATGTGGATCCGCCTCCAGGGGTCAAAGTGTCAAATTTTAACGTGCGGAAATGAATTGTAACGCATCTCCCCCGAAACCATTGGTCAAAATTCAACTAAATTTGGTATGTGAGTTACCCATATCAATTTGACGTGGTTGAGCCCATTTACATTTGGCCACGCCCATATGGGTGGGTGGGGGATGGGGATCAAAAGGTCATGAAACTGATTGAAATGCAACTCATCTGATACTGTTGGACCAAGTTCAGCCAAACTTGGTATATGAGTTACCCATATGATTGCATGGTGCAAAAGGACATTTATATTTGGCTCCGTCCCGGGGGGGGGGGGGGGGGGAGGGGTGTGGGGGGGGGGGAGGGGTGTGTGTTGGTTGTGGGTGGACAAAAGCTCAAATTGATGAGCGTGCGGATTTGCAATGATGCGTCATCGACCGATCAATCTAGTTTAGCTTTCACCCAATCAGAAAAAACCTAGTGGGTCTGCCTCGGTATATACACTCAGTCATAGAGGTGCCATCTATACTTTGGCTATGTGGTATAAAAGCAAACATACATGTAAGCTGTTTATTATTTTGAAACTAATTTGACATGAAGTCGTTGCTTCAAGCAACAACTTCCAGTTAAATTATTTCCAAAATATTCAACAAGCTGAATATTACATAATAAAGAATGGAGTGCATTGACACTTACACGACATCACACGCTGTCGCGTGGAGACAAAATAGCGGCGATCACTCTTCAACATTTACGAGATATTAAAAAGCAGATAATTGTGATACAGGTAACATGATATGAGTGATATGCTATCTATATACCATAATCTATCGATGTAATGACTTCTCGACAACCAATGGCCCGATTTCAATTACACTTTGCAGGAAGCAATCTTAGGGCATAGAGATAGAAGTATATCCAAATGAATATTCATTGGCCAATTTGGCCAGCAGCTATCTTGTATTTTCGCCGCTTTTTAGAAATGTCTTTAAAAATCCTCTCCGAAACCGCTTCGGAGATCGAATCAAAACAGTATGTAATGAAGCATCATGAGGGGGAGCAGCTGAACCAAGTTTGTTCAAGGTAACTTGATTGGCCAAATGAGACGTTACATAAATGTATCAGCGGCCATCCTGGATAACCTAGTTTTCTTGAAGGCAACTTATGTCTCCAGTACCACTAAACAGATCAGGCTGAAATTCGAGAGATATGATTAGGGACTAAGAGCCATTAAACTTGGCCCATGGAAAGTTGATATGTAAAGCACATGGCCGCCGTTGATCTATTAACATTTAGCATGTTTGGCGGCCACCTTAGATTTTCTGGCAATTTCAGAGATCATACAGAAGACTACTTATTAACCACTAGGCCAATTTTAATAAAACTTAGGTAAACCTAACACAGAAATTTGATTGGTAAATTTTTCCACTGGTTATCTTGTTTTGTTCGAGTGTGAAGTGGCCAATAATTCTAGGTGACAAGATTACAATTGGAATTGGTTGAATTCCACCAAACTGTTTCGGAGGAGGTAGCGAGACGGACAGATAGATGGAAACAAGTCATACAGCCGCAATCATAAGGACAATAACATCTGTTGAATTCCGCCATCGCTGACATCCCCCCACCCCACCTCAATCCTGGGCGCGGAGCCTAAGTAATGTACACACCGCACCATAATCTGCAATCCTATGAGTAACTCACATACCAAATTTAGTTGAATTTCAACAACCTTGAGTATTTGCAAACTTCCTCCGCATGTCTGTCCATCCATCTGACTATTTCCGTCCATAATTTGCCCGTCACAGTACAGCTCAGAAATAACATAACATGTTTCCAAGACAAAATAAAATGCACCACTGTATATTTTGAACATAATTGGATTGGAAGACGAAGAGCAATGTCTAATTACATATATTTCCAAAATAATCAACATAACATTTCTTACATCGTTTTCAAAATTGTACTAACTAATGTGTTTATGTTTTTGTTTTGAAAACATGTTAACTTATTTTTAAGTTGTACTATACATATAAAATACATGTACACAAGCCAGTGAAACGGTTAAGTGCTTTTAACCATTTAATGATCAAGCCGGCCATGAACTGGCATTTGTATTCATCTTGAAAAACTTCCACCAGAATGACTGGGCCGACGGCCATCTTGGATTTCGGATGATTTTTTAGATGTATTTAAAAATCCTCTCCGAAATCATTTGAGGGATTGATTCAGAACTCATGAAATATCATCTAGGGCAAGAGCTGAACCAAGTTTGTCCAAGGGAACTTGATTGACTAAATAGTTTGGCGGCCATCTTGGATACCCTTGTTTTTCCGAAAACTACTTCTCCAGAACGGCTGAAGAGATCAGGCCGAAATTTTGGCGATATGATTAGGGACTATGCTCCATTAATGTTTGTTCAAGGGAAGTTGATCCGTTAAAAAAACATGGCCGCTGTGGGCCAATCACAATATAACCTGTTTGGCGGCCATATAGGATTTTTTACTTAAAGGATTTTGAGGCCGAGATTGGTTTTATGTATGATTTTGGGTATTCTGATCTCAAATTTGCAATTTTTGAAACTGTCAAATAAACGGTTTGGCGGCCATCTTGGATCATTTTCCCGCCAAAAGCTCCCATACTAAAGCAATGGGAAATTTAAAATGTCTTCTCGAGAACTAGTGGGCCGATTTCAATTATATTTGGCAGGATGGATTCTTAGGTTATAGAGATTCAGGTTTGTTCAAACAAAGCCGATTGGCAAATTTGGCCGGCGGCCATCTTGGGTTTGGCCAATTTTTAGAAATGTCTTCTCTGGCTGTTTGAGCGATTGATTCATAACAAATATCATTTAGGACACAAGCTGGACCAACTTTCTCCACGGGAACTTGATTGGCCAAATGGTTGGGCGGCCATCCCAAAAAAATCTGCCGTGGCTTTTATGAAAGCGACTTTCGCTGAACGGATGGGGCCGATATTTGGGAGATATGATATTGATGACTAAGCGCCATTATTGTTTGTTCAAGAGAAGTTGATTCATAAAGAAACATGGCTTCTGTTTTCTTGTTACAATTCTGCTCAACTCCTTATGTATCTACTTATTGTTGATGGCCATTCTACATGCTATTGAAATGCCTATGGCTATGCTCCAGGTGAGCGATACAGGCCCTTGGACCTCTTGATCTTAAAATATATAGACGGTGATCTAGCACGCAACAATATCGAGCAATATATCAATTTTGAAAGGAAATGTCAGTGTTTGCAAGGGATTGTTGTGAATGATCTCTTCTAACCCTTAGCTGCTAAATTCTGAGATTATCTTTAGATGTACAGGGATAAATACAAATGTAGTGCACACTACACTCTCATGCAGGAACTTCCTTTTTGAAATTAAATTCTCTCATTGTTGTCTTCATTTATGGTGGTAACATTACTTGAATGTGTAGATGATGAGAGTAGAAAGGTAACAAGCGACAGAACAACAAACATTTGCAACAAAAATGAGACAGTAGTAGTGGTAATGGGGTAGCAGTTGCATAGCAATGATACCCGCGGTTGCGAGAGGGTGGGGTCGATACCTAGAAGGGGGCCAGTACTTCGTGGCTTCCAGTCATAAGATTCTCAAAATATATAAAAGACAACATGACAGAGTATGCTTTATTTTCTAAAGTATAAATTTATTTTATCAGGGATTTGACCTCGAAAGGGTTAATGGCTAACTCTGCTAAAACAGTCTCTGTAGAAGTGAGAAGTGTACATTTGCAGATCAAGAGAACTTTTTGATAATTTTCCACTGAAATGAGTGGCTCAACAATCTAGCCAGCCAATCCAATGGTATATTTTCAAAAATGTTCTTCTCTTGGCGTGCCAATGTACATTTGCTGTGAGACATTATTGAAAGCTTTTGATCAAATATGAGCAATAAAAGGTTCGATTATACCAGTTTTCATACAAAATAGAACTGAATATAGTTTTTTTTATAAACATACAACGGCAGAACTTGCCATAAGTCTAAGACCGACATTGTGGAGTATAAGGCTTGTAAGCAATCACCATGCATATATCTGCCAAGTAAGGGCTAATAAATAGACAATAGGGCTAGCCATAAATTTCTTACCTCAATAGCTAGACAGCGTATCCATTTACAGCAGCGAACGTACTGGGAAGGAAGGCTATGTATACAGCATAGGCTACTCAATACCTGTCCAACTTTACCGATGATTTCTACTCATATCAACGTGTTATTACCGCGGATACATTAATGGTGTATGGTCTAACATGTAAATTTCCCTATAACTGTCGCAATTTTGTCTCTTCCTTTGTATAAATCTATTTGTTCGGAAGACTTTATAGTTTACGTTTCCGCAATGTTCATCTGTTTGTTGTCTTTGGTATTCGCGTTGAAGTCATGTGATACGTGATGACGTATTATTAATTTCGTAATGCATTGTGGGTCTGGAAAACCCAGCGACCTCAGGTTCTCAGTCGAATTTTACTATCGGGAGTGAAATTAAAATGAGAAAATAATACGATCCATTATGGACAAGCAAGACTCAGGACTGCCATAGGTGGTTTCAAAACATATAAATATACGCAATATGGCATGATATAGTTAAAGATTTAAATATTATTTTTATATCGGCTGTGCTTGACTATGTACCTTTAATATGTATGTATATACATATTAAAGGTACATAGTCAAGCACAGCCGATATAAAAATAATATTTAAATCTTTAACTATATCATGCCATATTGCGTATATTTATATGTTTTGAAACCACCTATGGTATATATATATATATACTACCTAGTTATGAGATACATTTGTCAATTTGCATGAACATACCCAAACATGTTAAAAGTTAGATTAAAAGTAAGTTAAAGACCGAAACAACGATGGTATGTTTGTCATTATCATTTATGGCGCATTGGTCAGACCCCTTAGCAAGTGACGCGTCAAGGCGATGAAAGCGAACAGATCAAAATGGTGTGTTCAAACGCATTTCAGGGATCCACCTTATTGGAAAATCTGTCAAAATATTAGGTATTTAGGCCGCAGTACGGGCCCAGTGATCTGCGTTATCAGGGATGTATGCCCTACATAAGCGTGTATTGCATTGCTTTATGTAGATGGAGTGATGTAGTGGACATTGCTTTATGTAGATGGAGTGATGTAGTGGACATTGCTTTATGTAGATGGAGTGATGTAGTGGGCATTGCTTTATGTAGATGGAGTGCTGTAGTGGACATTGCTTTATGTAGATGGAGTGATGTAGTGGACATTGCTTTATGTAGATGGAGTGATGTAGTGGACATTGCTTTATGTAGATGGAGTGATCTAATGGACATTGCTTTATGTAGATGGAGTGATGCAGTGGACATTGCCTTATGTAGATCGAGTGATGTAGTGGACATTGCTTTATGTAGATGGAGTGATGTAGTGGATATTCCAGTACCCCTACAATCGTTATACATTAAGTTATTCTACTATCGGGATGCGACCTGTCAATTCAATTGTTGAATATTCCGAAACGAATTTAACTGCAAAGTGATGGGGACATTCAGACAGAATAACCCAAATTGTGGAGGCAGCACTAGCAATTCGGAACATAGTTATTTTTTCCATTCGGTGTCGGTCATTACTTTAACAACGTATTTGATACGGTTTTATTAGTATTCAGAGATACAAAGGATCCTGCAAGTTCTCTAAATTAGCATCATATGACTGCATAGAGGCATCCATTTATAGCTAGGCTGCGCCCATCTCTAGCTATGCAGCACCCGCCGATTTCTAGTTATGTGGTGCCCATTTATCCGTACATTGCGCCCATTTATACCTATGCAGCACCAATTTCTAACTATGCCGTGTCCATTTCTAGCTATTTCGCAGTCACTTTAGCCATGCCATGCCAATTTCTACATAGGCCGTGCCCATTTCTACATAGGCCCAGCCTATATCTACCTATGCTGCACCCATATCTGGATATGTGTCCAACCTTGGATAGATGATAGGGTCATATAATTATGTTCTTTAACGCCCCTTTATCGTCCGCATTTCGTGAATAGCATGTAATCAATAGGGTAACACTTTGAACGCTACATTCCCACAATTCAAATTTTACAGGTAATATGCTGGAAACGTTGCAGCTAATTTGACAGGAATCTGTTGCTGCTATAAGCACCAACAGTTTCCAGTCAAATTAGCCTCCAAATAATCAATTGATTAGCTCTTGTATTGTAAATGATTTTTACTATTTGCTCTTTCCTGCTGAAGGAGTTAATGATTACAGTTATGATAGAGGCTTCACGGATTCTCAAAATGTTCATTTGACATATACACCGCATATCATATTAATACTGTTGATTTTCTATACTCTCAAATTTACTATGAAATAGTTTGATCAAGATGCGGCACGGGAGAATCTGCCTAGTTGGGCAAAATAAAGTATGAATCTGCAAAGTGCACCTTCATCAGTGATTTAAACCAAGCAGAATAGAAAAGCGCTGCACCCATATTTTACCACCCGGCATCCTCTCCATATTGATATAGGGTAATCCCACCAACCAATGCGATTGTATACTAATATGCACTGCAACGACAAGTAACTCAGTATACACTGTTTCTAATGTTTCTTCAACAAAGTAACTTAAGCTGTGGGCCCTAGAGACCATATCGGACACTTAAACACATCTCTAGCCAAATGTTGTGACAAAAAATTGTTTCTAAGTTAATTGGTCGCAACGAGGAAAACAGTGCCTGTATGACGGTATACCAGCTGAACACATTAATTTGTGCGGACACGCAGTACGACAACTCTCTGCAGTGATGCTAAATGCAATTGCACGATTTGAGATCGCCGTGATGTCCCTGGGCCGCGATTTCGCGACATTTTCCCACTAAAGCTGTCAGTGGTCGCATTTTTATCCACCCCTTGCGCCATCGTGTCGCACATTTCACACATGCTGAACTTTCGCCGTAATTTTCACCATTAAATCAATATCAATACCAGCAGAACACATCCAATATCTATAGAAACTACTAGTCACAAATACAACTCAAAATCTGGAATTTAAAACGGGATAATCAATTATAATTTATGAAGAATCTCAACTTATAAAGGGAGAATGCTTTCGTATTTGAAAAACAACCAATTTGCGGAGCATTGGATATTAAAAAAAAATCTCTAACAGAATGTTGTTGCAGTCCAAGGCAGCAACAACTATATGTTAAACAGTTTCCAAAATTTTGAACAGCGATCCTTTGATGTGCGATCAACGATGGCATAAACCTGTGACAGTTACTGTAATCATATCGCGCCACATAGCCTCTTGTCTAAATATAGCTCTCCTATTTCTTGGAAATTGCTGCTGGCTTGAGGGGAAATCCACTAGCACATGTCATCTGCAAAGTGAAACTGAATTGACCCGTGAAAGGCTGACTGCCTCATTACTTGGAAAACCCTATACCACGTCGCCTGCGCTCTATTCCATACAGTCAAACCTGTGTGTAGCGGAGACGTGTTTTGTGGGCCAGTAAGATGGTAGTTCTTTAATACAGGTGGAAATCTTTACAATTTAAAACATATTATGTTGAATATTTTGTAACTAGTATGAATGGAAGCCTGAATGTACACATACCACAATAGAAAAACCGAGTAATCAGTATGATAATCCAAAGCGATATCGTAA
Organism: Chaetoderma sp. LZ-2023a; assembly: GCA_034401795.1. Classification (NCBI taxonomy): domain Eukaryota; kingdom Metazoa; phylum Mollusca; class Caudofoveata; order Chaetodermatida; family Chaetodermatidae; genus Chaetoderma; species Chaetoderma sp. LZ-2023a. The sequence goes on from CM067364.1 coordinate 75,069,861, forward strand.
CCGAGATCGGTCACAAAATTGCGACACCCGCTAAAAAAAACCACCTAAAGTTACGGTAGTGCGTAAGGTCCAGAATGAAGGACTATAAAAATAGCATGTTGAATTTTCATTATTGAGTTGTTGTCTCACGTTTTTGGGCAAATGTCTCACATTATTTCCTTAGTGGAGACACATTGCCTCACTTGACTTGCGCCAAAGAGATCGTACACGAAATTCTGAAAATGAGGCAGTTAACACCAGTATCACAAAAGTAAGGGGACAGCCAGCATGCTACATCATATGGTGGTATAACGGTTACCGCCATTGTAAGCAAAATGCTCTCGGCAATTATAATGTACTACATTCAGCAGCGAATGCATAACATCCGCCATGCTCTACACCTTGAACCCACTACCACTGCGCCTCATATGAACAGTGCACTGTTACTGCAATTGTGTTTCTTTGAATCCAAATTATAGAATCCTAAATCTTATGATGCCTTACCCGTCTAAGCTTAGTACACAAAATGTATTTCTCTGGACTAGAAGGGGTGGTATTGGCGCCTATATGAGATCGACATCAAGTTACCTCTATAAGAGTGAAAAGGGGTGACCAACAGTCAGAACAAATTAGATTCCATCAATGTGTCTGGCAAAGCGGAGTACAGGATAATTGTCGGTACAAGACTGATGAAAATGATGTGTAATCCATATGCTTACAACGAGCCCAATTTAGTCAGAATTAACGCTTATCAGAAAAGGTGGTGAACATTTTGCACATATTTGACTGGAATCTGTTGCTGCAATTTTGCTGGCAGAATATATTGTGCATTGATTTTCTCAATATTGCGCTATCTATTGGCGAGTCATAGAAAAAGATAATTATATATTCTGCAGTTGTAGAAATGTATTTTATGAATGCTAAGGAATCAATTTCGGAAATTCACTTAGACCTATCATGTCTGTGCTGCGGATGTGTGTGTTTTATTTAATAGGTGATCACAAACTGGTGGATGAAGTAAAAATTACTGTATCCGGTGCAAATCTTCCACTGTTCCAGCTACACTGTACGGATAGCAGCAATAATCCTGTCCTTAGGGAACGTCGTGTTGTCTATGAGAAGCAATGCCTGAGGGCATGCTGTTGCTCTCTAAATATCTGAATTTTAGACTTAGTGAAAACTTTGGTACACCCCGACCGTGCCCATCCATAACCCCCTCCCGATAACTACGGAAAATTCATGCTGAGAATTGGTATGCGCCATACTAAAAACCAACAATCCTTGTTGTAGGCGTGCTGTTAATCGATTTTAACACTTTGATACCCGTATTCCAAGAATCTCAATTTCAAGGTAACTATACAGGGAATCTGTTGAATGTTTTGCAACTAATTTAACTGCTTGCAATGCTAACACCCGCTCAAGCCCACATTGTATTTAAATCATCCAACAGGATGTTGATTAAATAGTAGTCACCAAAGACATAGAATTCAGGCTGCTACAGATGGTATTTTGTTACCTTCGTGACTGACCTATGCCGTATGATTGTGTCGGTTAACAAATGAATCCATTCATCCATACGTCAATATATTCCTCAAGACTCTTCAGTGCGCAATCATGAAATAAACCGATTTATTATCTCAACATTCGCGATGTGATTATTCTGGTTCAATAGTTTTCATCGCCCCCACCCCTCCCCGGGGAAAACAGCACCGTTAATTCAAACTATGTCATCTTTCGGTTGACATATTTGCCAGAGAATTCATAGCATCCTTCAATCTTGAGCAGGTATAGCATCCACAACTGTCAGAAATGATCAATTGTAACGCTAACCATTCTTTCTGAAGACAAATAGGAGTTAACCTGATTAACCCAAGGTCACGTCTAACATGGCTTTTCTTTCATTCTGAATTTATATCAATTCACAGGCTTCACTGAAACCCTTGCTATGATTACATCTGGGGATGACGAAGGACAATTTGACTGAAGGTCGTTGCTGTCTTTGACAAATTGACTTCATAAACACAAGCGGAAATCTAAGTATAGGTTTAATAAACAAAACGTGACAATTATATAATGTATAGTATTAGGAGAGTGGATAGATGATAAGGGCCAATATAATTATGCTCTTTCATGCCCACTCATCTTCTACATTTCGAGAATAGCATGTAGCCAATAGAGTAACACTTGAAACGCTGAATTTCCACAATTCAAATGTCACAGGTAATATGTTGAAAAGTGTCAACTAATTTAACAGGAATATGTTACTGCCATAGACAGCAACAGTTTCCAGTCAAATTAGCTTCGAAATACTCAATTAAGTAGGGCTTGCAATGTACATAAGTTTTAATATTTGACCTTTCCTGGTGAAGGAGTTACCGATTACAATTATGTCAGAGGCCTCAAGGATTTTCAAATTGTTCCATTGACATAAATACCGAATATCCTATTAAAACAATTGATTTCCTATTCTCACACATTTACTATAAACTAATTTAATCAAGATCCGACACTGGAGAGATTGAGCAAGATAAAATATGAATGTGAAAATTGCAGCTTTATTAGGCAGAAATGCAGTTGATGCCATGGATTTAAGCACTGCAGAACTGGAATAACGCTTCACCAATATTTTACCACACACCCTCATCGTCCTATTATTATAGGGTAATACCACGAGCCGATGGGATGTATATAATAAAATGCTCTGCAACGGCAAGTAACGCATTATATACTGTTTCCAATACTTCTCCTGCTTCCCCAGAAACGGGAATCAAAGTGTACGCCCTAGAGACCATTCCGTATTTGGACCGAAAACATTGCTTACCCTGTAGCGGGGAACAAGTACCCTTTTCATCTGTGGAATGTGCGTACGATCTGTTGCAACCAAACAAGACTCGGACACGCTAAGACTTCTGCAGGCAAACTGTTGTATAAATATTGTTTTTCAAATTAATTTCTCAGCAACGAGGAAAGCAGAGCCTGTCATAAGGTATACCAGCTGAACACGTTGATGAGGGAGGAACTGCAGTACCCCCAACTATCTCCAGTTATGCTAAATGCAATCGCACGATTTGAAATTGCACAAGAGATTATGAAAATGGGGCTGCTAACACCAGTATATAAAAGGTAATGAAATCACAAGCATGCTAATCATATGGTGGTATACCTGTAGCCTCCATTGTAAGCAAAACGCTCTAGACAATTATAATGTATTATATCCAGCAGCCAATTTATGACATCCACCTTCCTTTTCAGTTTGAATCCCCTGGCACTGTGTCTCGTAAGAACAGTGCACTGTTATTGCAAGTGCGTGCCTTGAATCCAAATTACAGAATCCTAAAAACAGCGTCGCACTACTTGATATTAAATCATCTTATGGTGCCTTACCCGTTTAAGCCTAGTACGCAAGATCTATTTCTCTGGACTGGATGGGATAGTGTTGGCGCCTAAATAAGAGGGAAATGGGGTGGCCAATACTCAGAACCAATTACATTCCATCAACCTGTCCAGCAAAGCGGAAAACAGGCTAGTGATCGGTACAAGATTGATTGAAAATGATGTTTAATTCATATGCTTATAATGAGCCACCTGAATTCAGCATTAACACTTAAGAGAAAAGCTGCTGAAAACTTTTGCACAAATTTGACTAGAATTTGTTGCTACAATTTTGCTAGCGGAACATATCGTGAATCATTGGATGGATCCAAAATTAAATTGTTACCAAATTAAATATATACAGAACCAAATTTCAATTCGATTTCTGTTTTCAACTTTTGACGACAAGGTGGGGGTGGGGACGAGTGATTGTGCATTTCTGCCAATGTGAAAACGCGCTAACATATGGTACGTGGGCTACAATAGTTGTGATAAAATATCGTCTCATATGCTCAATGTTTTATGCAGTTTCTTTATGACAAACCATATACAACTGCTAACTTTGAAATAAACTGGTGGGTGGGCTGTGGGTGTGGGTGGGGTGTATGTGACCTTGATATAAAGTGGTAAGGTTGACATTATGGGATGGCATTAAAGCATTCTCTTTCATTGACCCTCTATCCAAGTGGATGTCAGCATCTGGCAAAAACAGAAACTGGTAACGTTGACCCATAAGGGAGAATCTCGTCCATTGATACTTGACTCACAAATTAACACAATCTTCTGGAACTCGAGAAGCCCAATACCCTAGGCATGTATGTCGGTGATCAGTTAAAGGCGTAGCTGCAATTCAAATACCAATGCTAAAAATTCTGATATAATTCTTATTTGTTTCATGGAAAAGTGGAGATCTGAATGATTATTGGGCAGATCCTTAATCAATGTAGCAGCAATTATTATGGATATTTCAATGTGTACTAGAAGTTGACCAAGTGTAGAGTTGATATATCAAAACTGTGGGAGGAGATGCCTTGGGAAGATACTGTTATCTTGAACAATATTAAGAAGCAGGAAATGAGAGGGAGAAGTAGAAGGGATAGAGGAAGAAGAAGAAGAAGAAGAACCGATAGTTAGGGAATTCATGAATCGATCGATCCCAAAATGGGTGACGCGTGGTTGGATGATAGCTAGAGATTGGTGGAGCATAGATAAAGCTGGATTCCTACATTCATTAACAAGGTCAACACGACTTTTTCATTTGACCATGCCCACCAAATCGGATGTTGATCATTTCATCTCCCGTAGGCAAAGATGTGTCCAAGTTTACTTACATAAACATTGACCAATCATGAAAATGAGGACGAAAAGGATAGATGCAAAGACCGAATGCTAAAACAAGAATTGGGTTTCAATGTCAGTCAATGTGATGTATCACCTCAATGCCAGCAGGCTGGTCAGAAACAATGCCGTATCATCTCAATGACATTCCAAACTGCATAGGTGACCATGCTTTCAAGTCACATTACCATGTGATTAAGCATTCCTTGCATATAAGCAGAGAAGTTTTCCTAAGATCAAAAACCTAAACGTGAAAAGCTTCAGTCTGGACCAAGATTACAGTAAACTTGACCACTGCCCATTTAGCCTGATTGCCATCTGCTGTTGTATTAAAGTTAATGTCTGTTAGGGAGAACAAATTGTGAAAGCTAAGACGAGTTCTGCAAATAGAAAAAACTAGTGACCATATGATCATTGTGCCGGCTTCTACTAGGATTGACACAACTACCATTCTTCCAAACGTATCGCGATGCTTATGCTGCCTTCTATTGGCATTGACACAACTACCATTCTCCCGAACATATCATGATCATTGTGCTGCCTTCTATTGGCATTGACACAACTACAATTCTCCCTAACACATAATGATTATTATGCTGTTTTCTATTGACATTGACACAACTACCATTCTCCCAAACACATCATGATTATTGTGCTGCCTTCTATTGACATTGACACACCTACCATTCTCCCAAACACATCATGATCATTGTGCTGCCTTCTATTGACATTGACACAACTACCATTCTCCCAAACACATCATGATCATTGTGCTGCCTTCTATTGAGATTGACACAACTACCGTTCTTCCAAACATATCGTGATTATTGTGCTGCCTTCTATTGACATTGGCATGGCTACCATTCTCCCAAACACATCAAGATCCGTGTGCTGCCTTCTATTGGCATTGGCACAACTACCATTCTCCCAAACACACCATGATCATTATGCTGCCTTCTATTGACATTGGCACAACTACCATTCTCCCAAACATATCACGATCATTATGCTGCCTTCTATTGCCAGTGGCACAACTACCATTTTAAAAAAAACCTCACAATTATTGTGTTGCCTTTTATTGTCTTTGTAACAACTACCATTTTTCGAAACATCTCGCGAACATTGTGTTCCCCTATATTGCCATTGACACAACTACCATTATCCTAAACACTTCCCGATTAATGTGATGCCGTCGTCTGTGTGTCATTGACATGACTACTATTTTCGTAAACACCTCACTTTCGCTGTGCTGACTTCTATTGGCATTTAAACGACTACCATTTTCCTAAACATGAGGAATATCTCTTGAAAGTGAAAAGTAAAAAGATGTCAGCTAAGGAGAAAACTTGGAAAGAACGCGTCGTTATATTTTCTGAATCTGTATACATTTTGATTTGCTATAGTCATCTGTAGCCCTTTCAAATCTTGCATAAATGAGCATCTTTTGCAACCTAACTTGACAAAAGGGCAGAGATTCCAAATGTGATCATGTCATTTGGACAAAAGTTCATTAAAACCACAATCATTAAATTCGTTAATATATGCAATACATTTGCTTTAATGTATGCATGCTTACGTAATAAGAATTTTGAAATTAACATAATTTTTCTGCTAAATATGCCGATGAAAACACATGTTACTGGACCGATACTGTGGCAATGCAGAACCAATCTGGCCATGCATATGCCCAGTACAGGGCCAGAGACCTGCGTTATTCTGGGACGTACGTGATGCAGAGTATGTGAGCTCCACTAATAGCTCTACCTATTGTTCTGAGGGAAATGAAGGGTTCCATTTCTAGCTAAGTTCTGCCCACGTTTTATGTATGTTTGAATCGATTTATATACTATGACTCCTGAATTCCCACAACAACAAATTCAAGGGATTTATATAACTCGCCTGTTGATCATTTTAAAACTAATTTGGCTGAATGGCATTGATGGCCATGATAGCAAAAGTTCTCAGTCAAATTAGAGAGAGAGAGAGAGAGAGAGAGAGAGAGAGAGAGAGAGAGAGAGAGAGAGAGAGAGGTGCTGCAATGTGAGTGAGGTGGGCGGTGGTATGGTGAGTGGTGTGTGTGGTGCAATTGCGAGTGAGTGATGGAGGTAATAAAAACCTGTCTGGAGTAGAGGACGTATCACAATGGAGCTGCATTAGATGATGTGCTACAATGAGGATGGGGCGATGAAGGTATTTATAATGGAGTGTGTGTGGTGGACGGAGACAGAGACCACTCCACCTTCCCTGAAAGCTGATTGATTGCAGTTTGCCCTGTGCTGTCTTCTCTTAGAAATGAATTAACATAAATTTATTTGTTTATTGACTGTTTGATATTGTAAAAGATAAGAATTCCCATCTTCTACAGAGCTAAGACGTTTAATCATGCACCTAATTAATGTAGCAAAACGATCCTTCCCTGGATCCTTCACTATGTGCCCCCACCCCCTCTCCGTCTCCTCCCCCTACCTCTCTCACTCCATCCTGTCGCCACCTCTCTCTGAACCCATTGTTTCCGCGCCGGTTCGCTTGACCGGTTACCAATTTAGAGACAATGGGAATACCACGCACAATTGAATTGTAATGGAATTGCCACTATGGTCGCATTGTCGCTGGGCCAGTCTGCCTGGTGCAATACATTATAGGTACCCCCTCACTGATTAACTCTAGCTGAAGTAATGATAGAATCGCGTAATAATTATCCAAATTGCCAAATAAATTTACAAAGAGTCGGCATGATACATTGATTAGCATTATTTGTTACCGGGAATGCACACTGAATTAAAATGCCCCGCTTTACAGATGAGCAAGTATTATTCATATATCGTTTGCATGATTTAGTTTGAAAATGATATTACTGCTGACGCTGAGCGCTGCCAGCGAAGCATGCCAAGAATTTGAATAAGACGCTCTAAGAGATGGTCAGGTCGTTGGTGCGCGCGCGTGGGTACGTACGTGCGTGCGTGTGCCAGTGCGTGCATGCATGCGCGCGTGTCAGCTGCGCGTGTATGTACGTGCGGAGTTAGACAGATGTAATACCAATACACGAAGGTTTTATTGTAGATGTGTGTGTTTTATGGTATAGGTGATCAAATACTGATTGATGTGGTAACTATTTCTTAAGTGGAGCGGATCATGTCGGGATAAAGCTGAGGTGTCTCATAACGCCTGGTCCCCTGTATTACTGCGTGTTGCTGCAGCTTTTTTGCCAGATTCTCTGCGCCGAAGTTATTACCAAAAGCACTGCAAAAGAATGACCTTTTAGGGACAGGACCATGCACAAAATTTAGAAATAAATCAACAAATGTTCTGGCATTAGTAATGTGCAATCTCGTACTACCCTCGAGGGGCGACAGACCTAGGACAACTTAGACAGCTCTGAGGTAGCGACAATACATTATTGATGTAATGGCAAACTTTATTGCTCTCTGACTGTCAAACAGCAATGTAAATAAATCATCAGCTATATGTTAGCTATTTTTGCAACGGAGGGATGCGATCTGACAGACAGGTATCTGACGTCATAAGAAATTGGGTCACATATTAGCTGACATCACAAACAATATGACGTAGAATTCTCCGTCATGAAACTGGATAATTCCGTTAAGAGTACGAATTGGATATCTTTGACAGATTTACAATTTCTTAAGCATTCTGTTATATATTTTGTAACTAATTTGACTGAGACCTGTTGATGCCATAGGTATAATTACCTTGAAATTGGGTTTCTGGGAATTCAGGATTCAAAATATAAATCGATTCCAACTCACGTAAAAGTGGGCGGAACTTAGCTAGAAGCAGATCTCGCCATTACGGCAGTACCTAGCACACTTTCTATTTCCAGTTTATCGCATGAATATCAGAACGGATTGATCCAAAAATCGTGTTATGGCGCAAAATCTCCATCCATCTAGTGCATATTAATGTACACAGCTCAATGAGATTTTATGTCGCTTACGGCAATGGATTAAATGTCATTTCCGTCTACATTAAGTATGAAACATTTACTCGGAATTCTGGCATAAATGTTGATAGATGCGTGGAAGTGTGGGAAAGTTAAGTTTATGATGATGATGATGATGGTGATGATGATGATGATGATGATAACGTAGTCCACGTATCAACTGTGTTTAATAACCATCATTTTGAAAGAGTTCGACTCCAGAGAGTTCATGGAAACTCGGTATTAAGCATGTTTGGTAAGCTCTACATACACCTATGCCAGAGAGCATATACTTGCCCCAAAGCTAGGCATTCTTCGATCCTAAGTACTCATCTAAGCTGGGAAGCTTGAGCTCATATCTAATCCATCATGATTTCAGATACGCTGTAGGAGAAGTGGGTCAAGCTGGCCCCCACCAAAGAAATTCCCTTACATAAAAAGCGATGTATAGTTGAGTGTCATCAGCGTAAAAGTGGTAGTCTATGCCATAAGATACTATTAATTTTCATAGTGGAGCTGTATATGTGGTGAATAAAAACAACGGTCCTAGCACAGAACCCTGTGGTACACCAGAGGACAGATCATTTTCAGCTGATCTAGCATTATTCACAATAACAGTCTGGTGTCGGTTAGTCAGGTAAGAGGAAAACCAGTTAAGAGCTACATCTGATATGCCCAATTATTCTAATCGAAAGATCATCGTAGCATGATCGATCATGTCGAAGGTGGCTGAGAGATCCAGAAGTACAAGTAGCACACACTTACGATCGTCCATTGAGCAAAGCAGATCGTTCTGAACGCGGAGTAATACCGTTTCAGTACTATGTAGTTTGCGGTATGCACTCTGAAACAGTGCCAGAAGATTATTGCATTCCAATAATCCTTGAGCTGATTGGCAACAATTTTTTTAACACCTTCGATAGGAATGATAGATTTGACACAGGTATGTAATTGCTAAGAACATCTGGATCGATGGAAGGTTTCTTTAATAATGGAATCACGTTTGCGTTTTTAAAAGAGTCAGTCCAAACTGGAATCCATCATGATTTTAGATACGCTGTATGAGAATTGGGGCAAGCTGGCCCCCACAAAAGAAATCCACACATAACTGTAAAAATCATTTATGTATTGTGTGAAAACCTTTGTGTAAATATGTCTTTTAGTTAAAACCTTTTGTGTAATGATTTCTTTTGTGTGTGCCAGCTCTCCTCATTTCTGATTGGATGTCAGATGGATAGGGTGGTCATAAGCCCTCCCCCTGTGACTCCTAGCATCCTATCGCATAATGACGATTGACAAGGCTTGATGTATGTATGTATTTTTATTTTATTGACGCACTGGCAACATGCGGCTTCAATTTCTATGTGCTAACTTAGCCGACAGTTATGCACCCGTTAGTTTAATTTGTTGATCACCATCTCCCGGTCGGGGGATCAAACCGCCATTCTGCAACTCCGCATAGCATCAGCAACCAGACATCTTTCCACTGGACCACCGCGCCAAGACTAAAGCGCCAAGGTTTGGCCGACCAGCTTTCACATGTCTGATATACTGACACACTGATGATTCATATGGGACTATCTGCACATCCACCTGCTACGATTCAATCCTAGGCTGTTTATGCCTATTGTACTCTGACTCCAGCACGGCTCTGGCAGTATATGTATTTTTATTTTATTGACGCACTGGCAACATGCGGCTTCAATTTATATGTGCTAACTTAGCTGACAGTCATGTACCCATTAGTTTAATTTGTTGATCACCATCTCGTGGTCGGGGGATCGAACCACCATTCTGCAACTCCGCATAGCATCAGCAACAAAACATCTTTCCACCGGACCACCGCGCCAAGACTAAATCGTCAAGGTTTGGCCGACCAGCTTTCACATGTCTGATATACTGACACAGTGACGATTCATATGGGACTATCTGTGGATGCACCTGCCACGATTCAATCCTAGGCTTTTTATGCCTATTGTACTCTGAATCCAGCACGGCTCTGGCAGTATATGTATTTTTATTTTATTGACGCACTGGCAACGTGTGGCTTCAATTTCTATGTGCTAACTTAGCCGACAGTCATGCCCCCATTAGTTTAATTTGTTGATCACCATGCGTACAATTAATGATTGTAGATACGATGGTGCTAGGTCGTGTAGACATCTAAACACTAGTAGAGCAACCTTGTAGCAGATGCTTTCTTTGATAGGCTGCCAGTGCAGTTCCCGGATGACAGGTGTAATGTGTTCGTATGATTTGGTGCGTGTGATCAATCTAGCTGCTGTATTTTGGGCTCTTTGTAGGCAGTTTAGCTGGGATGATGTTATGCCTGTCAACAAAGAGTTGCAATAGTCTAGCCATGATGTTATTGTGGCATGGACGAGAGATTTCACTGCACTGTCTTCAATGAGCTTTCTGATCTTACTAATGTTTCTTATGTTGATAAATGCAGAGCGGGAGACAGATGTAACATGGGCCTCCATAGACAGAGTATTGTCTAATGTCACACCGATGTTACGTGCACTAGAACCGAACGTAATTTCAGCTTCTCCAATATGCTGACTACTGATATCAACACTCTGTCTGAGTTGCCGTTACGATATTAGGGGAACTTCCGTTTTCTTCTCGTTTAATTGCAACAGATTCTTCAACATCCACAATTTAATGTCTCGAACACAATTTTCCACACACTCACGAGCATTTAGTTGGTCCTTTACATAAAAAGCGATGTATAGTTGAGTGTCATCAGCGTAAGAGTGGTAGTCTTTGCCATAAGATTCTATTAATTTTCATAGTGGAGCTGTATATGTGGTGAATAAAAACAACGGTCCTAGCACAGAACCCTGTGGTACACCAGAGGACAGTTCATTTTCAGCTGATCTAGCATTGTTCACAATAACAGTCTGGTGCCAGTTAGTCAGGTAAGAGGAAAACCAGTTAAGAGCTAGCTACATCTGATATGCCAAATTATTCTAATCGAAAGATCATCGTAGTATGATCAATCATGTCGAAGGTGGCTGAGAGATCCAGAAGTACAAGTAGCACACACTTATGATCGTCCATTGAGCAAAGCAGATCATTCTGAATGTGGAGTAATGCCGTTTCAGTACTATGTAGTTTGCGGTATGCACTCTGAAACAGTGCCAGAAGATTATTGCATTCTAAATAATCCTTGAGCTGATTGGCAACAATTTTCTTAACACCTTCGATAGGAATGATAGATTTGACACAGGTATGTAATTGCTAAGAACATCTGGATCTATGGAAGGTTTCTTTAATAATGGAATCACGTTTGCGTTTTTAAAAGAGTCAGGTACGATACCACTTTCCAGTGACATGTTAACCAGTTTGGCTATTGTTGGCAACAGTTCATTTGCGCAGTCTTTCAGTGTGTTGGTCGGTAGTGGATCCAGTGAACAAGACGCTCTAGTGGGTTCTCGAATTATCTTGGATACATCTTCACAACAAGACGGTTTGAATGCTGGCATAACACATTTTGTTCTAAGCACACTACAGTCACGTATTGATGAGTAATCAGGATGCTTCAAAATGTTGGCCGAATTACGTTTATTTTCTCTGAGAAGTAGTGCGCAAAATGATTAGCTAGTTCTACTGGATCACTGTATTTTGGCAAGATGTCCCCACTTTTGTCCTTGTGGAGGAGTTTATCGAAGATGGTGAACAGTTTTCACTGATTGGTCACGTTCTCTGTTACTAATGAAGAATAGTATGTATGCTTAGCAGCTGTTATCATGTCACTTACCACCCAACATTGGTTAGAATATGCCTGGCGATGGACCAGAAGCTGAGATTTACGAGCCAAGCAATCATACTTGCGACAGAGTTGTTTTGCTTCTTTTATTTCACAGTTATACCAAGGTGAGTGGTGTCGAACAAGGATAACCTTTTGCTTCAGAGGGGCATGCTTATCTATGACGGACCGAATGTTATTGTCATACTGTTTAACAAGTTGTGTTAGGTCATCAGAAGGATTTACACACATATCCGATGACTGGATATCCGCTTTGAAGGACTCAGTAGGAAGTGAACGGAGATTTCGATATGTGATTTCTTTCCTGAGTAGTGGTGGATTTACACGTGACATATCAAATGTGATGACGGCATGATCAGATGCAATTGCACCGATGTCAACATACACATTGCTAATTACTGACTCATTCATTCATGTGATTATTAGGTCAAGCAGGTGGCCTTTTGTATGTGTTGGAACTCTTATATGTTGTTTTAAGTTTAAAGTGTCCAGAAGGGTTTTAAAGGCTGATGCATTGGTGTCAGATGATTTCTCCATATGCACATTAAAGTCACCCATTATCAACAAGTTACCACTGCTTAATGCATAAAGATCGAATATTGATGACAGTTCATCGAAAAATTCAGACATTTTACTTTTATGTTTCGGTGATGATGGTGGACTGTACATCCCAACGGCCTGGAGTAAAGCTGAGTTCTGTTTAATTTCAAGTTCGAGATTCTTAAAAGTGTTGTACTACGGTGATTTTATTAGGGAAACCTGAATAGTTTCTTTATGTCGAATAGCAACGCCCCCACCTTTCCTGGAAGGACTGGAGATCTGCTTAAGCATATATCCAGCCGGAGTAGGGTTCCCGATTACAACATTATCAATATCAGCTTTCAGCAATGATTCAGTTATCGCAATTATGTCAAGGTCATTTGAAAGCACATAGTCCACTATACTATCGGTTTTATTACACACCGACCTTGCGTTGAATATGTTTAGCGGAGATTTGTTAATACGTCCATGTTAAGTCTAGTTGAAAAACGACCACTACATACTGACGAGCGAATTCTATTCAGCTCTGACACTGAGTATGTAATCATGCTAGTCTATAGATATCTAACTATTTCAGTTGCACTTGAACATTGTTCACGCTTACTATACACAGCTAATGGCCGCCTACCAACTAACTCTACTGTTTCTAATCCGAAATATTTTCCACGTACAGTTAACTTATTCCAAATCACAATACAATTTAAAAGTAACAAACATATTACTGCAACTTTAATAACCATTGCAATCACACATTTTTTTATCAACACTTAGTCAAAACTGTAGAATTTCAGGAAATTTCAAGAGCAAAAATTGTGGGTTGCCACACTGCGGCTTGTAATGCATTGTGTAAGGATGATTGACAGGGTGCATGTCTGGACTTCTCTTTTCTAGACTCTGGGAACCCATTCAATCATGAAGCCCCTCCACCTCATTAAAGCACGTGACTCATAGTATCCTATCGCATAATGACAATTGACAAGGGTTAATGAGGGTAATTAAGTGCTGATCTCTTTGAAAGTGTACAAGGCCCAATGGGTAGTGTATTGTGTAAGGATAATTGACAGGTTATATGTTGGGACTCGTCTTTTCCGGACTCTGGGAACTCATTCAATCATGAAGCCCCGCCCCGTGTTAATTGGATGGCAACTCATATAAAAGAGGTTAAAAATCTGTTTTGGTTAACACTTAACTTTTTGATTTTGTTTAAACAATTTGTTCAAAGTTCATTATAATTATGAATTCTGTATATTGTATGGGTTGTGAAATTCCCGTTGTGGTCGATAACAATGTGTACGTTCGTGTAGTGAAACGGAATGACGAATTTGTAATAGGCATATGCGAGTTTAATGTTGGTAGTGTTTACCCCACCAAGTGTGGGATGTTTATGTCGGGCAATATGTTTGGAAAGTTTGCCACCATGATTCCGGCATTTAAAGAAACTGTGCTTAGGGCTAGATGTTCCGATAGAGTAGAGCAGATTAATTACTTATATGACTTATAGCCTCCATTAAAACTCACCATCAGAATTAAATATATGTATGTCAAGCTAACTTGGTACTTTACTCCACCAGCTCAAACTGAGATGAAACCATCGTTCAGAAGCATGGCAGTCTCTAGTAACTTGTGGAGAATCTTTAAATAGAACTTGCATTGAATCTCCGGCTCTAGGGCCGGCTTAAAGTTAATGGTTGGCAAAGACTCTTGGTTTAAAATAGTCAGAACTCTAATCAGCTGCGCAAATTTTAACTTAAAGTTAATATCTGATGGGCTATGCATTACTACTATGGTTGAAGAGCTGCTTTCTGTTGGCATTGACAAAACTACCATTTTCCCAAACACATCACGATCATTATGCTGCCTTCTATTGACATTGGCAAACTACCTACAGTTGTAACTCGTGATATGCTAACGACTAAAGCATACACATTCTCGAGACACTGTATGACTCGATTACTGGGAGTAATGGCTAAGCAGACAGACAATGCTAACGAATTCAGATTAACTGATTCTGAAATAGACAGAGCCATTCAGAACCTTATCGATCATGTATCCCCAGAGGACCTCGGTACGTTAGATCTCACTATTCAACAGGCTTCTACAGATGTAGAAATAGAAGAAGAAGAAGAAGAAGAAGAAGAAGAGGAAGAAGAAAAAGAAAGGCCTTCGGGATTCAAACCACTTCCAGATACGTTGGGTTCTAATTATGAAGCCAAGTTTTTTACATCGTCAGACTCACCCGTTAATGTTGAAATTTTCACCTCGCCAAAAGTTTACACTGTATAGGTTTGATATTTTCCATCAATATATCGATGAGACTATAAGAGTTTTGGCTCTAAAAACATTCGCAAATCTACTAGAGACAATGCTCCAGCTAGTTTCGCTAACTTATTGAACTTAGCAATCCATAATCTGGCAGTTAGCGAATGCTATGTGTCTCAGAGAGAACACCAGTGTATGGGGATCGATTATTTCTTAAGGCCTATGGACAATGTTGAGGTACATTACTTAAGCGCATTAGAAAATATGTCTAAAATCGATTTCCTTCGTGCATCGTCTACCGACGCAAATTTATCTTGGAATGTCTATGAACTATACAATGCCTGTAAGAATAATTTGCTAAACGAGGTACTAAGCTTACTTTATAAACTGCGTGAATAATATCTTAAAATAAGATTATAGATATAATTATAACCTAGAATTATTGTCGTAATTATAATCTAGAATTAGTGAATTAGTTTTTCTCGATCATATATGATGTCTAAACACGTGTTTCTCTATTCGCTAACCATACTCCACGCTCTACCCAACTATTGTTATGAATAAGATGTGTTTCTTTATTCACTAACTCTACTCCACACTCTACCCAACTATTGTTATGAATAACACGTGTTTCTCTATTCACTAACTCTACTCCACACTCTACCCAACTATTGTTATGAATAACACGTGTTTCTTTATTCACTAACTCTACTCCACAATCTACCCAACTATTGTTATGAATAACACGTGTTTCTTTATTCACTAACTCTACTCCACACTCTACCCAACTATTGTTATGAATAACACGTGTTTCTTTATTCACTAACTCTACTCCGCACTCTACCCAACTATTGTTATGAATAAGATGTGTTTCTTTATTCGCTAACTCTACTCCACACTCTACCTAACTATTGTTATGAATAAGATGTGTTTCTCTATTCGCTAACACTACTCCATGCTCTACCCAACTATTGTTATGAATAACACGTGTTTCTTTATTCACTAACTCTACTCCACACTCTACCCAACTATTGTTATGAATAACACGTGTTTCTTTATTCACTAACTCTACTCCACACTCTACCCAACTATTGTTATGAATAAGATGTGTTTCTCTATTCGCTAACTCTACTCCACGCTCTACCCAACTATTGTTATGAATAAGATGTGTTTCTCTATTCGCTAACTCTACTCCACACTCTACCCAACTATTGTTATGAATAACACACGTTTCTTTATTCACTAACTCTACTCCACACTCTACCCAACTATTGTTATGAATAAGATGTGTTTCTCTATTCGCTAACTCTACTCCATGCTCTACCCAACTATTGTTATGAATAACACGTGTTTCTTTATTCACTAACTCTACTCCACACTCTACCCAACTATTGTTATGAATAAGATGTGTTTCTCTATTCGCTAACTCTACTCCACACTCTACCCAACTATTGTTATGAATAACACGCGTTTCTTTATTCACTAACTCTACTCCACACTCTACCCGACTATTGTTATGAATAAGATGTGTTTCTCTATTCGCTAACTCTACTCCATGCTCTACCCAACTATTGTTATGAATAACACGTGTTTCTTTATTCACTAACTCTACTCCACACTCTACCCAACTATTGTTATGAATAACACGCGTTTCTTTATTCACTAACTCTACTCCACACTCTACCCAACTATTGTTATGAATAAGATGTGTTTCTCTATTCGCTAACTCTACTCCACACTCTACCCAACTATTGTTATGAATAAGATGTGTTTCTCTATTCGCTAACTCTACCCCATGCTCTACCCAACTATTGTTATGAATAACACGTGTTTCTTTATTCAGTAACTCTACTCCACACTCTACCCAACTATTGTTATGAATAAGACGTGTTTCTTTATTCACTAACTCTACTCCACACTCTACCCGACTATTGTTATGAATAACACGCGTTTCTTTATTCACTAACTCTACTCCACACTCTACCCAACTATTGTTATGAATAAGATGTGTTTCTTTATTCGCTAACTCTACTCCACACTCTACCCAACTATTGTTATGAATAACACGTGTTTCCCTATTCGCTAACTCTACTCCACACTCTACCCAACTATTGTTATGAATAAGATGTGTTTCTTTATTCGCTAACTCTACTCCATGCTCTACCCAACTATTGTTATGAATAACACGTGTTTCTTTATTCACTAACTCTACTCCACACTCTACCCAACTATTGTTATGAATAACACGTGTTTCCCTATTCGCTAACCATACTCCACGCTCTACCCAACTATTGTTATGAATAACATGTGTTTCTTTATTCACTAACTATACTCCATGCTCTACCCAACTATTGTTATGAATAACTCGTGTTTCTTTATTCGCTAACTCTACTCCACACTCTACCCAACTATTGTTATGAATAACACGTGTTTCTTTATTCGCTAACTCTACTCCACACTCTACCCAACTATTGTTATGAATAAGATGTGTTTCTTTATTCGCTAACTCTACTCCACACTCTATCCAACTATTGTTATGAATAAGATGTGTTTCTTTATTCGCTAACTCTACTCCACGCTCTACCCAACTATTGTTATGAATAACACGTGTTTCTTTATTCACTAACTCTACTCCACACTCTACCCAACTATTGTTATGAATAAGATGTGTTTCTTTATTCGCTAACTCTACTCCACGCTCTACCCAACTATTGTTATGAATAAGATGTGTTTCTTTATTCGCTAACTCTACTCCACACTCTACCCAACTATTGTTATGAATAACACGTGTTTCTCTATTCGCTAACCCTACTCCACGCTCTACCCGACTATTGTTATGAATAAGATGTGTTTCTCTATTCGCTAACCCTACTCCACACTCTACCCAACTATTGTTATGAATAACACGTGTTTCTCTATTCGCTAACCCTACTCCACACTCTACCCAACTATTGTTATGAATAAGATGTGTTTCTTTATTCTCTAACCATACTCCATGCTCTACCCAACTATTGTTATGAATAAGATCTGTTTCTCTATTCACTAACCATACTCAATGCTCTACCCAACTATTGTTATGAATAACATGTATTTCTCTATTCGCTAACTCTACTCCACGCTCTACCCAACTATTGTTATGAATAAGATGTGTTTCTTTATTCACTAAATCTACTCCACACTCTACCCAACTATTGTTATGAATAAGATGTGTTTCTCTATTCGCTAACCATACTCCACACTCTACCCAACTATTGGTATGAATAACACGTGTTTCTCTATTCACTAACTCTACTCCACGCTCTACCCAACTATTGTTATGAATAAGATGTGTTTCTTTATTCGCTAACTCTACTCCATGCTCTACCCGACTATTGTTATGAATAACACGTGTTTCTCCATTCGCTAATCATACTCCCTGCTCTACCCAACTATTGTTATGAATAAGATGTGTTTCTTTATTCGCTAACCATACTCCATGCTCTACCCAACTATTGTTATGAATAGCACGTGTTTCTTTATTCACTAACTCTACTCCACACTCTACCCGACTATTGTTATGAATAAAATGTGTTTCTTTATTCACTAAATCTACTCCACGCTCTACCCAACTATTGTTATGAATAAGATGTGTTTCTCTATTCGCTACCCATACTCCACGCTCTACCCAATTATTGTTATGAATAACACGTGTTTCTCAATTCACTAACTCTACTCCACGCTCTACCCAACTATTGTTATGAATAAGATGTGTTTCTTTATTCGCTAACCATAATCCACGCTCTACCCAACTATTGTTATGAATAACACGTTGTTCTCCATTCGCTAACCATACTCCATGCTCTACCCAACTATTGTTATGAATAAGATGTGTTTCTTTATTCCCTAACCATACTCCATGCTCTACCCAACTATTGTTATGAATAGCACGTGTTTCTTTATTCACAAAATCTTCTCCACACTCTACCCAACTATTGTTATGAATAACACGTGTTTCTCTATTCGCTAACCATACTCCATGCTCTACCCAACTATTGTTATGAATAACATGTATTTCTCTATTCGCTAACTCTACTCCACGCTCTACCCGACTATTGTTATGAATAAGATGTGTTTCTCCATTCGCTAACTCTACTCCATGCTCTACCCGGCTATTGTTATGAATAAGATGTGTTTATCTATTCGCTAACTCTACTCCACGCTCTACCCAACTATTGTTATGAATAAGATGTGTTTATCTATTCGCTAACTCTACTCCATGCTCTACCCGACTATTGTTATGAATAACACGTGTTTCTCCATTCGCTAACTCTACTCCACACTCTACCCAACTATTGTTATGAATAAGATGTGTTTCTCCATTCGCTAACTCTACTCCACACTCTACCCAACTATTGGTATGAATAAGTTGTGTTTATCTATTCGCTAACTCTACTCCACACTCTACCCAACTATTGTTATGAATAAGATGTGTTTATCTATTCGCTAACTCTACTCCATGCTCTACCCGACTATTGTTATGAATAACACGTGTTTCTCCATTCGCTAACTCTACTCCACACTCTACCCAACTATTGTTATGAATAAGATGTGTTTCTCCATTCGCTAACTCTACTCCACACTCTACCCAACTATTGTTATGAATAACATGTATTTCTCTATTCGCTAACTCTACTCCACGCTCTACCCGACTATTGTTATGAATAAGATGTGTTTCTCCATTCGCTAACTCTACTCCATGCTCTTCCCGACTATTGTTATGAATAAGATGTGTTTATCTATTCGCTAACTCTACTCCACGCTCTACCCAACTATTGTTATGAATAAGATGTGTTTATCTATTCGCTAACTCTACTCCATGCTCTACCCGACTATTGTTATGAATAACACGTGTTTCTCCATTCGCTAACTCTACTCCACACTCTACCCAACTATTGTTATGAATAAGATGTGTTTCTCCATTCGCTAACTCTACTCCACACTCTACCCAACTATTGGTATGAATAAGTTGTGTTTATCTATTCGCTAACTCTACTCCATGCTCTACCCGACTATTGTTATGAATAACACGTGTTTCTCCATTCGCTAACCATACTCCATGCTCTACCCAACTATTGTTATGAATAAGATGTGTTTCTTTATTCACTAAATCTACTCCACACTCTACCCAACTATTGTTATGAATAAGATGTGTTTCTCTATTCACTAACTCTACTCCACACTCTACCCAACTATTGTTATGAATAAGATGTGTTTCTTTATTCGCTACCTCTACTCCATGCTCTACCCGACTATTGTTATGAATAACACGTGTTTCTCCATTCGCTAACCATACTCCATGCTCTACCCAACTATTGTTATGAATAAGATGTGTTTCTTTATTCGCTAACCATACTCCATGCTCTACCCAACTATTGTTATGAATAACATGTATTTCTCTATTCGCTAACTCTACTCCACGCTCTACCCAACTATTGTTATGAATAAGATGTGTTTCTTTATTCACTAAATCTACTCCACGCTCTACCCAACTATTGTTATGAATAAGATGTGTTTCTTTATTCACTAAATCTACTCCACGCTCTACCCAACTATTGTTATGAATGAGATGTGTTTCTCTATTCGCTAACTCTACTCCATGCTCTACCCGACTATTGTTATGAATAACACGTGTTTCTCAATTCACTAACTCTACTCCACGCTCTACCCAACTATTGTTATGAATAAGATGTGTTTCTTTATTCGCTAACCATAATCCACGCTCTACCCAACTATTGTTATGAATAACACGTTGTTCTCCATTCGCTAACCATACTCCATGCTCTACCCAACTATTGTTATGAATAAGATGTGTTTCTTTATTCCCTAACCATACTCCATGCTCTACCCAACTATTGTTATGAATAGCACGTGTTTCTTTATTCACTAAATCTACTCCACACTCTACCCGACTATTGTTATGAATAACACGTGTTTCTCTATTCGCTAACCATACTCCATGCTCTACCCAACTATTGTTATGAATAACATGTATTTCTCTATTCGCTAACTCTACTCCACGCTCTACCCGACTATTGTTATGAATAAGATGTGTTTCTCCATTCGCAAACTCTACTCCATGCTCTACCCGACTATTGTTATGAATAAGATGTGTTTATCTATTCGCTAACTCTACTCCACGCTCTACCCAACTATTGTTATGAATAAGATGTGTTTATCTATTCGCTAACTCTACTCCATGCTCTACCCGACTATTGTTATGAATAACACGTGTTTCTCCATTCGCTAACTCTACTCCACACTCTACCCAACTATTGTTATGAATAAGATGTGTTTCTCCATTCGCTAACTCTACTCCACACTCTACCCAACTATTGTTATGAATAAGTTGTGTTTATCTATTCGCTAACTCTACTCCATGCTCTACCCGACTATTGTTATGAATAACACGTGTTTCTCCATTCGCTAACCATACTCCATGCTCTACCCAACTATTGTTATGAATAAGATGTGTTTCTTTATTCACTAAATCTACTCCACACTCTACCCAACTATTGTTATGAATAAGATGTGTTTCTCTATTCACTAACTCTACTCCACACTCTACCCAACTATTGTTATGAATAAGATGTGTTTCTTTATTCGCTACCTCTACTCCATGCTCTACCTGACTATTGTTATGAATAACACGTGTTTCTCCATTCGCTAACCATACTCCATGCTCTACCCAACTATTGTTATGAATAAGATGTGTTTCTTTATTCGCTAACCATACTCCATGCTCTACCCAACTATTGTTATGAATAGCACGTGTTTCTTTATTCACTAACTCTACTCCACACTCTACCCGACTATTGTTATGAATAAAATGTGTTTCTTTATTCACTAAATCTACTCCACGCTCTACCCAACTATTGTTATGAATAAGATGTGTTTCTCTATTCGCTAACCATACTCCACGCTCTACCCAATTATTGTTATGAATAACACGTGTTTCTCAATTCACTAACTCTACTCCACGCTCTACCCAACTATTGTTATGAATAAGATGTGTTTCTTTATTCGCTAACCATAATCCACGCTCTACCCAACTATTGTTATGAATAACACGTTGTTCTCCATTCGCTAACCATACTCCATGCTCTACCCAACTATTGTTATGAATAAGATGTGTTTCTTTATTCGCTAACCATACTCTATGCTCTACCCAACTATTGTTATGAATAGCACGTGTTTCTTTATTCACTAAATCTACTCCACACTCTACCCGACTATTGTTATGAATAACACGTGTTTCTCTATTCGCTAACCATACTCCATGCTCTACCCAACTATTGTTATGAATAACATGTATTTCTCTATTCGCTAACTCTACTCCACGCTCTACCCGACTATTGTTATGAATAAGATGTGTTTATCTATTCGCTAACTCTACTCCATGCTCTACCCGACTATTGTTATGAATAAGATGTGTTTCTCTATTCGCTAACTCTACTCCATGCTCTACCCGACTATTGTTATGAATAAGATGTGTTTATCTATTCGCTAACTCTACTCCATGCTCTACCCGACTATTGTTATGAATAAGATGTGTTTCTCTATTCGCTAACTCTACTCCATGCTCTACCCGACTATTGTTATGAATAAGATGTGTTTATCTATCCGCTAACTCTACTCCATGCTCTACCCGACTATTGTTATGAATAACACGTGTTTCTCCATTCACTAACTCTACTCCACACTCTACCCAACTATTGTTATGAATAAGATGTGTTTCTCCATTCGCTAACTCTACTCCACACTCTACCCAACTATTGTTATGAATAAGATGTGTTTATCTATTCGCTAACTCTACTCCATGCTCTACCCGACTATTGTTATGAATAACACGTGTTTCTCCATTCGCTAACCATACTCCATGCTCTACACAACTATTGTTATGAATAAGATGTGTTTCTTTATTCGCTAACCACACTCCATGCTCTACCCAACCATTGTTATGAATAGCACGTGTTTCTTTATTCACTAACTCTACTCCACACTCTACCCGACTATTGTTATGAATAACACGTGTTTCTCTATTCACTAACACTACTCCACACTCTACCCAACTATTGTTATGAATAAGATGTGTTTCTCTATTCACTATCTCTACTCCACACTCTACCCAACTATTGTTATGAATAAGATGTGTTTCTTTATTCGCTAACTCTACTCCATGCTCTACCCAACTATTGTTATGAATAAGATGTGTTTCTTTATTCACTATTTCTACTCCACACTCTACCCAACTATTGTTATGAATAAGATGTGTTTCTTTATTCGCTAACTCTACTCCATGCTCTACCCAACTATTGTTATGAATAAGATGTGTGTCTTTATTCGCTAACCCTACTCCACACTCTACCCAACTATTGTTATGAATAAGATGTGTTTCTCTATTCACTATCTCTACTCCACACTCTACCCAACTATTGTTATGAATAAGATGTGTTTCTCTATTCACTATCTCTACTCCACACTCTACCCAACTATTGTTATGAATAAGATGTGTGTCTTTATTCGCTAACACTACTCCACACTCTACCCAACTATTGTTATGAATAAGATGTGTTTCTTTATTCACTAACTCTACTCCACACTCTACCCAACTATTGTTATGAATAAGATGTGTGTCTTTATTCGCTAACCCTACTCCACACTCTACCCAACTATTGTTATGAATAAGATGTGTTTCTCTATTCACTATCTCTACTCCACACTCTACCCAACTATTGTTATGAATAACATGTGTTTCTCTATTCACTATCTCTACTCCACGCTCTATCCAACTATTGTTATGAATAAGACGTGTTTCTTTATTCACTAACTCTACTCCACACTCTACCCAACTATTGTTATGAATAAGATGTGTGTCTTTATTCGCTAACCCTACTCCACACTCTACCCAACTATTGTTATGAATAAGATGTGTTTCTCTATTCACTATCTCTACTCCACACTCTACCCAACTATTGTTATGAATAAGATGTGTTTCTCTATTCACTAACTCTACTCCACACTCTACCCAACTATTGTTATGAATAAGATGTGTTTCTCTATTCACTAAATCTACTCCACGCTCTACACAACTATTGTTATGAATACCACGTGTTTCTTTATTCACTAACTCTACTCCACACTCTACCCAACTATTGTTATGAATAAGATGTGTTTCCCTATTCACTAACCCTACTCCACACTCTACCCAACTATAGTTATGAATAAGATGTGTTTCTTTATTCGCTAACCACACTCCATGCTCTACCCAACTATTGTTATGAATAGCACGTGTTTCTTTATTCACTAACTCTACTCCACACTCTACCCGACTATTGTTATGAATAACACATGTTTCTCTATTCTCTAACTCTACTCCACGCTCTACCCAACTATTGTTATGAATAAGATGTGTTTCTTTATTCACTAACTCTACTCCACACTCTACCCGACTATTGTTATGAATAACATGTGTTTCTTTATTCGCTAATTCTACTCCACACTCTACCCAACTATTGTTATGAATAACACATGTTTCTCTATTCACTAACTCTACTCCACGCTCTACCCAACTATTGTTATGAATAACATGTGTTTCTTTATTCGCTAACTCTACTCCACACTCTACCCAACTATTGTTATGAATAAGATGTGTTTCTTTATTCGCTAACTCTACTCCACACTCTACCCAACTATTGTTATGAATAAGATGTGTTTCTTTATTCGCTAACTCTACTCCACACTCTACCCAACTATTGTTATGAATAAGATGTGTTTCTTTATTCGCTAACCCTACTCCACACTCTACCCAACTATTGTTATGAATAAGATGTGTTTCTTTATTCGCTAACTCTACTCCACACTCTACCCAACTATTGTTATGAATAAGATGTGTGTCTTTATTCGCTAACCCTACTCCACACTCTACCCAACTATTGTTATGAATAAGATGTGTTTCTTTATTCACTAACTCTACTCCACACTCTACCCAACTATTGTTATGAATAAGATGTGTGTCTTTATTCGCTAACCCTACTCCACACTCTACCCAACTATTGTTATGAATAAGATGTGTTTCTCTATTCACTATCTCTACTCCACACTCTACCCAACTATTGTTATGAATAACATGTGTTTCTCTATTCACTATCTCTACTCCACGCTCTATCCAACTATTGTTATGAATAAGACGTGTTTCTTTATTCACTAACTCTACTCCACACTCTACCCAACTATTGTTATGAATAAGATGTGTGTCTTTATTCGCTAACCCTACTCCACACTCTACCCAACTATTGTTATGAATAAGATGTGTTTCTCTATTCACTATCTCTACTCCACACTCTACCCAACTATTGTTATGAATAAGATGTGTTTCTCTATTCACTAACTCTACTCCACACTCTACCCAACTATTGTTATGAATAAGATGTGTTTCTCTATTCACTAAATCTACTCCACGCTCTACACAACTATTGTTATGAATACCACGTGTTTCTTTATTCACTAACTCTACTCCACACTCTACCCAACTATTGTTATGAATAAGATGTGTTTCTCTATTCACTAACCCTACTCCACACTCTACCCAACTATTGTTATGAATAAGATGTGTTTCTTTATTCGCTAACCACACTCCATGCTCTACCCAACTATTGTTATGAATAGCACGTGTTTCTTTATTCACTAACTCTACTCCACACTCTACCCGACTATTGTTATGAATAACACGTGTTTCTCTATTCACTATCTCTACCCCACACTCTACCCAACTATTGTTATGAATAAGATGTGTGTCTTTATTCGCTAACCCTACTCCACACTCTACCCAACTTTTGTTATGAATAAGATGTGTTTCTTTATTCGCTAACTCTACTCCATGCTCTACCCAACTATTGTTATGAATAGCACGTGTTTCTTTATTCACTAACTCTACTCCACACTCTACCCGACTATTGTTATGAATAACACATGTTTCTCTATTCTCTAACTCTACTCCACGCTCTACCCAACTATTGTTATGAATAAGATGTGTTTCTTTATTCACTAACTCTACTCCACACTCTACCCGACTATTGTTATGAATAACATGTGTTTCTTTATTCGCTAATTCTACTCCACACTCTACCCAACTATTGTTATGAATAACACATGTTTCTCTATTCACTAACTCTACTCCACGCTCTACCCAACTATTGTTATGAATAACATGTGTTTCTTTATTCGCTAACTCTACTCCACACTCTACCCAACTATTGTTATGAATAAGATGTGTTTCTTTATTCGCTAACTCTACTCCACACTCTACCCAACTATTGTTATGAATAAGATGTGTTTCTTTATTCGCTAACTCTACTCCACACTCTACCCAACTATTGTTATGAATAAGATGTGTTTCTTTATTCGCTAACCCTACTCCACACTCTACCCAACTATTGTTATGAATAAGATGTGTTTCTTTATTCGCTAACTCTACTCCACACTCTACCCAACTATTGTTATGAATAAGATGTGTTTCTTTATTCGCTAACCCTACTCCACACTCTACCCAACTATTGTTATGAATAAGATGTGTGTCTTTATTCGCTAACCCTACTCCACACTCTACCCAACTATTGTTATGAATAAGATGTGTTTCTCTATTCACTATCTCTACTCCACACTCTACCCAACTATTGTTATGAATAAGATGTGTTTCTCTATTCACTAACTCTACTCCACACTCTACCCAACTATTGTTATGAATAAGATGTGTTTCTCTATTCACTAAATCTACTCCACGCTCTACACAACTATTGTTATGAATACCACGTGTTTCTTTATTCACTAACTCTACTCCACACTCTACCCAACTATTGTTATGAATAAGATGTGTTTCTCTATTCACTAACCCTACTCCACAGTCTACCCAACTATTGTTATGAATAAGATGTGTTTCTTTATTCGCTAACCACACTCCATGCTCTACCCAACTATTGTTATGAATAGCACGTGTTTCTTTATTCACTAACTCTACTCCACACTCTACCCGACTATTGTTATGAATAACACGTGTTTCTCTATTCACTATCTCTACCCCACACTCTACCCAACTATTGTTATGAATAAGATGTGTGTCTTTATTCGCTAACCCTACTCCACACTCTACCCAACTTTTGTTATGAATAAGATGTGTTTCTTTATTCGCTAACTCTACTCCATGCTCTACCCAACTATTGTTATGAATAGCACGTGTTTCTTTATTCACTAACTCTACTCCACACTCTACCCGACTATTGTTATGAATAACACATGTTTCTCTATTCTCTAACTCTACTCCACGCTCTACCCAACTATTGTTATGAATAAGATGTGTTTCTTTATTCACTAACTCTACTCCACACTCTACCCGACTATTGTTATGAATAACATGTGTTTCTTTATTCGCTAATTCTACTCCACACTCTACCCAACTATTGTTATGAATAACACATGTTTCTCTATTCACTAACTCTACTCCACGCTCTACCCAACTATTGTTATGAATAACATGTGTTTCTTTATTCGCTAACTCTACTCCACACTCTACCCAACTATTGTTATGAATAAGATGTGTTTCTTTATTCGCTAACTCTACTCCACACTCTACCCAACTATTGTTATGAATAAGATGTGTTTCTTTATTCGCTAACTCTACTCCACACTCTACCCAACTATTGTTATGAATAAGATGTGTTTCTTTATTCGCTAACCCTACTCCACACTCTACCCAACTATTGTTATGAATAAGATGTGTTTCTTTATTCGCTAACTCTACTCCACACTCTACCCAACTATTGTTATGAATAAGATGTGTTTCTTTATTCGCTAACCCTACTCCACACTCTACCCAACTATTGTTATGAATAAGATGTGTTTCTTTATTCCCTAACTCTACTCCATGCTCTACCCAACTATTGTTATGAATAAGATGTGTTTCTTTAATCGCTAACCCTACTCCACGCTCTACCCAACTATTTTTATGAATAAGATGTGTTTCTTTATTCGCTAACTCTACTCCACACTCTACCCAACTATTGTTATGAATAAGATTTGTTTCTTTATTCGCTAACCCTACTCCACACTCTACCCAACTATTGTTATGAATAAGATGTGTTTCTTTATTCGCTAACTCTACTCCATGCTCTACCCAACTATTGTTATGAATAAGATGTGTTTCTTTATTCGCTAACCCTACTCCACACTCTGCCCAACTATTGTTATGAATAAGATGTGTTTCTTTATTCGCCAACTCTACTCCACACTCTACCCAACTATTGTTATGAATAAGATGTGTTTCTCTATTCACTAACTCTACTCCACACTCTACCCAACTATTGTTATGAATAAGATGTGTTTCTTTATTCGCTAACCATACTCCACGCTCTACCCAACTATTGTTATGAATAAGATGTGTTTCTTTATTCGCTAACCATACTCCACACTCTACCCAACTATTGTTATGAATAAGATGTGTTTCTTTATTCGCTAACTCTACTCCACACTCTACCCAACTATTGTTATGAATAAGATGTGTTTCTTTATTCGCTAACCCTACTCCACACTCTACCCAACTATTGTTATGAATAAGATGTGTTTCTTTATTCGCTAACTCTACTCCATGCTCTACCCAACTATTGTTATGAATAAGATGTGTTTCTTTAATCGCTAACCCTACTCCACGCTCTACCCAACTATTTTTATGAATAAGATGTGTTTCTTTATTCGCTAACTCTACTCCACACTCTACCCAACTATTGTTATGAATAAGATTTGTTTCTTTATTCGCTAACCCTACTCCACACTCTACCCAACTATTGTTATGAATAAGATGTGTTTCTTTATTCGCTAACTCTACTCCATGCTCTACGCAACTATTGTTATGAATAAGATGTGTTTCTTTATTCGCTAACCCTACTCCACACTCTACCCAACTATTGTTATGAATAAGATGTGTTTCTTTATTCGCTAACTCTACTCCACACTCTACCCAACTATTGTTATGAATAAGATGTGTGTCTTTATTCGCTAACCCTACTCCACACTCTACCCAACTATTGTTATGAATAAGATGTGTTTCTTTATTCACTAACACTACTCCACACTCTACCCAACTATTGTTATGAATAAGATGTGTGTCTTTATTCGCTAACCCTACTCCACACTCTACCCAACTATTGTTATGAATAAGATGTGTTTCTCTATTCACTATCTCTACTCCACACTCTACCCAACTATTGTTATGAATAACATGTGTTTCTCTATTCACTATCTCTACTCCACGCTCTATCCAACTATTGTTATGAATAAGACGTGTTTCTTTATTCACTAACTCTACTCCACACTCTACCCAACTAATGTTATGAATAAGATGTGTGTCTTTATTCGCTAACCCTACTCCACACTCTACCCAACTATTGTTATGAATAAGATGTGTTTCTCTATTCACTATCTCTACTCCACACTCTACCCAACTATTGTTATGAATAAGATGTGTTTCTCTATTCACTAACTCTACTCCACACTCTACCCAACTATTGTTATGAATAAGATGTGTTTCTCTATTCACTAAATCTACTCCACGCTCTACACAACTATTGTTATGAATACCACGTGTTTCTTTATTCACTAACTCTACTCCACACTCTACCCAACTATTGTTATGAATAAGATGTGTTTCTCTATTCACTAACCCTACTCCACACTCTACCCAACTATTGTTATGAATAAGATGTGTTTCTTTATTCGCTAACCACACTCCATGCTCTACCCAACTATTGTTATGAATAGCACGTGTTTCTTTATTCACTAACTCTACTCCACACTCTACCCGACTATTGTTATGAATAACACGTGTTTCTCTATTCACTATCTCTACCCCACACTCTACCCAACTATTGTTATGAATAAGATGTGTGTCTTTATTCGCTAACCCTACTCCACACTCTACCCAACTTTTGTTATGAATAAGATGTGTTTCTTTATTCGCTAACTCTACTCCATGCTCTACCCAACTATTGTTATGAATAGCACGTGTTTCTTTATTCACTAACTCTACTCCACACTCTACCCGACTATTGTTATGAATAACACATGTTTCTCTATTCTCTAACTCTACTCCACGCTCTACCCAACTATTGTTATGAATAAGATGTGTTTCTTTATTCACTAACTCTACTCCACACTCTACCCGACTATTGTTATGAATAACATGTGATTCTTTATTCGCTAATTCTACTCCACACTCTACCCAACTATTGTTATGAATAACACATGTTTCTCTATTCACTAATTCTACTCCACGCTCTACCCAACTATTGTTATGAATAACATGTGTTTCTTTATTCGCTAACTCTACTCCACACTCTACCCAACTATTGTTATGAATAAGATGTGTTTCTTTATTCGCTAACTCTACTCCACACTCTACCCAACTATTGTTATGAATAAGATGTGTTTCTTTATTCGCTAACTCTACTCCACACTCTACCCAACTATTGTTATGAATAAGATGTGTTTCTTTATTCGCTAACCCTACTCCACACTCTACCCAACTATTGTTATGAATAAGATGTGTTTCTTTATTCGCTAACTCTACTCCACACTCTACCCAACTATTGTTATGAATAAGATGTGTTTCTTTATTCGCTAACCCTACTCCACACTCTACCCAACTATTGTTATGAATAAGATGTGTTTCTTTATTCGCTAACTCTACTCCATGCTCTACCCAACTATTGTTATGAATAAGATGTGTTTCTTTAATCGCTAACCCTACTCCACGCTCTACCCAACTATTTTTATGAATAAGATGTGTTTCTTTATTCGCTAACTCTACTCCACACTCTACCCAACTATTGTTATGAATAAGATTTGTTTCTTTATTCGCTAACCCTACTCCACACTCTACCCAACTATTGTTATGAATAAGATGTGTTTCTTTATTCGCTAACTCTACTCCATGCTCTACCCAACTATTGTTATGAATAAGATGTGTTTCTTTATTCGCTAACCCTACTCCACACTCTGCCCAACTATTGTTATGAATAAGATGTGTTTCTTTATTCGCCAACTCTACTCCACACTCTACCCAACTATTGTTATGAATAAGATGTGTTTCTCTATTCACTAACTCTACTCCACACTCTACCCAACTATTGTTATGAATAAGATGTGTTTCTTTATTCGCTAACTCTACTCCACACTCTACCCAACTATTGTTATGAATAAGATGTGTTTCTTTATTCGCTAACTCTACTCCACACTCTACCCAACTATTGTTATGAATAAGATGTGTTTCTTTATTCGCTAACTCTACTCCACACTCTACCCAACTATTGTTATGAATAAGATGTGTTTCTTTATTCGCTAACCCTACTCCACACTCTACCCAACTATTGTTATGAATAAGATGTGTTTCTTTATTCGCTAACTCTACTCCACACTCTACCCAACTATTGTTATGAATAAGATGTGTTTCTTTATTCGCTAACCCTACTCCACACTCTACCCAACTATTGTTATGAATAAGATGTGTTTCTTTATTCGCTAACTCTACTCCATGCTCTACCCAACTATTGTTATGAATAAGATGTGTTTCTTTAATCGCTAACCCTACTCCACGCTCTACCCAACTATTTTTATGAATAAGATGTGTTTCTTTATTCGCTAACTCTACTCCACACTCTACCCAACTATTGTTATGAATAAGATTTGTTTCTTTATTCGCTAACCCTACGCCACACTCTACCCAACTATTGTTATGAATAAGATGTGTTTCTTTATTCGCTAACTCTACTCCATGCTCTACCCAACTATTGTTATGAATAAGATGTGTTTCTTTATTCGCTAACCCTACTCCACACTCTGCCCAACTATTGTTATGAATAAGATGTGTTTCTTTATTCGCCAACTCTACTCCACACTCTACCCAACTATTGTTATGAATAAGATGTGTTTCTCTATTCACTAACTCTACTCCACACTCTACCCAACTATTGTTATGAATAAGATGTGTTTCTTTATTCGCTAACCATACTCCACGCTCTACCCAACTATTGTTATGAATAAGATGTGTTTCTTTATTCGCTAACCATACTCCACACTCTACCCAACTATTGTTATGAATAAGATGTGTTTCTTTATTCGCTAACTCTACTCCACACTCTACCCAACTATTGTTATGAATAAGATGTGTTTCTTTATTCGCTAACCCTACTCCACACTCTACCCAACTATTGTTATGAATAAGATGTGTTTCTTTATTCGCTAACTCTACTCCATGCTCTACCCAACTATTGTTATGAATAAGATGTGTTTCTTTAATCGCTAACCCGACTCCACGCTCTACCCAACTATTTTTATGAATAAGATGTGTTTCTTTATTCGCTAACTCTACTCCACACTCTACCCAACTATTGTTATGAATAAGATTTGTTTCTTTATTCGCTAACCCTACTCCACACTCTACCCAACTATTGTTATGAATAAGATGTGTTTCTTTATTCGCTAACTCTACTCCATGCTCTACCCAACTATTGTTATGAATAAGATGTGTTTCTTTATTCGCTAACCCTACTCCACACTCTGCCCAACTATTGTTATGAATAAGATGTGTTTCTTTATTCGCCAACTCTACTCCACACTCTACCCAACTATTGTTATGAATAAGATGTGTTTCTCTATTCACTAACTCTACTCCACACTCTACCCAACTATTGTTATGAATAAGATGTGTTTCTTTATTCGCTAACCATACTCCACGCTCTACCCAACTATTGTTATGAATAAGATGTGTTTCTTTATTCGCTAACTCTACTCCACACTCTACCCAACTATTGTTATGAATAAGATGTGTGTCTTTATTCGCTAACCCTACTCCACACTCTACCCAACTATTGTTATGAATAAGATGTGTTTCTTTATTCACTAACTCTACTCCACACTCTACCCAACTATTGTTATGAATAAGATGTGTGTCTTTATTCGCTAACCCTACTCCACACTCTACCCAACTATTGTTATGAATAAGATGTGTTTCTCTATTCACTATCTCTACTCCACACTCTACCCAACTATTGTTATGAATAACATGTGTTTCTCTATTCACTATCTCTACTCCACGCTCTATCCAACTATTGTTATGAATAAGACGTGTTTCTTTATTCACTAACTCTACTCCACACTCTACCCAACTATTGTTATGAATAAGATGTGTGTCTTTATTCGCTAACCCTACTCCACACTCTACCCAACTATTGTTATGAATAAGATGTGTTTCTCTATTCACTATCTCTACTCCACACTCTACCCAACTATTGTTATGAATAAGATGTGTTTCTCTATTCACTAACTCTACTCCACACTCTACCCAACTATTGTTATGAATAAGATGTGTTTCTCTATTCACTAAATCTACTCCACGCTCTACACAACTATTGTTATGAATACCACGTGTTTCTTTATTCACTAACTCTACTCCACACTCTACCCAACTATTGTTATGAATAAGATGTGTTTCTCTATTCACTAACCCTACTCCACACTCTACCCAACTATTGTTATGAATAAGATGTGTTTCTTTATTCGCTAACCACACTCCATGCTCTACCCAACTATTGTTATGAATAGCACGTGTTTCTTTATTCACTAACTCTACTCCACACTCTACCCGACTATTGTTATGAATAACACGTGTTTCTCTATTCACTATCTCTACCCCACACTCTACCCAACTATTGTTATGAATAAGATGTGTGTCTTTATTCGCTAACCCTACTCCACACTCTACCCAACTTTTGTTATGAATAAGATGTGTTTCTTTATTCGCTAACTCTACTCCATGCTCTACCCAACTATTGTTATGAATAGCACGTGTTTCTTTATTCACTAACTCTACTCCACACTCTACCCGACTATTGTTATGAATAACACATGTTTCTCTATTCTCTAACTCTACTCCACGCTCTACCCAACTATTGTTATGAATAAGATGTGTTTCTTTATTCACTAACTCTACTCCACACTCTACCCGACTATTGTTATGAATAACATGTGTTTCTTTATTCGCTAATTCTACTCCACACTCTACCCAACTATTGTTATGAATAACACATGTTTCTCTATTCACTAACTCTACTCCACGCTCTACCCAACTATTGTTATGAATAACATGTGTTTCTTTATTCGCTAACTCTACTCCACACTCTACCCAACTATTGTTATGAATAAGATGTGTTTCTTTATTCGCTAACTCTACTCCACACTCTACCCAACTATTGTTATGAATAACACATGTTTCTCTATTCACTAACTCTACTCCACGCTCTACCCAACTATTGTTATGAATAACATGTGTTTCTTTATTCGCTAACTCTACTCCACACTCTACCCAACTATTGTTATGAATAAGATGTGTTTCTTTATTCGCTAACTCTACTCCACACTCTACCCAACTATTGTTATGAATAAGATGTGTTTCTTTATTCGCTAACTCTACTCCACACTCTACCCAACTATTGTTATGAATAAGATGTGTTTCTTTATTCGCTAACCCTACTCCACACTCTACCCAACTATTGTTATGAATAAGATGTGTTTCTTTATTCGCTAACTCTACTCCACACTCTACCCAACTATTGTTATGAATAAGATGTGTTTCTTTATTCGCTAACCCTACTCCACACTCTACCCAACTATTGTTATGAATAAGATGTGTTTCTTTATTCGCTAACTCTACTCCATGCTCTACCCAACTATTGTTATGAATAACATGTGTTTCTTTAATCGCTAACCCTACTCCACGCTCTACCCAACTATTTTTATGAATAAGATGTGTTTCTTTATTCGCTAACTCTACTCCACACTCTACCCAACTATTGTTATGAATAAGATTTGTTTCTTTATTCGCTAACCCTACTCCACACTCTACCCAACTATTGTTATGAATAAGATGTGTTTCTTTATTCGCTAACTCTACTCCATGCTCTACCCAACTATTGTTATGAATAAGATGTGTTTCTTTATTCGCTAACCCTACTCCACACTCTGCCCAACTATTGTTATGAATAAGATGTGTTTCTTTATTCGCCAACTCTACTCCACACTCTACCCAACTATTGTTATGAATAAGATGTGTTTCTCTATTCACTAACTCTACTCCACACTCTACCCAACTATTGTTATGAATAAGATGTGTTTCTTTATTCGCTAACCATACTCCACGCTCTACCCAACTATTGTTATGAATAAGATGTGTTTCTTTATTCGCTAACCATACTCCACGCTCTACCCAACTATTGTTATGAATAACATGTGTTTCTTTATTCGCTAACCATACTCCACGCTCTACACAACTATTGTTATGAATTAGATGTTTTTCTTTATTCACTAAATCTACTCCACACTCTACCCGACTATTGTTATGAATAACACATGTTTCTCTATTCTCTAACTCTACTCCACGCTCTACCCAACTATTGTTATGAATAAGATGTGTTTCTTTATTCGCTAACCATACTCCACGCTCTACACAACTATTGTTATGAATTAGATGTTTTTCTTTATTCACTAAATCTACTCCACACTCTACCCGACTATTGTTATGAATAACACGTGTTTCTCTATTCACTAACTCTACTCCACGCTCTACCCAACTATTGTTATGAATAAGACGTGTTTCTTTATTCGCTAACTCTACTCCACGCTCTACCCAACTATTGTTATGAATAACACGTGTTTCTCTATTCGCTAACCCTACTCCACACTCTACCCGACTATTGTTATGAATAAGACGTGTTTCTTTATTCGCTAACTCTACTCCACACTCTACCCAACTATTGGTATGAATAACACGTGTTTCTCTATTCGCTAACCCTACTCCACACTCTACCCGACTATTGTTATGAATAAGACGTGTTTCTTTATTCGCTAACTCTACTCCACGCTCTACCCAACTTTTGTTATGAATAAGACGTGTTTCTTTATTCGCTAACTCTACTCCACGCTCTACCCAACTATTGTTATGAATAACACGTGTTTCTCTATTCACTAACTCTACTCAACACTCTACCCAACTATTGTTATGAATAACACGTGTTTCTTTATTCACTAACTCTACTCCACGCTCTACCCAACTATTGTTATGAATAAGACGTGTTTCTTTATTCGCTAACTCTACTCCACACTCTACCCAACTATTGTTATGAATAAGATGTGTTTCTTTATTCACTATCTCTACTCCACACTCTACCCAACTATTGTTATGAATAAGATGTGTTTCTCTATTCACTAACTCTACTCCACGCTCTACCCAACTATTGTTATGAATAACATGTGTTTCTTTATTCGCTAACTCTACTCCACACTCTACCCAACTATTGTTATGAATAAGATGTGTTTCTTTATTCGCTAACTCTACTCCACACTCTACCCAACTATTGTTATGAATAAGATGTGTTTCTTTATTCGCTAACTCTACTCCACACTCTACCCAACTATTGTTATGAATAAGATGTGTTTCTTTATTCGCTAACCCTACTCCACACTCTACCCAACTATTGTTATGAATAAGATGTGTTTCTTTATTCGCTAACTCTACTCCACACTCTACCCAACTATTGTTATGAATAAGATGTGTTTCTTTATTCGCTAACCCTACTCCACACTCTACCCAACTATTGTTATGAATAAGATGTGTTTCTTTATTCGCTAACTCTACTCCATGCTCTACCCAACTATTGTTATGAATAACATGTGTTTCTTTAATCGCTAACCCTACTCCACGCTCTACCCAACTATTTTTATGAATAAGATGTGTTTCTTTATTCGCTAACTCTACTCCACACTCTACCCAACTATTGTTATGAATAAGATTTGTTTCTTTATTCGCTAACCCTACTCCACACTCTACCCAACTATTGTTATGAATAAGATGTGTTTCTTTATTCGCTAACTCTACTCCATGCTCTACCCAACTATTGTTATGAATAAGATGTGTTTCTTTATTCGCTAACCCTACTCCACACTCTGCCCAACTATTGTTATGAATAAGATGTGTTTCTTTATTCGCCAACTCTACTCCACACTCTACCCAACTATTGTTATGAATAAGATGTGTTTCTCTATTCACTAACTCTACTCCACACTCTACCCAACTATTGTTATGAATAAGATGTGTTTCTTTATTCGCTAACCATACTCCACGCTCTACCCAACTATTGTTATGAATAAGATGTGTTTCTTTATTCGCTAACCATACTCCACGCTCTACCCAACTATTGTTATGAATAACATGTGTTTCTTTATTCGCTAACCATACTCCACGCTCTACACAACTATTGTTATGAATTAGATGTTTTTCTTTATTCACTAAATCTACTCCACACTCTACCCGACTATTGTTATGAATAACACATGTTTCTCTATTCTCTAACTCTACTCCACGCTCTACCCAACTATTGTTATGAATAAGATGTGTTTCTTTATTCGCTAACCATACTCCACGCTCTACACAACTATTGTTATGAATTAGATGTTTTTCTTTATTCACTAAATCTACTCCACACTCTACCCGACTATTGTTATGAATAACACGTGTTTCTCTATTCACTAACTCTACTCCACGCTCTACCCAACTATTGTTATGAATAAGACGTGTTTCTTTATTCGCTAACTCTACTCCACGCTCTACCCAACTATTGTTATGAATAACACGTGTTTCTCTATTCGCTAACCCTACTCCACACTCTACCCGACTATTGTTATGAATAAGACGTGTTTCTTTATTCGCTAACTCTACTCCACACTCTACCCAACTATTGGTATGAATAACACGTGTTTCTCTATTCGCTAACCCTACTCCACACTCTACCCGACTATTGTTATGAATAAGACGTGTTTCTTTATTCGCTAACTCTACTCCACGCTCTACCCAACTTTTGTTATGAATAAGACGTGTTTCTTTATTCGCTAACTCTACTCCACGCTCTACCCAACTATTGTTATGAATAACACGTGTTTCTCTATTCACTAACTCTACTCAACACTCTACCCAACTATTGTTATGAATAACACGTGTTTCTTTATTCACTAACTCTACTCCACGCTCTACCCAACTATTGTTATGAATAAGACGTGTTTCTTTATTCGCTAACTCTACTCCACACTCTACCCAACTATTGTTATGAATAAGATGTGTTTCTTTATTCACTATCTCTACTCCACACTCTACCCAACTATTGTTATGAATAACACGTGTTTCTCTATTCTCTAACTCTACTCCACGCTCTACCCAACTATTGTTATGAATAACACGTGTTTCTCTATTCTCTAACTCTACTCCACACTCTACCCAACTATTGTTATCAATAAGATGTGTTTCTTTATTCGCTAACCATACTCCACGCTCTACACAACTATTGTTATGAATTAGATGTTTTTCTTTATTCGCTAACCTTACTCCATGCTCTACCCAACTATTGTTATGAATAAGATGTGTTTCTCTATTCGCTAACTCTACTCCATGCTCTACCCAACTATTGGTATGAATAACACGTGTTTCTCTATTCGCTAACCCTACTCCACACTCTACCCAACTATTGTTATGAATAAGACGTGTTTCTTTATTCGCTAACTCTACTCCACACTCTACCCGACTATTGTTATGAATAAGACGTGTTTCTTTATTCGCTAACTCTACTCCACGCTCTACCCAACTTTTGTTATGAATAAGACGTGTTTCTTTATTCGCTAACTCTACTCCACGCTCTACCCAACTATTGTTATGAATAACACGTGTTTCTCTATTCACTAACTCTACTCCACACTCTACCCAACTATTGTTATGAATAAGATGTGTTTCTTTATTCGCTAACCCTACTCCACACTCTACCCAACTATTGTTATGAATAAGACGTGTTTCTTTATTCGCTAACTCTACTCCACGCTCTACCCAACTATTGTTATGAATAACACGTGTTTCTCTATTCACTAACTCTACTCAACACTCTACCCAACTATTGTTATGAATAACACGTGTTTCTTTATTCACTAACTCTACTCCACGCTCTACCCAACTATTGTTATGAATAAGACGTGTTTCTTTATTCGCTAACTCTACTCCACACTCTACCCAACTATTGTTATGAATAAGATGTGTTTCTTTATTCACTATCTCTACTCCACACTCTACCCAACTATTGTTATGAATAAGATGTGTTTCTCTATTCACTAACTCTACTCCACGCTCTACCCAACTATTGTTATGAATAACATGTGTTTCTTTATTCGCTAACTCTACTCCACACTCTACCCAACTATTGTTATGAATAAGATGTGTTTCTTTATTCGCTAACTCTACTCCACACTCTACCCAACTATTGTTATGAATAAGATGTGTTTCTTTATTCGCTAACCCTACTCCACACTCTACCCAACTATTGTTATGAATAAGATGTGTTTCTTTATTCGCTAACTCTACTCCATGCTCTACCCAACTATTGTTATGAATAACATGTGTTTCTTTAATCGCTAACCCTACTCCACGCTCTACCCAACTATTTTTATGAATAAGATGTGTTTCTTTATTCGCTAACTCTACTCCACACTCTACCCAACTATTGTTATGAATAAGATTTGTTTCTTTATTCGCTAACCCTACTCCACACTCTACCCAACTATTGTTATGAATAAGATGTGTTTCTTTATTCGCTAACTCTACTCCATGCTCTACCCAACTATTGTTATGAATAAGATGTGTTTCTTTATTCGCTAACCCTACTCCACACTCTGCCCAACTATTGTTATGAATAAGATGTGTTTCTTTATTCGCCAACTCTACTCCACACTCTACCCAACTATTGTTATGAATAAGATGTGTTTCTCTATTCACTAACTCTACTCCACACTCTACCCAACTATTGTTATGAATAAGATGTGTTTCTTTATTCGCTAACCATACTCCACGCTCTACCCAACTATTGTTATGAATAAGATGTGTTTCTTTATTCGCTAACCATACTCCACGCTCTACCCAACTATTGTTATGAATAACATGTGTTTCTTTATTCGCTAACCATACTCCACGCTCTACACAACTATTGTTATGAATTAGATGTTTTTCTTTATTCACTAAATCTACTCCACACTCTACCCGACTATTGTTATGAATAACACATGTTTCTCTATTCTCTAACTCTACTCCACGCTCTACCCAACTATTGTTATGAATAAGATGTGTTTCTTTATTCGCTAACCATACTCCACGCTCTACACAACTATTGTTATGAATTAGATGTTTTTCTTTATTCACTAAATCTACTCCACACTCTACCCGACTATTGTTATGAATAACACGTGTTTCTCTATTCACTAACTCTACTCCACGCTCTACCCAACTATTGTTATGAATAAGACGTGTTTCTTTATTCGCTAACTCTACTCCACGCTCTACCCAACTATTGTTATGAATAACACGTGTTTCTCTATTCGCTAACCCTACTCCACACTCTACCCGACTATTGTTATGAATAAGACGTGTTTCTTTATTCGCTAACTCTACTCCACACTCTACCCAACTATTGGTATGAATAACACGTGTTTCTCTATTCGCTAACCCTACTCCACACTCTACCCGACTATTGTTATGAATAAGACGTGTTTCTTTATTCGCTAACTCTACTCCACGCTCTACCCAACTTTTGTTATGAATAAGACGTGTTTCTTTATTCGCTAACTCTACTCCACGCTCTACCCAACTATTGTTATGAATAACACGTGTTTCTCTATTCACTAACTCTACTCAACACTCTACCCAACTATTGTTATGAATAACACGTGTTTCTTTATTCACTAACTCTACTCCACGCTCTACCCAACTATTGTTATGAATAAGACGTGTTTCTTTATTCGCTAACTCTACTCCACACTCTACCCAACTATTGTTATGAATAAGATGTGTTTCTTTATTCACTATCTCTACTCCACACTCTACCCAACTATTGTTATGAATAACACGTGTTTCTCTATTCTCTAACTCTACTCCACGCTCTACCCAACTATTGTTATGAATAACACGTGTTTCTCTATTCTCTAACTCTACTCCACGCTCTACCCAACTATTGTTATCAATAAGATGTGTTTCTTTATTCGCTAACCATACTCCACGCTCTACACAACTATTGTTATGAATTAGATGTTTTTCTTTATTCGCTAACCTTACTCCATGCTCTACCCAACTATTGTTATGAATAAGATGTGTTTCTCTATTCGCTAACTCTACTCCATGCTCTACCCAACTATTGGTATGAATAACACGTGTTTCTCTATTCGCTAACCCTACTCCACACTCTACCCAACTATTGTTATGAATAAGACGTGTTTCTTTATTCGCTAACTCTACTCCACACTCTACCCGACTATTGTTATGAATAAGACGTGTTTCTTTATTCGCTAACTCTACTCCACGCTCTACCCAACTTTTGTTATGAATAAGACGTGTTTCTTTATTCGCTAACTCTACTCCACGCTCTACCCAACTATTGTTATGAATAACACGTGTTTCTCTATTCACTAACTCTACTCCACACTCTACCCAACTATTGTTATGAATAAGATGTGTTTCTTTATTCGCTAACCCTACTCCACACTCTACCCAACTATTGTTATGAATAAGATGTGTTTCTTTATTCGCTAACTCTACTCCATGCTCTACCCAACTATTGTTATGAATAGCACGTGTTTCTTTATTCACTAACTCTACTCCACACTCTACCCGACTATTGTTATGAATAACACATGTTTCTCTATTCTCTAACTCTACTCCACGCTGTACCCAACTATTGTTATGAATAAGATGTGTTTCTTTATTCGCTAACCATACTCCACGCTCTACACAACTATTGTTATGAATTAGATGTTTTTCTTTATTCACTAAATCTACTCCACACTCTACCCGACTATTGTTATGAATAACACGTGTTTCTCTATTCACTAACTCTACTCCACACTCTACCCGACTATTGTTATGAATAACACATGTTTCTCTATTCTCTAACTCTACTCCACGCTCTACCCAACTATTGTTATGAATAAGACGTGTTTCTTTATTCATTAACTCTACTCCACACTCTACCCAACTATTGTTATGAATAAGATGTGTTTCTTTATTCGCTAACTCTACTCCACACTCTACCCAACTATTGTTATGAATAAGACGTGTTTCTTTATTCGCTAACTCTACTCCACACTCTACCCGACTATTGTTATGAATAAGACGTGTTTCTTTATTCGCTAACTCTACTCCACGCTCTACCCAACTTTTGTTATGAATAAGACGTGTTTCTTTATTCGCTAACTCTACTCCACGCTCTACCCAACTATTGTTATGAATAACACGTGTTTCCCTATTCACTGACACTACTCCACACTCTACCCGACTATTGTTATGAATAACATGTGTTTCTCCATTCCCTAACTCTACGCCACGCTCTACCCAACTATTGTTATGAATAACACGTGTTTCTCTATTCACTAACCCTACTCCACGCTCTATCCAACTATTGTTATGAATAACATGTGTTTCTCTATTCGCCAACTCTACGCCACGCTCTACCCAACTATTGTTATGAATAACACGTGTTTCTCTATTCGCTATCCCTACTCCACGCTCTACCCAACTATTGTTATGAATAGCATGTGTTTCTCCATTCCCTAACTCTACTCCACGCTCTCCCCAACTATTGTTATGAATAAGATGTGTTTCTCTATTCGCTAACTCTACTCCACACTCTACCCAACTATTGTTATGAA
This sequence comes from Chaetoderma sp. LZ-2023a, assembly GCA_034401795.1. NCBI lineage: Eukaryota > Metazoa > Mollusca > Caudofoveata > Chaetodermatida > Chaetodermatidae > Chaetoderma > Chaetoderma sp. LZ-2023a. The sequence goes on from CM067364.1 coordinate 75,112,922, forward strand.
TAACACGTGTTTCTCTATTCGCTAACCCTACTCCACGCTCTATCCAACTATTGTTATGAATAACATGTGTTTCTCTATTCGCCAACTCTACGCCACGCTCTACCCAACTATTGTTATGAATAACACGTGTTTCTCTATTCGCTATCCCTACTCCACTCTCTACCCAACTATTGTTATGAATAGCATGTGTTTCTCCATTCCCTAACTCTACTCCACGCTCTCCCCAACTATTGTTATGAATAAGATGTGTTTCTCTATTCGCTAACTCTACTCCACACTCTACCCAACTATTGTTATGAATAACACGTGTTTCTCTATTCGCTAACCCTACTCCACGCTCTACCCAACTATTGTTATGAATAACACGTGTTTCTCTATTCACTATCTCTACTCCACACTCTACCCAACTATTGTTATGAATAACACGTGTTTCTCTATTCTCTAACTCTACTCCACACTCTACCCAACTATTGTTATGAATAACACGTGTTTCTCTATTCACTATCTCTACCCCACACTCTACCCAACTATTGTTATGAATAAGACGTGTTTCTTTATTCGCTAACTCTACTCCACACTCTACCCAACTATTGTTATGAATAACACGTGTTTCTTTATTCGCTAACCATACTCCACGCTCTACCCAACTATTGTTATGAAGAAGATGTGTTCCTTTATTCGCTAACTCTACTCCATGCTCTACCCAACTATTGTTATGAATAACACGTGTTTCTTTATTCGCTAACTCTACTCCACGATCTACCCAACTATTGTTATGAATAAGATGTGTTTCTTTATTCGCTAACCATACTCCATGCTCTACACAACTATTGTTATGAATAGCACGCGTTTCTTTATTCACTAACTTTACTCCGCACTCTACCCGACTATTGTTATGAATAACACGTGTTTCTCTATTCACTAACTCTACTCCACACTCTACCCAACTATTGTTATGAATAAGACGTGTTTCTATATTCGCTAACTCTACTCCACACTCTACCCAACTATTGTTATGAATAACACGTGTTTCCCTATTCGCTAACTCTACTCCACACTCTACCCAACTATTGTTATGAATAACACGTGTTTCTCTATTCACTAACACTACTCCACACTCTACCCGACTATTGTTATGAATAACACATGTTTCTCTATTCACTAACCCTACTCCACGCTCTATCCAACTATTGTTATGAATAACATGTGTTTCTCTATTCACTAACCCTACTCCACGCTCTATCCAACTATTGTTATGAATAACACGTGTTTCTCTATTCACTAACCCAACTCCACACTCTACCCAACTATTGTTATGAATAACACGTGTTTCTCTATTCACTAACCCTACTCCACGCTCTATCCAACTATTGTTATGAATAACATGTGTTTCTCTATTCGCCAACTCTACGCCACGCTCTACCCAACTATTGTTATGAATAACACGTGTTTCTCTATTCGCTATCCCTCCTCACGCTCTACCCAACTATTGTTATGAATAGCATGTGTTTCTCCATTCCCTAACTCTACTCCACGCTCTCCCCAACTATTGTTATGAATAAGATGTGTTTCTCTATTCGCTAACTCTACTCCACACTCTACCCAACTATTGTTATGAATAACACGTGTTTCTCTATTCGCTAACCCTACTCCACGCTCTACCCAACTATTGTTATGAATAACACGTGTTTCTCTATTCACTATCTCTACTCCACACTCTACCCAACTATTGTTATGAATAACACGTGTTTCTCTATTCTCTAACTCTACTCCACACTCTACCCAACTATTGTTATGAATAACACGTGTTTCTCTATTCTCTAACTCTACTCCACACTCTACCCAACTATTGTTATGAATAACACGTGTTTCTCTATTCACTATCTCTACCCCACACTCTACCCAACTATTGTTATGAATAAGACGTGTTTCTTTATTCGCTAACTCTACTCCACGCTCTACCCAACTATTGTTATGAATAACACGTGTTTCTTTATTCGCTAACCATACTCCACGCTCTACCCAACTATTGTTATGAAGAAGATGTGTTCCTTTATTCGCTAACTCTACTCCACGCTCTACCCAACTATTGTTATGAATTACACGTGTTTCTTTATTCGCTAACTCTACTCCACGATCTACCCAACTATTGTTATGAATGAGATGTGTTTCTTTATTCGCTAACCATACTCCATGCTCTACACAACTATTGTTATGAATAGCATGCGTTTCTTTATTCACTAACTTTACTCCGCCCTCTACCCGACTATTGTTATGAATAACACGTGTTTCTCTATTCACTAACTCTACTCCACACTCTACCCAACTATTGTTATGAATAAGATGTGTTTCTTTATTCGCTAACTCTACTTCACACTCTACCCAACTATGTTATGAATAAGATGTGTTTCTTTATTCGCTAACTCTACTCCACACTCTACCCAACTATTGTTATGAATAACACGTGTTTCCCTTTTCGCTAACTCTACTCCACACTCTACCCAACTATTGTTATGAATAACACGTGTTTCTCTATTCACTAACACTACTCCACACTCTACCCGACTATTGTTATGAATAAGATGTGTTTCTTTATTCACTAACCCTACTCCACACTCTACCCAACTATTGTTATGAATAAGATGTGTTTCTTTATTCACTAACTCTACTCCACACTCTACCCGACTATTGTTATGAATAACACATGTTTCTCTATTCTCTAACTCTACTCCACGCTCTACCCAACTATTGTTATGAATAAGATGTGTTTCTTTATTCGCTAACCATACTCCACGCTCTACACAACTATTGTTATGAATTAGATGTTTTTCTTTATTCACTAAATCTACTCCACACTCTACCCGACTATTGTTATGAATAACACGTGTTTCTCTATTCGCTAACCCTACTCCACGCTCTACCCAACTATTGTATGAATAAGATGTGTTTCTCTATTCGCTAACCATACTCCACACTCTACCCAACTATTGTTATGAATAAGATGTGTTTCTCTATTCGCTAACCATACTCCACACTCTACCCAACTATTTGTATGAATAACACGTGTTTCTCTATTCGCTAACCCTACTCCACACTCTACCCGACTATTGTTATGAATAACACATGTTTCTTTATTCGCTAACTCTACTCCACACTCTACCCGACTATTGTTATGAATAACACGTGTTTCTTTATTCACTAACTCTACTCCACACTCTACCCGACTATTGTTATGAATAACATGTGTTTCTTTATTCGCTAACTCTATTCCACACTCTACCCGACTATTGTTATGAATAAGACGTGTTTCTTTATTCGCTAACTCTACTCCACGCTCTACCCAACTTTTGTTATGAATAAGACGTGTTTCTTTATTCGCTATCTCTACTCCACGCTCTACCCAACTATTGTTATGAATAACACGTGTTTCTCTATTCACTAACTCTACTCCACACTCTACCCAACTATTGTTATGAATAAGATGTGTTTCTTTATTCGCTAACCATACTCCACGCTCTACACAACTATTGTTATGAATTAGATGTTTTTCTTTATTCACTAAATCTACTCCACACTCTACCCGACTATTGTTATGAATAACACGTGTTTCTCTATTCACTAACTCTACTCCACGCTCTACCCAACTATTGTTATGAATAAGATGTGTTTCTTTATTCGCTAACCCTACTCCATGCTCTACCCAACTATTGTTATGAATAAGATGTGTTTCTCTATTCGCTAACCATACTCCACACTCTACCCAACTATTGGTATGAATAACACGTGTTTCTCTATTCGCTAACCCTACTCCACACTCTACCCGACTATTGTTATGAATAAGACGTGTTTCTTTATTCGCTAACCCTACTCCACACTCTACCCAACTATTGTTATGAATAAGACGTGTTTCTTTATTCACTAACTCTACTCCACACTCTACCCGACTATTGTTATGAATAAGACGTGTTTCTTTATTCACTAACTCTACTCCACACTCTACCCAACTATTGTTATGAATAAGACGTGTTTCTTTATTCACTAACTCTACTCCACACTCTACCCGACTATTGTTATGAATAACACGTGTTTCTCTATTCACTAACACTACTCCACACTCTACCCGACTATTGTTATGAATAACATGTGTTTCTCCATTCCCTAACCCTACGCCACGCTCTACCCGACTATTGTTATGAATAACACGTGTTTCTCTATTCGCTAACCCTACTCCACGCTCTACCCAACTATTGTTATGAATAGCATGTGTTTCTCCATTCCCTAACTCTACACCACGCTCTCCCCAACTATTGTTATGAATAAGATTTGTTTCTCTATTCGCTAACTCTACTCCACACTCTACCCAACTATTGTTATGAATAACACGTGTTTCTCTATTCGCTAACCCTACTCCACGCTCTACCCAACTATTGTTATGAATAACACGTGTTTCTCTATTCACTATCTCTACTCCACACTCTACCCAACTATTGTTATGAATAACACGTGTTTCTCTATTCTCTAACTCTACCCCACACTCTACCCAACTATTGTTATGAATAACACGTGTTTCTCTATTCACTATCTCTACCCCACACTCTACCCAACTATTGTTATGAATAAGACGTGTTTCTTTATTCGCTAACTCTACTCCACGCTCTACCCAACTATTGTTATGAATAAGATGTGTTTCTCTATTCTCTAACTCTACTCCACACTCTACCCAACTATTGTTATGAATAACACGTGTTTCTCTATTCTCTAACTCTACTCCACACTCTACCCAACTATTGTTATGAATAAGATGTGTTTCTTTATTCGCTAACTCTACTCCATGTTCTACCCAACTATTGTTATGAATAAGACGTGTTTCTTTATTCGCTAACCCTACTCCACGCTCTACCCAACTATTGTTATGAAGAAGATGTGTTCCTTTATTCGCTAACTCTACTCCATGCTCTACCCAACTATTGTTATGAATAACACGTGTTTCTTTATTCGCTAACTCTACTCCACGATCTACCCAACTATTGTTATGAATAAGATGTGTTTCTTTATTCGCTAACCATACTCCATGCTCTACACAACTATTGTTATGAATAGCACGCGTTTCTTTATTCACTAACTTTACTCCGCACTCTACCCGACTATTGTTATGAATAACACGTGTGTCTCTATTCACTAACTCTACTCCACACTCTACCCAACTATTGTTATGAATAAGATGTGTTTCTTTATTCGCTAACTCTACTCCACACTCTACCCAACTATTGTTATGAATAAGATGTGTTTCTTTATTCGCTAACTCTACTCCACACTCTACCCAACTATTGTTATGAATAACACGTGTTTCCCTATTCGCTAACTCTACTCCACACTCTACCCAACTATTGTTATGAATAACACGTGTTTCTCTATTCACTAACACTACTCCACACTCTACCCGACTATTGTTATGAATAACACATGTTTCTCTATTCACTAACCCTACTCCACGCTCTATCCAACTATTGTTATGAATAACATGTGTTTCTCTATTCACTAACCCTACTCCACGCTCTATCCAACTATTGTTATGAATAACACGTGTTTCTCTATTCACTAACCCAACTCCACACTCTACCCAACTATTGTTATGAATAACACGTGTTTCTCTATTCACTAACCCTACTCCACGCTCTATCCAACTATTGTTATGAATAACATGTGTTTCTCTATTCGCCAACTCTACGCCACGCTCTACCCAACTATTGTTATGAATAACACGTGTTTCTCTATTCGCTATCCCTCCTCACGCTCTACCCAACTATTGTTATGAATAGCATGTGTTTCTCCATTCCCTAACTCTACTCCACGCTCTCCCCAACTATTGTTATGAATAAGATGTGTTTCTCTATTCGCTAACTCTACTCCACACTCTACCCAACTATTGTTATGAATAACACGTGTTTCTCTATTCGCTAACCCTACTCCACGCTCTACCCAACTATTGTTATGAATAACACGTGTTTCTCTATTCACTATCTCTACTCCACACTCTACCCAACTATTGTTATGAATAACACGTGTTTCTCTATTCTCTAACTCTACTCCACACTCTACCCAACTATTGTTATGAATAACACGTGTTTCTCTATTCTCTAACTCTACTCCACACTCTACCCAACTATTGTTATGAATAACACGTGTTTCTCTATTCACTATCTCTACCCCACACTCTACCCAACTATTGTTATGAATAAGACGTGTTTCTTTATTCGCTAACTCTACTCCACGCTCTACCCAACTATTGTTATGAATAACACGTGTTTCTTTATTCGCTAACCATACTCCACGCTCTACCCAACTATTGTTATGAAGAAGATGTGTTCCTTTATTCGCTAACTCTACTCCACGCTCTACCCAACTATTGTTATGAATTACACGTGTTTCTTTATTCGCTAACTCTACTCCACGATCTACCCAACTATTGTTATGAATGAGATGTGTTTCTTTATTCGCTAACCATACTCCATGCTCTACACAACTATTGTTATGAATAGCATGCGTTTCTTTATTCACTAACTTTACTCCGCACTCTACCCGACTATTGTTATGAATAACACGTGTTTCTCTATTCACTAACTCTACTCCACACTCTACCCAACTATTGTTATGAATAAGATGTGTTTCTTTATTCGCTAACTCTACTTCACACTCTACCCAACTATGTTATGAATAAGATGTGTTTCTTTATTCGCTAACTCTACTCCACACTCTACCCAACTATTGTTATGAATAACACGTGTTTCCCTTTTCGCTAACTCTACTCCACACTCTACCCAACTATTGTTATGAATAACACGTGTTTCTCTATTCACTAACACTACTCCACACTCTACCCGACTATTGTTATGAATAAGATGTGTTTCTTTATTCACTAACCCTACTCCACACTCTACCCAACTATTGTTATGAATAAGATGTGTTTCTTTATTCACTAACTCTACTCCACACTCTACCCGACTATTGTTATGAATAACACATGTTTCTCTATTCTCTAACTCTACTCCACGCTCTACCCAACTATTGTTATGAATAAGATGTGTTTCTTTATTCGCTAACCATACTCCACGCTCTACACAACTATTGTTATGAATTAGATGTTTTTCTTTATTCACTAAATCTACTCCACACTCTACCCGACTATTGTTATGAATAACACGTGTTTCTCTATTCGCTAACCCTACTCCACGCTCTACCCAACTATTGTATGAATAAGATGTGTTTCTCTATTCGCTAACCATACTCCACACTCTACCCAACTATTGTTATGAATAAGATGTGTTTCTCTATTCGCTAACCATACTCCACACTCTACCCAACTATTTGTATGAATAACACGTGTTTCTCTATTCGCTAACCCTACTCCACACTCTACCCGACTATTGTTATGAATAACACATGTTTCTTTATTCGCTAACTCTACTCCACACTCTACCCGACTATTGTTATGAATAACACGTGTTTCTTTATTCACTAACTCTACTCCACACTCTACCCGACTATTGTTATGAATAACATGTGTTTCTTTATTCGCTAACTCTATTCCACACTCTACCCGACTATTGTTATGAATAAGACGTGTTTCTTTATTCGCTAACTCTACTCCACGCTCTACCCAACTTTTGTTATGAATAAGACGTGTTTCTTTATTCGCTATCTCTACTCCACGCTCTACCCAACTATTGTTATGAATAACACGTGTTTCTCTATTCACTAACTCTACTCCACACTCTACCCAACTATTGTTATGAATAAGATGTGTTTCTTTATTCGCTAACCATACTCCACGCTCTACACAACTATTGTTATGAATTAGATGTTTTTCTTTATTCACTAAATCTACTCCACACTCTACCCGACTATTGTTATGAATAACACGTGTTTCTCTATTCACTAACTCTACTCCACGCTCTACCCAACTATTGTTATGAATAAGATGTGTTTCTTTATTCGCTAACCCTACTCCATGCTCTACCCAACTATTGTTATGAATAAGATGTGTTTCTCTATTCGCTAACCATACTCCACACTCTACCCAACTATTGGTATGAATAACACGTGTTTCTCTATTCGCTAACCCTACTCCACACTCTACCCGACTATTGTTATGAATAAGACGTGTTTCTTTATTCGCTAACCCTACTCCACACTCTACCCAACTATTGTTATGAATAAGACGTGTTTCTTTATTCACTAACTCTACTCCACACTCTACCCGACTATTGTTATGAATAAGACGTGTTTCTTTATTCACTAACTCTACTCCACACTCTACCCAACTATTGTTATGAATAAGACGTGTTTCTTTATTCACTAACTCTACTCCACACTCTACCCGACTATTGTTATGAATAACACGTGTTTCTCTATTCCCTAACCCTACGCCACGCTCTACCCGACTATTGTTATGAATAACACGTGTTTCTCTATTCGCTAACCCTACTCCACGCTCTACCCAACTATTGTTATGAATAGCATGTGTTTCTCCATTCCCTAACTCTACACCACGCTCTCCCCAACTATTGTTATGAATAAGATTTGTTTCTCTATTCGCTAACTCTACTCCACACTCTACCCAACTATTGTTATGAATAACACGTGTTTCTCTATTCGCTAACCCTACTCCACGCTCTACCCAACTATTGTTATGAATAACACGTGTTTCTCTATTCACTATCTCTACTCCACACTCTACCCAACTATTGTTATGAATAACACGTGTTTCTCTATTCTCTAACTCTACCCCACACTCTACCCAACTATTGTTATGAATAACACGTGTTTCTCTATTCACTATCTCTACCCCACACTCTACCCAACTATTGTTATGAATAAGACGTGTTTCTTTATTCGCTAACTCTACTCCACGCTCTACCCAACTATTGTTATGAATAAGATGTGTTTCTCTATTCTCTAACTCTACTCCACACTCTACCCAACTATTGTTATGAATAACACGTGTTTCTCTATTCTCTAACTCTACTCCACACTCTACCCAACTATTGTTATGAATAAGATGTGTTTCTTTATTCGCTAACTCTACTCCATGTTCTACCCAACTATTGTTATGAATAAGACGTGTTTCTTTATTCGCTAACCCTACTCCACATTCTACCCAACTATTGTTATGAATAAGATGTGGTTCTTTATTCGCTAACTCTACTCCATGCTCTACCCAACTATTGTTATGAATAGCACGTGTTTCTTTATTCACTAACTCTACTCCACACTCTACCCGGCTATTGTTATGAATAACATGTGCTTCTCTATTCTCTAACTCTACTCCACGCTCTACCCAACTATTGTTATGAATAACACATGTTTCTCTATTCGCCAACTCTACTCCACGCTCTACCCAACTATTGTTATGAATAAGATGTGTTTCTTTATTCGCTAACCATACTCCACGCTCTACACAACTATTGTTATGAATTAGATGTTTTTCTTTATTCACTAAATCTACTCCACACTCTACCCGACTATTGTTATGAATAACACATGTTTCTCTATTCTCTAACTCTACTCCACGCTCTACCCAACTATTGTTATGAATAAGATGTGTTTCTTTATTCGCTAACCATACTCCACGCTCTACACAACTATTGTTATGAATTAGATGTTTTTCTTTATTCACTAAATCTACTCCACACTCTACCCGACTATTGTTATGAATAACACGTGTTTCTCTATTCGCTAACCCTACTCCACGCTCTACCCAACTATTGTATGAATAAGATGTGTTTCTCTATTCGCTAACCATACTCCACACTCTACCCAACTATTGTTATGAATAAGATGTGTTTCTCTATTCGCTAACCATACTCCACACTCTACCCAACTATTTGTATGAATAACACGTGTTTCTCTATTCGCTAACCCTACTCCACACTCTACCCGACTATTGTTATGAATAACACGTGTTTCTTTATTCGCTAACTCTACTCCACACTCTACCCGACTATTGTTATGAATAACACGTGTTTCTTTATTCACTAACTCTACTCCACACTCTACCCGACTATTGTTATGAATAACACGTGTTTCTTTATTCGCTAACTCTATTCCACACTCTACCCGACTATTGTTATGAATAAGACGTGTTTCTTTATTCGCTAACTCTACTCCACGCTCTACCCAACTTTTGTTATGAATAAGACGTGTTTCTTTATTCGCTAACTCTACTCCACGCTCTACCCAACTATTGTTATGAATAACACGTGTTTCTCTATTCACTAACTCTACTCCATGCTCTACCCAACTATTGTTATGAATAAGATGTGTTTCTCTATTCGCTAACCATACTCCACACTCTACCCAACTATTGGTATGAATAACACGTGTTTCTCTATTCGCTAACCCTACTCCACACTCTACCCGACTATTGTTATGAATAAGACGTGTTTCTTTATTCGCTAACCCTACTCCACACTCTACCCAACTATTGTTATGAATAAGACGTGTTTCTTTATTTACTAACTCTACTCCACACTCTACCAGACTATTGTTATGAATAAGACGTGTTTCTTTATTCACTAACTCTACTCCACACTCTACCCAACTATTGTTATGAATAAGACGTGTTTCTTTATTCACTAACTCTACTCCACACTCTACCCGACTATTGTTATGAATAACACGTGTTTCTCTATTCACTAACACTACTCCACACTCTACCCGACTATTGTTATGAATAACATGTGTTTCTCCATTCCCTAACTCTACACCACGCTCTCCCCAACTATTGTTATGAATAAGATGTGTTTCTCTATTCGCTAACTCTACTCCACACTCTACCCAACTATTGTTATGAATAACACGTGTTTCTCTATTCGCTAACCCTACTCCACGCTCTACCCAACTATTGTTATGAATAACACGTGTTTCTCTATTCACTATCTCTACTCCACACTCTACCCAACTATTGTTATGAATAACACGTGTTTCTCTATTCTCTAACTCTACCCCACACTCTACCCAACTATTGTTATGAATAACACGTGTTTCTCTATTCACTATCTCTACCCCACACTCTACCCAACTATTGTTATGAATAAGACGTGTTTCTTTATTCGCTAACTCTACTCCACGCTCTACCCAACTATTGTTATGAATAACACGTGTTTCTTTATTCGCTAACCATACTCCACGCTCTACCCAACTATTGTTATGAAGAAGATGTGTTCCTTTATTCGCTAACTCTACTCCACGCTCTACCCAACTATTGTTATGAATAACACGTGTTTCTTTATTCGCTAACTCTACTCCACGATCTACCCAACTATTGTTATGAATAACACGTGTTTCTTTATTCGCTAACTCTACTCCACACTCTACCCGACTATTGTTATGAATAACACGTGTTTCTTTATTCACTAACTCTACTCCACACTCTACCCGACTATTGTTATGAATAACACGTGTTTCTTTATTCGCTAACTCTACTCCACACTCTACCCGACTATTGTTATGAATAAGACGTGTTTCTTTATTCGCTAACTCTACTCCACGCTCTACCCAACTTTTGTTATGAATAAGACGTGTTTCTTTATTCGCTAACTCTACTCCACGCTCTACCCAACTATTGTTATGAATAACACGTGTTTCTTTATTCGCTAACTCTACTCCACGATCTACCCAACTATTGTTATGAATAACACGTGTTTCTTTATTCGCTAACTCTACTCCACACTCTACCCGACTATTGTTATGAATAAGACGTGTTTCTTTATTCGCTAACTCTACTCCACGCTCTACCCAACTATTGTTATGAAGAAGATGTGTTCCTTTATTCGCTAACTCTACTCCACGCTCTACCCAACTATTGTTATGAATAACACGTGTTTCTTTATTCGCTAACTCTACTCCACGATCTACCCAACTATTGTTATGAATAACACGTGTTTCTTTATTCACTAACACTACTCCACGCTCTACCCAACTATTGTTATGAATAACACGTGTTTCTTTATTCACTAACACTACTCCACGCTCTACCCAACTATTGTTATGAATAACACGTGTTTCTTTATTCACTAACACTACTCCACGCTCTACCCAACTATTGTTATGAATAACACGTGTTTCTCTATTCACTAACTCTACTCCACACTCTACCCAACTATTGTTATGAATAACACGTGTTTCTCTATTCGCTAACCCTACTCCACGCTCTACCCAACTATTGTTATGAATAACACGTGTTTCTCTATTCACTATCTCTACTCCACACTCTACCCAACTATTGTTATGAATAAGATGTGTTTCTTTATTCGCTAACTCTACTCCACGCTCTATCCAACTATTGTTATGAATAACATGTGATTCTCTATTCGCCAACCCTACGCCACGCTCTACCCAACTATTGTTATGAATAACACGTGTTTCTCTATTCGCTATCCCTACTCCACGCTCTTCCCAACTATTGTTATGAATAGCATGTGTTTCTCCATTCCCTAACTCTACTCCACGCTCTCCCCAACTATTGGTATGAATAAGATGTGTTTCTCTATTCGCTAACTCTACTCCACACTCTACCCAACTATTGTTATGAATAACACGTGTTTCTTTATTCGCTAACTCTACTCCACGATCTACCCAACTATTGTTATGAATAACACGTGTTTCTTTATTCGCTAACTCTACTCCACACTCTACCCGACTATTGTTATGAATAACACGTGTTTCTTTATTCACTAACTCTACTCCACACTCTACCCGACTATTGTTATGAATAACACGTGTTTCTTTATTCGCTAACTCTACTCCACACTCTACCCGACTATTGTTATGAATAAGACGTGTTTCTTTATTCGCTAACTCTACTCCACGCTCTACCCAACTTTTGTTATGAATAAGACGTGTTTCTTTATTCGCTAACTCTACTCCACGCTCTACCCAACTATTGTTATGAATAACACGTGTTTCTTTATTCGCTAACTCTACTCCACGATCTACCCAACTATTGTTATGAATAACACGTGTTTCTTTATTCGCTAACTCTACTCCACACTCTACCCGACTATTGTTATGAATAAGACGTGTTTCTTTATTCGCTAACTCTACTCCACGCTCTACCCAACTATTGTTATGAAGAAGATGTGTTCCTTTATTCGCTAACTCTACTCCACGCTCTACCCAACTATTGTTATGAATAACACGTGTTTCTTTATTCGCTAACTCTACTCCACGATCTACCCAACTATTGTTATGAATAACACGTGTTTCTTTATTCACTAACACTACTCCACGCTCTACCCAACTATTGTTATGAATAACACGTTTTTCTTTATTCACTAACACTACTCCACGCTCTACCCAACTATTGTTATGAATAACACGTGTTTCTCTATTCACTAACTCTACTCCACACTCTACCCAACTATTGTTATGAATAACACGTGTTTCTCTATTCGCTAACCCTACTCCACGCTCTACCCAACTATTGTTATGAATAACACGTGTTTCTCTATTCACTATCTCTACTCCACACTCTACCCAACTATTGTTATGAATAAGACGTGTTTCTTTATTCGCTAACTCTACTCCACGCTCTATCCAACTATTGTTATGAATAACATGTGATTCTCTATTCGCCAACTCTACGCCACGCTCTACCCAACTATTGTTATGAATAACACGTGTTTCTCTATTCGCTATCCCTACTCCACGCTCTACCCAACTATTGTTATGAATAGCATGTGTTTCTCCATTCCCTAACTCTACTCCACGCTCTCCCCAACTATTGTTATGAATAAGATGTGTTTCTCTATTCGCTAACTCTACTCCACACTCTACCCAACTATTGTTATGAATAACACGTGTTTCTTTATTCGCTAACTCTACTCCACGATCTACCCAACTATTGTTATGAATAACACGTGTTTCTTTATTCGCTAACTCTACTCCACACTCTACCCGACTATTGTTATGAATAACACGTGTTTCTTTATTCACTAACTCTACTCCACACTCTACCCGACTATTGTTATGAATAACACGTGTTTCTTTATTCGCTAACTCTACTCCACACTCTACCCGACTATTGTTATGAATAAGACGTGTTTCTTTATTCGCTAACTCTACTCCACGCTCTACCCAACTTTTGTTATGAATAAGACGTGTTTCTTTATTCGCTAACTCTACTCCACGCTCTACCCAACTATTGTTATGAATAACACGTGTTTCTTTATTCGCTAACTCTACTCCACGATCTACCCAACTATTGTTATGAATAACACGTGTTTCTTTATTCGCTAACTCTACTCCACACTCTACCCGACTATTGTTATGAATAAGACGTGTTTCTTTATTCGCTAACTCTACTCCACGCTCTACCCAACTATTGTTATGAAGAAGATGTGTTCCTTTATTCGCTAACTCTACTCCACGCTCTACCCAACTATTGTTATGAATAACACGTGTTTCTTTATTCGCTAACTCTACTCCACGATCTACCCAACTATTGTTATGAATAACACGTGTTTCTTTATTCACTAACACTACTCCACGCTCTACCCAACTATTGTTATGAATAACACGTTTTTCTTTATTCACTAACACTACTCCACGCTCTACCCAACTATTGTTATGAATAACACGTGTTTCTCTATTCACTAACTCTACTCCACACTCTACCCAACTATTGTTATGAATAACACGTGTTTCTCTATTCGCTAACCCTACTCCACGCTCTACCCAACTATTGTTATGAATAACACGTGTTTCTCTATTCACTATCTCTACTCCACACTCTACCCAACTATTGTTATGAATAAGACGTGTTTCTTTATTCGCTAACTCTACTCCACGCTCTATCCAACTATTGTTATGAATAACATGTGATTCTCTATTCGCCAACTCTACGCCACGCTCTACCCAACTATTGTTATGAATAACACGTGTTTCTCTATTCGCTATCCCTACTCCACGCTCTACCCAACTATTGTTATGAATAGCATGTGTTTCTCCATTCCCTAACTCTACTCCACGCTCTCCCCAACTATTGTTATGAATAAGATGTGTTTCTCTATTCGCTAACTCTACTCCACACTCTACCCAACTATTGTTATGAATAACACGTGTTTCTCTATTCGCTAACCCTACTCCACGCTCTACCCAACTATTGTTATGAATAACACGTGTTTCTCTATTCACTATCTCTACTCCACACTCTACCCAACTATTGTTATGAATAAGACGTGTTTCTTTATTCGCTAACTCTACTCCACGCTCTACCCAACTATTGTTATGAATAACACGTGTTTCTTTATTCGCTAACCCTACTCCACACTCTACCCGACTATTGTTATGAATAACACGTGTTTCTCTATTCACTATCTCTACTCCACACTCTACCCAACTATTGTTATGAATAAGACGTGTTTCTTTATTCGCTAACTCTACTCCATGCTCTACCCAACTATTGTTATGAATAGCACGTGTTTCTTTATTCACTAACTCTACTCCACGCTCTACCCAACTATTGTTATGAATAACACGTGTTTCTCTATTCACTATCTCTACTCCACACTCTACCCAACTATTGTTATGAATAAGACGTGTTTCTTTATTCGCTAACTCTACTCCACGCTCTACCCAACTATTGTTATGAATAACACGTGTTTCTTTATTCGCTAACCCTACTCCACACTCTACCCGACTATTGTTATGAATAACACGTGTTTCTCTATTCACTATCTCTACTCCACACTCTACCCAATTATTGTTATGAATAAGACGTGTTTCTTTATTCGCTAACTCTACTCCACGATCTACCCAACTATTGTTATGAATAACACGTGTTTCTTTATTCACTAACACTACTCCACGCTCTACCCAACTATTGTTATGAATAACACGTGTTTCTTTATTCACTAACACTACTCCACGCTCTACCCAACTATTGTTATGAATAACACGTGTTTCTTTATTCACTAACACTACTCCACGCTCTACCCAACTATTGTTATGAATAACACGTGTTTCTCTATTCACTAACTCTACTCCACACTCTCCCCAACTATTGTTATGAATAACACGTGTTTCTCTATTCGTTAACCCTACTCCACGCTCTACCCAACTATTGTTATGAATAACACGTGTTTCTCTATTCACTATCTCTACTCCACACTCTACCCAACTATTGTTATGAATAAGACGTGTTTCTTTATTCGCTAACTCTACTCCACGCTCTATCCAACTATTGTTATGAATAACATGTGTTTCTCTATTCGCCAACTCTACGCCACGCTCTACCCAACTATTGTTATGAATAACACGTGTTTCTCTATTCGCTATCCCTACTCCACGCTCTACCCAACTATTGTTATGAATAGCATGTGTTTCTCCATTCCCTAACTCTACTCCACGCTCTCCCCAACTATTGTTATGAATAAGATGTGTTTCTCTATTCGCTAACTCTACTCCACACTCTACCCAACTATTGTTATGAATAACACGTGTTTCTCTATTCGCTAACCCTACTCCACGCTCTACCCAACTATTGTTATGAATAACACGTGTTTCTCTATTCACTATCTCTACTCCACACTCTACCCAACTATTGTTATGAATAAGACGTGTTTCTTTATTCGCTAACTCTACTCCACGCTCTACCCAACTATTGTTATGAATAACACGTGTTTCTTTATTCGCTAACCCTACTCCACACTCTACCCGACTATTGTTATGAATAACACGTGTTTCTCTATTCACTATCTCTACTCCACACTCTACCCAACTATTGTTATGAATAAGACGTGTTTCTTTATTCGCTAACTCTACTCCATGCTCTACCCAACTATTGTTATGAATAGCACGTGTTTCTTTATTCACTAACTCTACTCCACGCTCTACCCAACTATTGTTATGAATAACACGTGTTTCTCTATTCACTATCTCTACTCCACACTCTACCCAACTATTGTTATGAATAAGACGTGTTTCTTTATTCACTAACTCTACTCCACGCTCTACCCAACTATTGTTATGAATAACACGTGTTTCTCTATTCACTATCTCTACTCCACACTCTACCCAACTATTGTTATGAATAACACGTGTTTCTCTATTCGCTAACCCTACTCCACGCTCTACCCAACAATTGTTATGAATAACACGTGTTTCTCTATTCGCTAACCCTACTCCACGCTCTGCCAAACAATTGTTATGAATAACACGTGTTTCTCTATTCTCTAACTCTACTTCACACTCTACCCAACTATTGTTATGAATAACACGTGTTTCTCTATTCACTATCTCTACCCCACACTCTACCCAACTATTGTTATGAATAAGACGTGTTTCTTTATTCGCTAACTCTACTCCACGCTCTACCCAACTATTGTTATGAATAACACGTGTTTCTTTATTCGCTAACCCTACTCCACACTCTACCCGACTATTGTTATGAATAACACGTGTTTCTCTATTCACTATCTCTACTCCACACTCTACCCAATTATTGTTATGAATAAGACGTGTTTCTTTATTCGCTAACTCTACTCCATGCTCTACCCAACTATTGTTATGAATAGCACGTGTTTCTTTATTCACTAACTCTACTCCACGCTCTACCCAACTATTGTTATGAATAACACGTGTTTCTCTATTCACTATCTCTACTCCACACTCTACCCAACTATTGTTATGAATAACACGTGTTTCTCTATTCGCTAACCCTACTCCACGCTCTACCCAACAATTGTTATGAATAACACGTGTTTCTCTATTCGCTAACCCTACTCCACGCTCTGCCCAACAATTGTTATGAATAACACGTGTTTCTCTATTCTCTAACTCTACTTCACACTCTACCCAACTATTGTTATGAATAACACGTGTTTCTCTATTCACTATCTCTACCCCACACTCTACCCAACTATTGTTATGAATAAGACGTGTTTCTTTATTCGCTAACTCTACTCCACGCTCTACCCAACTATTGTTATGAATAACACGTGTTTCTTTGTTCGCTAACCATACTTCACGCTCTACCCAACTATTGTTATGAAGAAGATGTGTTCCTTTATTCGCTAACTCTACTCCACGCTCTACCCAACTATTGTTATGAATAACACGTGTTTCTTTATTCGCTAACTCTACTCCACGATCTACCCAACTATTGTTATGAATAAGATGTGTTTCTTTATTCGCTAACCATACTCCATGCTCTACACAACTATTGTTATGAATAGCACGTGTTTCTTTATTCACTAACTTTACTCCGCACTCTACCCAACTATTGTTATGAATAACACGTGTTTCTCTATTCGCTAACCCTACTCCACGCTCTACCCAACTATTGTTATGAATAACACGTGTTTCTTTATTCACTAACTCTACTCCACACTCTACCCGACTATTGTTATGAATAAGACGTGTTTCTCTATTCACTAACCATACTCCATGCTCTACACAACTATTGTTCTGAATAGCACGTGTTTCTTTATTCACTAACTCTACTCCACACTCTACCCGACTATTGTTATGAATAAGACGTGTTTCTTTATTCACTAACTCTACTCCACGCTCTACCCAACTATTGTTATGAATAAGATGTGTTTCTTTATTCGCTAACCCTACTCCACGCTCTATCCAACTGTTGTTATGAATAACATGTGTTTCTCTATTCGCCAACTCTACGCCACGCTCTACCCAACCATTGTTATGAATAACACGTGTTTCTCTATTCGCTATCCCTACTCCACGCTCTACCCAACTATTGTTATGAATAGCATGTGTTTCTCCATTCCCTAACTCTACTCCACGCTCTCCCCAACTATTGTTATGAATAAGATGTGTTTCTCTATTCGCTAACTCTACTCCACACTCTACCCAACTATTGTTATGAATAACACGTGTTTCTCTATTCCCTAACCCTACTCCACGCTCTACCCAACTATTGTTATGAATAACACGTGTTTCTCTATTCACTATCTCTACTCCACACTCTACCCAACTATTGTTATGAATAAGACGTGTTTCTTTATTCGCTAACTCTACTCCACGCTCTACCCAACTATTGTTATGAATAACACGTGTTTCTCTATTCACTATCTCTACTCCACACTCTACCCAACTATTGTTATGAATAAGACGTGTTTCTTTATTCGCTAACCCTACTCCACGCTCTACCCAACTATTGTTCTGAATAACACGTGTTTCTCTATTCGCTAACCATACTCCACACTCTACCCAACTATTGTTATGAATAAGACGTGTTTCTTTATTCGCTAACTCTACTCCACGCTCTACCCAACTATTGTTATGAATAACACGTGTTTCTCTATTCTCTAACTCTACTCCAGACTTTACCCAACTATTGTTATGAATAAGACGTGTCTCTTTATTCGCTAACTCTACTCCACGCTCTACCCAACTATTGTCATGAATAACACGTGTTTCTCTATTCGCTAACCCTACTCCACGCTCTCATCAACAATTGTTATGAATAAGATGTGTTTCTTTATTCGCTAACCATACTCCACACTCTACCCAACTATTGGTATGAATAACACGTGTTTCTCCATTCGCTAACTCTACTTCATGCTCTACCCAACTATTGTTATGAATAAGATCTGTTTCTCTATTCGCTAACCCTACTCCACGCTCTACCCAACTATTGTTATGAATAACACATATTTCTCTATTCGCTAACCTTACTCCACGCTCTACCCAACTATTGTTATGAACAAGATGTGCTTCCTTATTCGCTAGCTCTACTCCACGCTCTACCCAACTATTGTTATGAATAAGATGTGTTTCTCTATTCGCTAACCATACTCCATGCTCTACCCAACTATTGTTATGAATAACACGTGTTTCTCCATTCGCTAACTCTAATCCACGCTCTACCCAACTATTGTTATGAAGAAGATGTGTTTCTCTATTCGCTAACCCTACTCCACGCTCTACCCAACTATTGTTATGAATAACACGTGTTTCTTTATTCGCTAACTCTACTCCACACTCTAGCCAACTATTGTTATGAATAACCTGTGTGTCTCTATTCGCTAACCATACTCCATGCCTTACCCAACTATTGTTATGAATAACACGTGTTTCTCCATTCGCTAACCATACTCCATGCTCTACACAACTATTGTTATGTCTAAGACGTGTTTCTTTATTCGCTAACTCTTATCCATGCTCTACCCAACTATTGTTATGAATAAGATGTGTTTCTTTTTTCGCTAGCCCTACTCCACGCTCTACCCAACTATTGTTATGAATAACATGTGTTTCTCTATTCGCTAACCCTACTCCACGCTCTACCCAACTATTGTTATGAATAACACGTGTTTCTCCATTCGCTAACTCTACTCCATGCTCTATCCAACTATTGTTATGAATAGCATGTGTTTCTCCATTCGCTAACTCTACTCCACGCTCTACCCAACTATTGTTATGAATAAAACGTGTTTCTCTATTCGCTAACTCTACTCCACGCTCAACCCAACTATTGTTATGAATAACATATGTTTCTCTATTCGCTAACCCTACTCCACGCTCTACCCAACTATTGTTATGAATAACACGTGTTTCTCCATTCGCTAACTCTACTTCATGCTCTACCCAACTATTGTTATGAATAAGATGTGTTTCTCTATTCGCTAACCCTACTCCACGCTCTACCCAACTATTGTTATGAATAACACGTGTTTCTCCATTCGCTAACCCTACTCCACGCTCTACCCAACTATTGTTATGAATAGCATGTGTTTCTCCATTCGCTAACTCTACTCCACGCTCTACCCAACTATTGTTATGAATAAAACGTGTTTCTCTATTCGCTAACTCTACTCCACGCTCAACCCAACTATTGTTATGAATAGCATGTTTTTCTCTATTCGCTAACCATACTCCATGCTCTACCGAACTATTGTTATGAATAACACGTGTTTCTCCATTCACTAACCATACTCCATGCTCTACACAACTATTGTTATGAATAAGATGTGTTTCCTTTTTCGCTAACCCTACTCCACGCTCTACCCAACTATTGTTATGAATAACATGTGTTTCTCTATTCGCTAACTCTACTCCATGCTCTACCCAACTATTGTTATGAATAACATGTGTTTCTCTATTCGCCAACTCTTCTCCACGCTCTATCCAACTATTGTTATGAATAAACCGTGTTTCTCTATTCGCCAACTCTACTCCACGCTCTACCCAACTATTGTTATGAATAACATATGTTTCTCTATTTGTTAACCTTACTCCACGCTCTACCCAACTATTGTTATGAATAAGATGTGTTTCCTTATTCGCTAACTCTACTCCACGGTCTGCCCAACTATTGTTATGAATAAGATGTTTCTCTATTCGCTAACCTTACTCCACACTCTACCCAACTATTGTTATGACTAACAATCATTCCCACGTTCAGACTCACCTTTCATTCATATCTTTATTTCGGCAAGGGGGTCATTAGCCCGGTGTGCCAGGAGTGAGTGTACTGATAAAGGGCACGTCAAAATCAAAATATCTCTGGGAACGAACGCTGGCTTTGAAGACATTTTAACTCAAATATGTTAAAACTATCTAAGCGCATATTTGAAAAACAATAACATCTGCAGACAAAAAAAACTATGAAAAAACAAAATTTTGTGAACATCGTTTTAATTACAACTTTCCCTCTCTAAATAGCTATAAGGCTATAGTCTAATAACTTGTTGGCTAAGCCTTTGACAATGCTATCATTTTTGCTAAATCAAGCAATGTCGATATAATTGAATTCATTGACACGCCGTGCACCAGATGATACAGATAATATATATATATATATAGAAGTCGGCGTAACGAGTAGATAATACGGGCTGTACTGTAACGCCATTATATATATATATATATATATATATATATATATATATATATATATATATATATATATATATATATATCATAATGGACCCATTTTGACCGTTAGTTCAGGCTACGGAGCGAGGCAGAATGAGTCAAAATATTAAGATTTTCCGTATTTAACGAGATAAAAGGTGAACCAATGAGTGCCTGGAGGGTTCTGGATCTGTATTAACTATAAGTAATGCTGGTCTTCTGATACGTTAGGGATACAATCTTTAGAGAGAATTCTTATGAATACTTTATCTGATCTCCCATCTCCAGCGCATATGTGCTCGATGTCTCATGTAGTTACCGTTTGGAATGCTCGAAGTAAAGGGAGGTAACCCGTCGAGCAGGGAGGTGTGGTGTGGTGGGGGACATGGGGGTGGGGAGGAGGGGGAGGTAAAAAAGGAAAATTTTCGGAAAACTATTTCGAATTATTTTCACTGATTTAAAAAAGTCAAATTATACTTTATGTCGGAGCCCGAATGTTATGTAAGTTTCGGTCATTAGCTGACGTATGAGCGTGTGTACGTGGATGAATGATTCAAAGATAACTCATTTAATAGGGTATTGATTGTAGGCCTTGAGTAATGTCGATGAGTGAGCATTAATTACCTCGGGAATAGATTTAACCGTATTTCAATTCACCTTTCCAGAGTACCCACCCATCATATGACGTCATAATGAACTGCGTGATGTGTACAATGACATTATAATGAATGACGTCATGAATGACGTCGAAAAGTACTTCACGAACGCATATTTGAAGACGGTCTATGCGTTGTTGTACAAATTGTTTGCTTTTACTATTTAATAAATATTCTGTTGAATATTTTGAAACTAATTTGACTGGACGCTGTTGCTGCCATAGGCAGCAACAGCGCCCAGTCAAATTAGCTACAAAATATTCAACAACTTCCCTGTATAGTTTTCAGGAAATTGATAGCTAGGGCATTTGGGGATCGATCAATCCCAACACGAGCAAGGTGTGGGTGGCGCTTAGCTAGTGATGGGCGGAGCATGGCTAAAAATAGAACACTCCTTTTACTGTAGCCTCGTGCAGATGTTATTTGTAAGTTTTGTCATCACTCCGAATTAGTTTCCAATCTGGTTTCCTCCATGTAAAGCATAACTTTCAGGAAATTCCGTTGAGTAAATATTTTTCCTGAAGAAAAATGTTGGAATAAATTCTGCCGACCATTTCCACGGGTTTACTCAGGGCAACATTAAGCTTTCTAATGTGCATAGCTGGCATTATCAGCAGTCTTAGCATCCATATGTCCTGCTGTATCCTTAAACCATAATGCAGCCGCTAATTGACTCAATCTATGCTCAGTTGAATAAGTGAATACGCTTTCAAAATAACTGTGAAAGCGTACGTGTCGTTAGCATCGGAGAGACACTTTCCATTTAAAAAGACATCTACTTGAGAAAACATAGTGCCAACCCATAGGTTAACCGGCGCAACATCTCAGTCAGTGGTCAAAGGAGTTTCCACACCCACAATCAGCTGTACAATACTAGTCTTAACCTAAATGTGACGTTGAGCTAAATCTGTTTATTCATCTCTGCTTCTAGAGACAAAAAACCTCAAGACTTCCCCCAGAGTTAGACAAGTTTGTAATGGGTTGATAGCTTTGCCAGCGAGCTTGATCCATCGTAGTCATTACATGCTTCATAATAAACACATCTAATTCGCTTTTGGTGCAGTGACACACAGCCATCGTATTAGTTAACTAAATATATTAAACTATTTAGAGATGCTGATGCTTCTTCAGTTATGTTTTGTATGACTTCTACGTGTGTTAGCAGGGCATTTACCCCTCTTAGTATTTCTGTTCATAGCATGGGAATTAGCTCCTGAAATATTGCTATGGGCTTTTGGGATGATCGCTCTCTCGCCATTCAATGCCCTATTTTTCGCAGATGTCATCTTCAGCCACCCCTATACCTGCTGATATGGCTCGCTTGCCCAGGTTTTTTTCCTACGGTTTTAGCTAATGGCATAGTGGCTCTGAGCAGTGAGCCTATAATATTTCCTAACCCATGCCACTTTTGACTCCTAGCGCCAGAGAATACGGGGAACCGTCTACCCGCTTGATTAGCGTAATAAGCTCTCAACGTAGCCGAATCTGGTTTACATGTATACTTCATTTTACTGACAAAAGTTAAAATTTCTTGATATAGCTAGCGATTACCTGCATGTTCTTAGGTCTTAGGCCTAAAATGTAAATGAAGTACACTGAGTGATGCGTCCGCAGGGTGTCGGGCCCCTAATGATATCTGTATAATAGACTAAAAATGTACCTACAGCTTCATCACATTCAACGGTGACAAGTTGTTAATGTTACGAGGTTGACTCGATCGATGGAATAGTTTAATCTGATGGCATTTTTATAATGCTTTTGGTTGTTATTCTTCTTATTTATAAACTCTATTAGAGTTTCAACTGTATAGAAGCCTTTAGGTATTTCTATACGTTTGACGTGGAGCAGTCAGCCCTTCTTTCGCTCCACTGTGTCTTGTCCTCAGCCGACTTCCTTAGCTTCCTCAGGTCCATTCTTGACTTGCGGTCACCTCGTAGCATGCTTAGCAGATTTCTGCAATGACGTCCTCTCCTGGCTTTGTATTCTTAGAACATGGCCAACATCGACCATCTTTGCTGGGCGACTTTTACAGACAGCGGAGACGTATTACACATTTTGCATAGTGCATCGTTGGAAATTATGCTGACTGGTCATCGGTGTCCAGTGATGGTGCATCGGTGTTTGCGGTGGCTGGCATCAAGTTTGTCTAGAGCTGCCTTTGGAGCTGCCCAGCTGTTACTGTTATATATCATCAAGGATACGCACGTTGCATTGTATAACCATAGCCTTTTTATCAAGGGCATCTTTGATCTACGAATCCATAGCTTCCAGAAGGACTGGAACGCTATGTTCCCTATGGCGCATCGTGCAGCAATGCCAGCAGTACTGCAAAGCAGTGAACCCAGGGTAATAACCTTTCCTCCATGGTTCGCCCCCACGCTATTTTCTTTAGTTTCATGCTTTGTAGATAGGTATATGTGGGTGAACTCTGGTTTGGATTCATTCATAAAGAGATTCTCAATTTTTAGTTTGTTTGCAGCTATTGGGAGAAGTTCGTCAAGGGGGTTTCTTTTCCTCGTCTATGATGTCCACATCGTCGGCATATTCCGTCTCTAATAGCATACCCATTATTGACAATGGGGGTGGGTGGGGGGGTGGGTGGGTTGGTCTTTCCTGCACATATTTCAATGCGGCAGCAAGGTAGCAGGTGAAAAGCACCGGAGATAGACCATCTCTCTGTGGGGAGCCGATTGATGTCTCAAACTCTACAGACGTCACTGACTTGACCGTACCCTCAGCTTGATCATCTTCATTGCAACTGGCCTGTTGTAGTACATCTAGGATCTTTGAGCATTTAATTGTATCGAAGGCTCGTGACATGTCAATACCCATTTTGTGGAAGTCCCACTGTTTGTACGTTGAGTCCATACACTGTCTGCACAGCTGCGTCCAGGTTTGAAGCCACTCTGACATGATCCGGTGAAGTCATCGATCTTGTCTCGGATGCGGCATAGAGTAACATTGGATAGGATGTTCCATATGCCATTGAGGAGCACAATGGGCCGCAGATTGGTTGGTGGGCCAGGCGGCTTCTTGGGCTTGGGCAGTGAGGTAAGGGTGCCTCGCCCTGTAGCATCGATGGGAAAGTGGCGCATAACAGATGAATTTATTAGGTGCGTGATCGGCATTGGGATAATGCCACTTGCATATTTGAATAGTTCATTGCTCATGCCACCAGGTCCAAATGCACGTCCATTTTCCAGGACTTTACGTGCCTTCTCAACTTCTGCTGGTTTAATTGGTGTTAGTAATGGCCTGGGAGGTGGGGGTCCCTGAGAACTGGTCCAAGGGCTCATCATCGTTGTCAGTGAACTGTTCCTTGCACTATTCTCGGATCGCCTCGGCTTTTGCCTGGTCAGTCCAGATAAAGTGTCCTTCAGAGTTATGTACCATGAGTGGTGGTGTGTGGTCAATAACTCTCATGGCTCGGGCTGCCCGAAACATTTTGTGACAGTCATCCATGGCAGTGTTTTCATCTGCTAGGAAGTCTGCTTGTTAAATAGCAAGATCTTTTAAGCATTCGCTAATGTGCTGCAGAATGGTATTGCACCCCCCCCCCCGTCCCGTAGATTGGTGCAGTCTTCACTTTGGCCACTTTGATAGATGCGCAGCCGTAACGCTTTCAGCTCTGCTGACAGTTTTACTACTAGAGGGTCGCCAGTATATCTCATTTGGTTGTTTTTAAGAACACCTATGGTGCTGGTAGCTGATGATTCCATAGATTTCAGTATTTTGGTTAGGGCTTCGTTTGG
This sequence comes from Chaetoderma sp. LZ-2023a, assembly GCA_034401795.1. NCBI lineage: Eukaryota > Metazoa > Mollusca > Caudofoveata > Chaetodermatida > Chaetodermatidae > Chaetoderma > Chaetoderma sp. LZ-2023a. The sequence continues at coordinate 75,139,212 of CM067364.1, forward strand.
ATCATAGCTGACGTCGATGTTAGCTATCTACTCTTCGAGGACCTTTTTGTATGACATTTGAGTGTCAGTGTCGCTGATGAGCTTGGGTACGTTGCAGTGTGACTCTACTCTCTTGCCTTGTATGGCGTTTATATATTAGGTGGAGATCGTTCATCTGAAGGCGTGTAATGACTAGCTTATGGTCAGAATTGAGGTCTGTGCCTCCATATGAACGAGCGTTCCGGAGTAAAGGATTTGCTTCCGTCTTGCATAGTATGAAGTCTATTTGGTTGAAGACAGATGTTGTAGCCTTGAAACGTTTGGGGCTTTGCGATCCGCATTGTGTGCAGTCCATGTTGTCCGGTGACAGCATGGGTGTTTGAAAGCCGTATCAGTGGCAAATAGGCCATAGGAACTAAGGAATGCCACCAGTGCATCTCCATTGCTGTAGCATGTGCTCTCTCCATATGATCCCATGCATAAGCCAAGTCTGAACCTTTGTCCTATATTCCGAGTTTACCCAGCTTGGAGTTGAAATCTCCACACATGAACAGTTGCCATCTAGCTGGGATAGTAATGACGGAGCTCAGTTCTTCATGGAAGGGATCTAATATTCTCTTTGACTTTTTCGGTAGTTGGGCCATATGCATTGACAATGCATCACTTAGTGGTGGTGTGTTTTCGCGCAGGTATAGCCAGATCGATGAATGCACCGTGATCACTGACGTATCCAAAACTAATGACATGGTCCAAGACACTTGGTCCGATTACAAAGCCTAATCCCTGGTATGTGGCGTTTTTGCTCCATGAGCACTAGCTTATGGCCTGTCTGTAATTGCTGCTCTGAGTGTTTAGTCTCTTGAATGCATGTAATACCGATGTTATAGTGTTCACAGTCTGCACCTATGGGTTGCCTCTTTGATGTTGCACTCAGACCACGTACATTCCACGTAGCTATGGTAAACCCCTAGGAAGATCGCGTCATCCGAGGATGTGGAGCACAGGTTCTTGTTTGAAGGTTAGACATAATCAAGTTGCCTCTGTATGCGGATGTCAGCCTGCAATCCTTGATGACTTAGTTTCCTAACAAATTTGGTACATATGCTGCTGCTTAGCATCATTGAAATGAATTTTCTGTAATTTTTCAGAACAAAATGTACCAATAATGAGATTTTGATTATAATAGTTGAGCTTATATACACGTGATCTGTGAGGTAGTTTTGAACTTATTCTGACTATCTCCTTGCTCCATGCAGGTCTATAGCCCTTGGTAAATGGATCGTTTAACTCGGACACTCTTACATTGTCTCCTATACTCAAATCCTTCGACTTTACCGATGCTCTCGGATTCGGTTTAGACTACATATTATGCCAAGCTAAAACCTCTGTACTACGGTCAACATCTACTGACTTCATTTGTGTGCTTTCCTATACAGTTCTGTTGTAAGAACATACCAGATTAGGTAGCATATCCAGTTTTCTATCAATATATTTGTAAGTCATATATCACCATAACTTAGTCTTTATGGTGCATTGAACGCGTTCAATGATCGCTGCCTTCATGTCGGAGTTCGTGTGTAGAAATGTATGTCGTTAAACGTTGATACGTTTAATGGGCACATTCACGAATTAACCACCTTTATTGCTTTGAATCGATTCGGGTCTTCTAGAGACAGTATTCAGAAAACAGAAAACACTCCAACGATTGAGCTAACGTTTTTCAGTTTTATTCCTTAAAGGTATTATCCACAAACATGTTGATAGACAATCTATTATGCATAGTAGATAACAGATATTGTTATTATGTCTGGCTAAACTAGTAACATCACTCAGATCCATTTGCCATAGCTGATACACGCTGGTTACTTTGAATCGATCTCTACTAAACCTTATTCTCTTAGCTCAATGCATATGCTGGCTGCTCGGCTAACCAGTTAATTATTAATGGTTTAGATAATGCCCCATTAAAGGCCCGTTGTAGTTTGTCCAACCCCACCCCCCCCACAAAAAAAAAAGACGCAGAATATTTGCTATCAAAATATACACGTTTCAATCTGTCAGCGGAGCTAATGTATTATATATATTTTTTTTCTATTACCGTTCTTGTGAGCTTTTTATCGGCATAGTTCAACCACGTTTTGGATATTTTAGCTTCTTGAGACCTTAGATTTCTGTAGATGTACTTTGCGTATTGACGGGCGTACGTTTTAAACTTTTAGACTCTGGGGCGCGTTTTATTTTTTTCACTTTAGACCGGTTATACTGAAGGCTCGTGTTTTCTTCTTCATTGATTTCGGCTGTATTATGAATCTTCGCCCACGTTTTATGACTTCCCAACAACTTGCCTAGGGACATTGGCATCGATACGAGTCTATTGAATGCTGTCAGTAATTTAACTTCTAAAAAATCCTTAGAATGTGTATAAGGGTTCCGTGTCACTGTTAAGGCTATTAAATGTATGTACTAGATTACTATTCGGATAGGCTACTCTGTCTATGGTAACTCGATTAGCGATACACCAGGTGCCCTATGATTTAAGATTGCAATTAATCTCTCGCCTTTATTTCTTAAGCTAGGGCTCAACGATTGAACGAGACCTTTAATTCTAGTATGGTCCAAGTTTAACCCCCGAGGTGCTGCGGTCTGACGAGTCCTCAAATACTGCGAATCATCTGATGACCTAACTGCTGAACTGAATTGTTTAGACTGATCTATCTGCGGTCTAAACTGCTGAAGCATCTGAGAATACAAATTTGCCTTTTCTCTAACCATCAAGTCACTATGATTTAGAATCCGTTCAATCTCTTGATCTAAATTCACAGCATAACTAAGATTTTGACCACTTTTTAGAATATTAGTCTTGGATGTCGTGTTTATTCCCTCTATCATATTATGTGGGACAACACCATCTTCTGAATGCTCTCCATCGTTATTATTATCGGACTATTTAGAAATAAGCGGTAATAATGCTGGCAGTAGATGTGAGAAACCTCCACGTTGAATAATCTGACACCTTGGATATAACAGTATTTTGCTTTTCCGGAGTAATCTAATGTTATCATGATATTTGTGAAAGCGTTTATATTGTATTCGATTTAATTTTAGATTTCAATGATTTAAGTTTAAGCAGCATTCAGACACAGCATCGGCTAAACCCTTATTATATTGCTCTAGTATTTTATTTTGGTGCACCGGTTTGGCTTTAGCTAAACCTTGCAAGACGTGCAATTGATTGGAAATATTGCCTGTTCTACGTCCTCTTTTAAGCTTAGACCCTGGTCTAACTGATGCACTAGACTGCCTACGATTATTATTATTATTATTATTATTATTATTAGCGCCTCGCTTCCTGTTAGAGTCTTGCCTCTATTCGCTTGCTAAAACATGTTAATTATTCTGTCCAATCTACATATGTAAATGTCAAAGATGGGAACACAGTTGTGTCCCATCTACTGGCCAACTGTTAAGAAAATCAAAACATGTTCATTTGCAGTACAACTATTTACAGATTAGATTTGCTACTGGAATGACTTGCTCGGTTAGCCATACCCATATAGCTCCTTTGAAAACTAGAATCCAAGGAATTCATCTTTCAAAGTTTCAAATTGAGTACAATACGCGTAAATGTGGGCAGTACTTAGCTAGAAATGGGCTGGGCCTGGCTAAAAGTGGATCCTTAAATTTCAGCCCATCATTCAAGATTCTATCTATGGCGTGCTATCTAAAGATGACGCGGTTCTTTTATTAATGAAGAAGACACTTAATGCTAACTAATTCAACCGAATCCCATGGAGGGAGGGAGGGAGGGAGAGAGAGAGAGAGAGAGGGAGGGGGGAGGGAGGAGGGAGGGAGGGGGAGGGAGGGAGGGAGGGGAGGGAGGGAGAAGGGAGGAGGGAGGGAGGGGGAGGGAGGGAGGGAGGGAGGTAGAGAGATGTAGGTCGTATGCTAGCTGGATAATTACAGATGTGGCTGTGATAATATGTGCCATGGTGTCAACGGTAAGGTTACAATTTCGTTGATAATTGTATTCATGAATTCATAAGATGTACATTATTGACAACGGGCCGTGTTTATTATGTGTACTGAATGCAGCATTAAGTTTTTCTCGTTTACATTATTAGGAGAAATCCTGGCTTCAGACCATTTCGTTGTAGACTTTCCGGTAAAGATGTTAATGCTTTAATACCACGTCAATCAGCATTTTTCCTGAGCCGGTGTATTTTCTGCCATGTCCAAGCATTTAGTCATTAGCGATCAGATTAGCAACATGCTGCGATGACGCATGTTACATAACCATCTCTCAACCCCCAACAAGCTACTTATACACCGGTTACATTAAGCACAGATTTTACTGATTAGTCACCCATGATGGATAGAGTTAATATACAGTTGTCGAATTGACGTCATTGCGGCGGGATTCCCCTACACCAATGCTCGGAGCACCGTTGCTGGCTGATAAATCAAATAATATAAATAATTCAAAAACTAATATTAAAATGTGATTGAAGTCATATATCAAAGCCAGTTGTCTAAACATAGATTCATAATTTTATTATTTTTAAAGTTATTTGCATCTATAAAATAAAGCATTGTGTCAAGATTTAGTAATTCAAGCAGACCATAGGGTGTGTTTTAAAATTTTATTTAACTGGATAAGAATTTACAAAGTTGTAACCACGTGTATAGAATAGACCTTTCCGATTTTGGCTATGCCCCGCCCATCTCTAGCTAAGCTCCACCCACACCTCGCTCGTGATGGGATAGATCGATCTCTGAACTCCCTGACTATCAATTTCCAAATAAAGTACACAGGTAAGCTGTTGATGCATGTTTTTTTTATTAAATAGCAAAACATTACCAAGGCATACAATTCATACAACGTGTCGGACTCTTTGAGATTTGATGACGGTCTATATGCAAGCCTTTGTGACGTAATGATTGTGACGTCATCATACACGCGCTGAGCTGATTATGACGTCATAAAGGTCAGATGATGGATGGATCCTCTGGAAAGGTGAATTGTCTCAAACTTCTTGTGATGTCCGACTTCAATAATATTCTGATCCTAGTTCTTCATACAAACGGTCTAATTTGTGTTGTATTTTAGCATAATAATAAAGTAATACTGTTCGTACTATGCCTGGCGTAGGTACCAGCCAGATGTGTTGTGAGCAACGCATTATGTGAAGATATTTCCCCAGAATATGTCAACGGGGAAAGATCTATTGAAACCACGTTCTCTACAACCACTATAATCAGTAGACATTTAGTCAATAGCGCACAAAATTATAGCACATTTGGTTAATTCTGTATCTCATTTTCCATTGATCGTATTGGGCTGGGGATCAGGAGCATCGTATGATGCCCCCACCCTCGTGCCTCTCCACAGCCCGCTCCACACACCCCACCCCGCACCCACCCCCTCTCACACCCCACCCACCCAAACACACACAATGTCTACCGGCAAGTTTATTGTTCAAATGATTAGTTTTTAAATAAATGATCTGACATCTTCCCAGAGGAAAAATCCTGCAACAATTCTTATATTCTAGGCATAAAACAAAACCGCTTTACGGACCACTTAAAATGTCCTTTGTTGTCTTCTCTACCGGTCCATGCATGTTTCATGTCGAAATCAGTTGAATAATTATATTAGAAGAGCTCAAAAGGTGAACAATTTTAGTTTTTGCTTAAAATCTGACAACTGTATATGGCTGTGACTAGGAAAGTATTTTTTCACATACATATTTTGTTGCCATTAGTTTGAAAAGTAAATGATAGATATAATTTGATACATCCAATAGACCTATCCAGTTTTAGCTATGCCCAGTCCAGCTCTAGTTAAGCTCCAACCACACTTCGCCCATGTTGGTATCGATCGATCCATGAACCTCCTGACTATCAATTGCTAGGAAACTATACAGGTAAGTTGTTTAATATTTTGAAACTAAGTTGACTAAGTTGACTGGGTGATGTTGCTGCCTATGGCGGCAACAGCGCCCAGTCAAATTAGATTCAAAATATTTAACATGCATGTTTATTAAATATGAAAGACATACAATTCGTACAATGTTTCGGACTATTAAGCGTGTAAGACGGACTGAATCGGACCATGCATACTGTAATTGATTATGGTGTCATCATACACGTCCCACAGTTGATTTTGACGTCATATGATGGATGAATAAACTGGAACGTTCCATTGGTTAATGTTAATAATATTTCATGGAATCTTGTTACTATAACAATTGACCAAATCTATTTTTCACAAAAAAGCTGAAAAATGAATTTAAATGCAAAATCAAGAAATTAAATCAACATGATATCGCGTCTAAAGAATGTTGCAAAACAAAATTTCAAAGGTGCCATGCATATCCCTGGCCGTATGTGTAATCATATCTAAAGTTTCAATTTTCTGTGTGAAATGGTCTAGGAGGAGTTGCGTTACAATCGTTACAATCGATTGGTGCCCACTTTTGACCCCGGCCCTACCCTGAGTTTGACCCAAGATAAAAATAATTGCTTGTACTGTAGTCTACGCATCATTGGCTTGAAAATGGTATGCGACATGACAACCTTTAGAAATTTTTAATTTTTTACCCTACATTTCCCACCCAGAGGGCCGCACCCCTGGGTACATGCCAAAATTTCAAAAGTGTCGTGCACATTCCTGTCAAGATGTGTAATCATCTCCAACGTTTCAAGTTTCTATCTTAAATGGTCTAGGAGGAGATACAATCGATAATTCCTGGCCAATCTTGACCTTTTGTCAACTGGGTGGGGGGGGGGGGGAACACACGAACATTCCAAAAGTGTTATGCACATCCTTGCCTATAGGTATAATCATCCCCAAGATTTCAAGTTTCTATCTTAAACGGTCTAGAAGGAGATGCGGTACAATCAATAACTGCACAGATGGCCCACATACACACGGGTCGCATCACATAATCCCCAACTTGTCTTTGAAAAGCGTGGTGATAATTGCATCTAGATTTACAAATCAGGAATATACATCAGTGACATTGATTAATGTATGCTCTTTTATGTTGTAACAAAACGTCAGTAATGGGGTTTTCTAACGGGTGGTGTGCGTACGGAATTGGCATACATGCTAACTATTTTAGTGTATGCAGTCATAGCTTATTCTTTCCTAAATGAGCGCCAGCATCGACCCTCCATATGATCATTGTTCCCAAGCTCATTGTGATAAAATCTCAATATTAGCATCTAATTGCGGGATCGAGTTCTAACTAGGGCACGGCCATTTCTAGTTAGATTCTGCATACATTGTCTATTACAGCAACAGCACCCAATCAAATTAGTTTCAGAATTTTTAAGATAATATTTATTAAATTGTAAATTTACTAAAGACATAGAATTCTGACACATTCATGACGGACTATTGCCACTTTTGTGTCGTAATTCTTATTGTGATGTCATCTAACAAGTGAGGGAATTCACATTTTCAGAGTATCCATCCATCGTCTGACCACGTATGACGTCATAATCAGCTCAGAGCGTGTATGATAACGTCACAATCATCACGTCACAAAGGATTCCATATAGACCGTCATCAAATCTCTAAGAGTCCGACACGTTCTATAAATTGTATGTCTTTGTAATTCTTTGCTATTTAAAAAACATGCTGTTGAATATTTTGAAAAAATTTGACTGGGCGCCGTTCTTTAAATTGATAGTCATGGTGTACAGAGATCGATCGATCCAAACACGAGCGAGGTGTGGGTGGAGTTTAGCTAGAGATGGGCGGGTCATAGCTAAGACCGGAAAGGTCCATTTATTATCACGTCATATACATGAGTGACAGATCTGATCCCTCCAGTATTATCCGGTATGGAATCGTGGTTATTTCCAGCGTACTCAAAACCAACCTCTATTGCACTGTAATCGCATATTCACAATTGAATCATAAATGTAGAAGCTACAATAATTAAATAGGAAAAGATTGCTATTGGCTTTGCCAATATCGGTCCATTTTATCTAAAGACATCCAATGCATTGAATCTATTGAAATCATTCTAGGAAAAATCTAAATTCCACAAAATTGGTTTTAGGAAAGTGAATTCATCTATAAGTGATGGCGAAACAGCGTCCGTGTGGAGATTTCGTATTTCTATGATGAGTAGGGGCTTCATTAAGCAGCCGCTCAGTCAAGTGAGAAGCGGTGATATTTCTTCACAAAAAAACTCGATTAATTATCTCGATCGGTCTGATACGATTAATTTGGTCGAGTAGCTTTCGTCGTCCATCGGATGGAGAAAATTAATTCACTTCAAGCCAGATTTTCACAAAACGTGTAAAGAAACACTTTCTTGCACGTGCATAAAGGAAAATGCCTGTCAGAAATGATAAATTGCTGGTTAAGGATTTATTCCTGAACAAAGGTAATGATTACGCTGATGAGGCCAAGGTCAAAAGCAGGGCAAATATGGGAACTCTCGTAACACGAAATTCAATAAATACATCGAGGTCACGGTATGTCAATATGAAAACCTCTTGGCTTTGAAACATAATTATAAATAACTCCATCATTTCCACGCTTCCTTACACAAAAGAATGTGTTTGTCATTAGTATGTAGATCATCAGTGTAGGATATGGGTGCGATGATTTTGTCTAAGATTTATGTAGCCTGGATGGAAGTTGGCGTATGTGTACCATTAAGGCCTCTACACACATATTTGGGAATCTATGGACCGACATTTATAATCTTACTCCCGGACCACTGGCACTGGCACTGTGAGTCTAAATACATATTAAATATGATCGGTGGCTATAATCAGGCTACTCTACTGGTCATGCTCAGCCAATTTATGTATGTGTACTATGTTCTGCGGCCGCAGTTGTTTGAAAACATCTTGGCAATCAGTCCTTCTTCTTTATCCACTGTTGCTTGGCCTCAGCTGGTGTCTTTAGTTCCATCAGGTTTTGTTTTGGTTAGCAATGAACCCAGTTCAGCTACTCTTAGATCAGTGCTCAGTAGATTTGTGCAATGGATTCCTCTCTGAGCTTTGTATATGTTGGCACAAAATACAGCAAATCTCAAGGCTTTGTGTTTCGTAGTATTCACAGTAGGGTTGTTCCGATTAATCGATTTGATCGATGATTGGTTGGTTTGCATATTGAACCAACCGATCGATCATGATTTCAGAAGTCGAATTTTGTTGTTTATAAAGTGGCTTTATTAATATATTTTAACTGATCAAGCGCTAGAAAGCGAATGCTTTTTGGAAAAGAATTGAAATGTAATTGTTACAACTATATAGTATTACTCCTTAGTCTAAGACATGAATTCTTCCAGCACTGAAATAGTATGTTAATTTCAAAGCAACCATACCAAAACATGTTGAATATTTTGAAACTTCTTTGACTGGAAGCTGTTGCTGCCTAAGGCAGCAGCAGCTTCCAGTCAAAATAGGTGTCAAAAAATTCAACAGATTATCTTTTAAATTATTAAGAATCGCTCATACCTGCAATTTTAATTTGAAAGGGGTAATTATCCTTGAACTTGCTATAATTACTGCATTCAAAATGGGTAAAAAACGAGACCCTGTTATGATCAATCAGTAATTGATCATAGGTTAGTATATAAAACAAATCATCGATCACAAAAATAGTACCAATTCCCAACACTAATTCCCAGTACATGGCCAAACATAGACCATCCTTATTGGGTCAGCTTCACTGATAGTGAGACTGCATTGTATACAGTGAATAACGCATCCTTGGAGATTATACGGTCTGGCCAGCGATGCTGGCCTATGGTGCATAGGTGTCTGCAATGCTCAGCTCATGTCTTATATAATTATGTTATGGTAGCGCCACACTTTTCCGCGCAGGACGCAATGTTCCGCGCAGGTTTCCACTTAGATTATCATTTTAAATAAACTTTGTAATATGCTATACTTTTCTGTGTCCTAGTGTTAGATTTAAACATGCGAGACTTTCATAATAAAATGCCAAACACAAACTTTGTGAAAATTGCTATCTCTGTAGCAGTTCCATAAGATAAATATAGTGGCATGGACGCCTGCTTCCTCGCGTGACACCCGTGGCCATTTTTCTGATTGCCTCACCGCCTGTACTGGAGGGATCCTATGTGTTTGACGTCACTTCACAATCATTATTATGTTTAACCCAATCAAAGAAAGTACACGTACACGTACGCACTGTAATGTCATGATAAATGTTTAAATTAGAAAACATTCTGTTGAATATCAGGGAACTAATTTAACCAGACGTTATTGCTGCCATAAACAACAACATCACCCAGTAAGATTAGTCTCAAAATATCAAACAGCTTACTTGTATACTTACTTCGAAATTGGGATTCTGGGAATTCAGGATTCATAGTATATAAATAGATTGCAACACGTGGAAAAAGCTGGTAGAACTTAACTAGAAGTTGGTGGGGCATAGCTATAATAGATCACCCTATAGTGTTCTACCATACCATACCCGTCTGCTGTCTTCGGTGCTAGGTTCCTCTGGGCTGACATCATTATCTCATCCGCCAGTGTTGTATTCCTGATAACATGCATATATATATATATCACACTAGTCACTGGAGTGCTCGTCAAATCTATGCTGCCATCACTAGGTTCCACATCACTCATGAATCTAGTTTGTCTGTGAGTTACCTTTGGGCACTCTGGGGATGTATGTGCTTTTGACTCTCTTATTCGGATTGCTTTGACGTCGTTGTTAAGTGAGTTTGAAGTCACATAGGCGGAAAAGGTGTTGTGGTGTCAATGCAGTATAGAAGGTGCCATGCATAGGACTTAAGTGGAGAAGCTGCAGTGCATGGAGGAGCTGTTATAAAGTGGATGGTTTGATCCCATGGAGGAGCTGGTGTGATGTAGCGATGTGGGAGAGGTGTTGTCATGATGAGGGGTTAGATGCAATGAGCTAGGAGTCAAGGCTATGCTACAACAGAGTACTGAAAGTGAATCAATAGGAATGGAGTAACCGGACTGTTGAAGGGAGTCGAGTATGACTGTGTTATCATTGCAAGACAGTGATAGAGGTTCTATAATGTTATGTGGTCGTGAAGTTGGTTTCTCTACAAAGACCCCCCCCCCACCTAACTCCCACCCCACACACACACCCTGCACCACAACACCCCACCCCACCCCGGCCCACACACCCACCCACCCAACTCGCTCTATCCCTCTCTCTCCCTCCCCCCCCCTCTCTCTCTCTCTCTCTCTCTCTCTCTCTCTCTCTCTCTCTCTCTTAGGTATACATTGGATACATGCCAATCTGTCTGGAGCAATACGTAATAGATAGTCGTGCCGTGAATAAATCTAGTTGACATAATGATAGTATCGACGAATAATTATCTACATTGTGACAAAAGTCAATGGATGGATCCGATCGTTCACTCAAATCAAATATGTCACATATTATCTGACGTTAGAATCGATATGACGTATAGAACCGTCACGACAATTGAAACCTCTGTCATGAGTATAGCAATTTTATATTTTTAATCAAATGGATAGACGTTATGTTTCATATTTGAAACTAATTTGGCTACGAGTCCTAGTCAGCTTACCTGTATAGTTACCTTGAAAGATACTGGGGATTATGGTTTCACAGTTTCAAATTAATTTCAACACGCCTAAAAGGTTGTCGGAGCTTAGATAGGAATGTTTGGGCAAAAGCTAGAAATGGATGTCTCTATTTTAGATAGCTAACATCGACGTCAGCTCCGATCCAAACGAAGCTATAACCAAAACACTGCCCTGTAGGTGGGGCTTAGAATACACCTTCCGTATCCTCTGCGTGTCGTAAGAGGCGACTAAAGGAGGTAAGGGTGAGGTAACCCTGACAGAAACCTCGAGTGCTGAAGACGGAGGTTCCAGGCCGCACGGCGCACTCTAATAAACCATGGATCCACACACTTAACGCTCATGATCATGTCGATAGTCACTTACAGTACTGGCGGTAAGATCAGCGAACGAAAAGAAGAAGAAGAAGACCAAAATACTGAAATCTATGGTATCATCAGCTACCAGCACCATATGTGTTCTTAAAAGCAATCGAACTAGGCATACTGACGATCGCATCAGAGTCGCCTCACACGCAGCTGAGCAGACATTGTATGGGCTCAACACGTGCTTTTGTTGGTAGTCATGTCCAAAGATTGGGATTTCCGCAAAATGGGCACTGACATGTCACGCGCCTTCGACACAATTAAACGCTCAAAGATCCTAGATGTACGACACCAAGCCAGTCGCAATGAATATGAACTATAACTAGTGAGAATACTGCTTGCAGACACCAAGCTGAGAGTACGAGTCAAGTCAGTAAAGTCTGTAGAGTTTGAGACATCAATCGGTTCACGGAGTTTAGGGATCGGTAAATCCCAACACGGGCGAAGTGTGGGTGGAGCTTTGCTAAAGATGGGCGGGGAATAGCTAAAACTGAATTCCTCCATTGCCATCGTGTTTTATACGATCTGATCAATGACGTCATAATCATATACTATTCCTAGCAATGTTACACAGATAATGATGACGTGCACGATATCGTATATATTTAACCCTTTAACCCTTGAATTTGTTCAAGAAAATTTCAAATTTTTTAATAGAGAATGTCCATTTACAAACCAAGATACTATTTTTGAAAATTTACCACTGGAGTGACTGGCTCGGTTATCGAGCCAGTCATGCCAGTGATCAATTTTCAAAAATAGTCTTCATTGGTCTGCAAATGGACATTTCTCAAGACTACTACAGTAGCAGTTTTTGGCGGATATGGGTGTCAAAGTGTTAATAACGGTGTGTTTCTAGAAATTGTTTGTTTTGTATGTTAGTCGCCACAGGGAATGTCATTCGGATCGCTATTTTGTCTCTCGGTATGAAATAAGCTGCTTTCGACTGCATGGTGATGACAGATGCTACTTTACTGCGCTGCCTGTGTTAAACTGATGTTAGTACTTTTATAAACATGTATTCTCAAACGTGCATATGGAGAACACGAAGGCGGCTCAACTCGTCTTTCTAAAGTAGTCATACATAAGCATATGTACACATTCTAGAATTACAAAATAGAATTGATTAGCCATAAACGTTATTGACATAATGGCAGAAATAAACCCCATTATTAATCTCTGAAAGTGGAACGTTTCAATGACAATGTAAATATTTCATCAGCTATAAGTGTTGCGGCGATAGCAGCAAGCATCTAAAAAAACGTTTTCATCTCCGTATACGCTTCCGGCGGTAAGTCACAAGGAAATGAATGCAGAAACTTGTTGTGATACAAAATATCCCTCGTAATGATACATATTAAATGCGAAAGTTTGAAGTGCCTGTATGCAGTAAATGATAATGGATTTACTAGCGTGTCGAGATACATGCAATGCGAAGCGTGGCGGAGATTGCCATTAAAATCTCGTTGGCCTATTTGGAAAGATTAATAATCGGATATGGATCGAAATATTCAATACATCTCCTTTAGTATCAACCGAATATCCTGGGGCCTACATACCATTTGGGTGCATCACATTACTATCTATATAGTGGCTTTCCATTGAATTTAACTAACCCTTTAACAATCAAACCGAAGAGAAACGGCTTCAGCATGGGTCCTGAGCCGTTTAAAGACCAAGAGAAGACGATTTATGAAAGTTTATCAGTGGAATGACTGGCTCGATAACCGAGCCAGTCATCACAGTGGTAAATTTTCAAATGTAGACTTGTGTATGATTACACGAGTCTCTTGGCCAGAAAATGGAAATTGTCTATCAGAAAACTGAACAATTTCTTGAACATATTTGAGGTTTTATTATGGTTAATATTATTTAAAGAAAGACTCATTTTGGCTCATGTTAGCCCTTCCTCATTGTCTAGCAAATGTACGCGCATTTGTACACGCATTTGTACACGCATTTGTACACGCATTTGTGCACACATTTGTGCACACACTTGTGCACGCATTTGTACACGCAGTTGTGCACGCATTTGTACAGGCATTTGTGCACACAGGTGTACACGCATTTTCACGCGCATTTGAATCGATCTTACCACTTTGGGCTCTGCATTTTGAGAATTTCAATTTCAAGCTAACTAAAAATAGTAACTATACAGGTAGGCCTTTTGCACCAACATCTCCTAGTCAAACTGGTGTCACTACATACAACATTCAAAGTACATACATCGACATCCAACACGCGCAAAGCATGGGCGGAGCCTAGATAAAGATGGGCGGAGCCTAGATAAAGATGGGCGGGGCATAGCTAAAGATGGATTCATGAATCTCTTAAGCCTGCTTCCCATAAAATTTGTAACCAGCGGTCTGCAATGGACCTTTCCGGTTTTATCTATGCCCGCCCATCTCTAGCTAAGCTCCACCACACACCGGCAAAGACTTGTAGCGGAAATGCATGAATATTGGCATCCGAGCTATAACTAAACAACGAAAAAAGTCCCATTGATCGATAGGTTAGCCATCCCTGACAATGTTGGCAGTTGATTCAAGTCTATCAATAGATGCCATTTATTGATGAACGGGAAAAGTAGCATTGATCAATAGAGCAGCCATCCATGACACTATGGTCAAATGGATAAAGTGTTCTAATGTTCTGCCTAATTTTCTTTTAATCCATTAGCAATTGACGAACATGCTACACATGTATTTTACACCTAGCGTTCAATGAGTAAAAACCCTTAAAGAACCAGAGTTATGGGCTTTGCTTCCTCATATTCATAGCGCAAATAGATATAACTTGCAGGAACATATCTTCCAAATTTGTTTTTAATCCATAAAAAATTAACGAAACAAATGTATTTTCTCAATAAGTATCAATAGTTTAAAGTCTTAATGGACCAGAATTATGGTCCGTGTTTAAGAGTGTGTTCACCATAGCTTCGATACTCTGAAAATATTGTAATTACTGGTCATAACTCTTCTAGTTTAAGGCGTGGCCAATTCATCTGCATAGCCCATATATATATTGCCTAATGGACCAAACTGACAAATTTGGTTTTAATCAATCAAGAAATGACCAAATGTGCTTGAATTGTTAACAGACAGTCAAACAGGCAAGCAGACGACGGATAGACAGACGACAGACAAACAGACACATCGCGATCGTATTTAAGCTTACCCAGGTGAGTTAAAATGAGATCAATTGCAGGGAAAATTAATGCGCCTGACTGTGATCCTGAATCTGGAGCTCCGTAATTGCTCCTCGGTTGAGAGCTCGCATACAGGCTAATTGTACAGGAAAGAGACTTTATCCTCAGTAATCTGTAATCACGCTTGTCGTATTATACCGAATGACTTTTCATGGCGTATTTTCTGTGATAATAATTATAGATTTTGTAATTTCCTGAACAAAATTATCTAGAAATCTATGCGTTTGATTCTAGTTGGGTTTAGTGAGACGTGAGCTAGCGGAGGCTGACTGTGGATAATGTCTGACTGGCGTGTAAATGTACACGGATGTGTGCGGATGGGGCATCTTAGACCATGTTAAAGGAAAGGATCGTGGAACTAACATATGCTTTTAAATGAAAGCTATATATAATAATCAACCTAAAGCCAAAGTAAAAAACAGAAATAAATCAGAATAATTAGAAAACAGCAGCTAAATACCATTTATGTCACTCTGTCAGGAACCAATTATTGACGAAGCTGGGCCCATGGGCTCTGGTATACGCGGAGCGAATAAATAATACCCGCTACTGCCGGTCATATAAGCTCAGTTATATTCACGCTAAACTGATTAGCCACTGCTCCCTGCAGGCAAAATACATTGTATTTTAAACAAATGACGTAATTTTTTTGTGTCAAATATTGGAAACTCTTCCCCATCGTCTGTTTTGTTTAAATCACGTGCCAAATATCAAACTCTATAATGGTGGCCGTTTGGACGTCCATATTATAGCGCGGTGCCTGTTCTTAGCACATTTTTATCCAAATCATTGAGTATATGTATAGTTTTATTCAATAACGTATGCATATTTCCATCTGATGCGTCAGTCATTGTAATTAAGTCCTCACAACTAGCGCCAGCGGAAACATCTCACCACCCGAGAAAAAACATGAAAATGACAATAAAACAGGGCCCCATTTTCAAAACATCGACCGTTCAGCATTTTTTGCGTCATATGTCAGCTGTATTATTCAGAAACAGTAATTTGGGAAAGCCTGTACGCGGTATCACCGAAACAGGATGCCATCGTTTTCACTTGTTTTGAAGTACGCCATTGGCTAATGGCGTTGAGTTTTGACATTTCGTTTTTGAGGATTTTCTTCTAACTGGTTGCTGTATAAGGGATAAAGTCACTAACAAGCTAAGCCAATTTATTTTTAAATATCTATGGTATTTATTAAATTATTTGCAATTTCTGCTTAGGTGCCCTGAAACTGGATACTTCCCGCTATTTAGTTAGTGTAGACATTGTCCCAATGGACCGTTCCATTTTTAGCTATGCCCCGCCCATCACTAGCTAAGCTCCACCCACACCTCGCCGTGTTTGGATTGGTCGATCCCAGAATGCCCTAGCTATCAATTTCCTGAAAACTATACAGGGAAGCTGTTGAATATTTTGTAACTAATTAGACTGGGTGCTGTTGCTGCCATAGGCAGCAACAGCGCCCAGTCAAATTAGTTTCAAAATATTCAACAGCATATTTATTAAAAAGTAAAAGCAAACAATTTGTACAACAGCCCATAGACCGTCATCAAATGTGCGTTCGTGACGTACTTATCGACGTCATTCCTGACTTCATTCATTATGATGTCATTGTACACGCCACGCAGTTCATTATGACGTCATATGATGGCTGGGTACTCTGGAAAGGTGAATTGCAAGAACATGTTTATGGATCACACTACCCTTAAAGCAGTAGACCATAAATTCCCGACAGTGCCATGCTTTGTATATATTGTAAATTGTTAAACAATTGATTTAATACACCTGGATGATAACCACAGTTCCGGCCATGCCGTTAGACAACGCTATTGGTCGTAATGTTATTATCTATAACAATGTTATTTGCCTTAATTGTTTATTTAAATATTAAATATTAAAAGTCATTGATCTTTCAGGATTATTAATTTTTAGTCGCATTGCATATGCACGTATTCATTAATAATGGAACGGAAATCTAGAACCAGAGGCGCCTTTTCCAAACATCTAGTGGCGCAAAATCTCTCAAGCAACAGGCTGGCGAGAAAAATTCCAACCACCACCATCGCCACCAGCATCAACAATCAAACACTCCCATTGCGAGGCTAGTAAAAGTATAATTTCATGTCATCCGGTGCGTCCGCCATATTATGGTATTAAAACAGCACCGGGATGAAGACGCCTTTTTAAAACCTGAAATGCCATGCACAGAAATGTATGCGTCTCTTGCCAAAGTAAATCGAACCTGTGCTAGATCAACTGTCATGGCAATGATGAATCACTATGAATTTCTAATAGGTACAATCAGATTAGAGGTTGTGGAAGCACAAACAGCCAAAGTCATTGACCTTAACCAAGCAAACATGTCACCGTACCTGGGCAAAAAGTACATTTAAATGAAAAGTCAAGCAACCAGTCATCTTAGCATTTTTTAATTTTTGACAAACACAAACACAGGCCAGAGAATCAGGGGGCATAGCTATTCCTATTAGCAATGCAGATGCTCCTACTGTACTCAATCAAAGCCCAACAAATGCCCCAGGCCACCGATAGATACCTCACTTATGGACACCCACAAACACACCAACACTAACAAATCTCCTCTTATTATAGTGGCGGATATTCCATCCACATCCACAAGCAATTTCGGCAGTAATGCCAAAAGATTCGCATGCCTGGACCAGTCGCAGATTCCGCTTCCTGAATCTCCACCTACCCGAAATGAGCAGGCTATTAGACATCACATCACCTATTCACTTTCCTTCTTTAACACCACAACGGTCACGAAGGCGTAAGATGAAAGGTGAGCGAAATTTTCTGAAGAAAAATCCTAAAACTCCACCCCTACCCTGTAACATCACACAAATTCTCACCCACACCGCCACCAGAATGCAAAATGAAATCCCACTAACAGACAAAGCCAAACCCAACCAGTCTAATAAATATACTTTCTGGCAGGTTAGAATTAGAGCAGGTACCACAACCTTACGGAGTCTTCCCACATTAATAAAGAGAGTCCTGCTATTTGAAGCATCCAATTTACTTAGGATTAATATGGCCCCTCATCCAGACATAGATGTTGCCTGTTTTGCTGTGTCTCAACTAAATCATGCTAGATGCAGGGTAAGACGATATAAAGGCGGTCACCAGCTTGTTGATTATACCTAACTTTTATGTTGGCGATATCTAGTTTTTTATATTGATTCAAGTTTAGGACTTAATTTTTCATAGATAGCGAGCGCTGTAGCCTTTAGGTTTCATAGCCTGAAGTAGCATCGAACATGTCGAATACAGTGCTTTCTCGTCATTACAGTTTCTATGAAATCTGATAATTTGCGATTTTATCAATTCGTCAAAAGTGTGAGGTTGGTGGAACAACATTTTGTGAAGTGGCTGGTATGAGTCTGTTGGCTTAAAGTCTACTTTATGTTTTAATTAGCTAGATTCGTCAAATGTGGAACCTTTGTAAACGGTAATATCCAGAAAGTTCACTGAGATATCACTGATGGTTGCTTTCAATTTAATTGCAGGATCATGATTGTTTATAGCATGCGAGGATTCAGTAAATTCATCTCTTGTACGTGGCCAGATTAAGAGGAAGTCGGAATCCTCTTAATGTACGTATCTTTCACATATGATCCGTCAAGATTATGTAAGCAAGCACGACGATGATCCACGTCTTGTCCTAACCCTTTCCTGATGAAAGCGTCAAACCCGACCTCTGCACTTCCCTGGAGGAATTGGAATTTCCAGGCCAATAGAATGCTATGTCAGGGCGATCTGCTTGTAGTAATTTTTTGTCCAGAACATAAGTTTGGGCAAACGTGAGCGCCAAAGAAATTATCTATATGACCCCATTTTGAGTATGATGTTTTGATATGTATCTAATATATGAGATACGCACCGGGTAATTAAATAATAGAGGGATCCATTTGTAGTTATACAAGGAACTTTCTAGTTTTACGCGTGTTAGGATCGATTTAAAATACCTTGATTGTCCGATAATACTAATATTGTATAAATTGAATTGAAGATTAAATATATTAGATTCTTAACCATATAAATCTCGATAAGCGCCCACTTGCGGAAAAGAAACAAAAAGTTTCCCTGCTGAATAGTTTGATACTACTTTGGCTGGAACTGTTGGTGCGTACTTCACCCACATATTTCGACCAAATTATTATTTTTAAATATTCAGCAAATCACCTGTAAGATTGCCTTGAAATTATTATGCCAACATGTCGGTGTTGAAATGGTTATTATAAATACATGTTTAAAATAACTGATTTGTATAAATATATGTTGAGCGAATGGGAGCGTGAGTGAGTGAGCGAGCAGACGTATGAACGAGCGTGCGAGCCTGTGCGCGAGTGAGTGAACCTACCCGCGAGTGAGTAAGCGATTAAGTGAGTGAATAAATGAGTGCACGTTTGAGAGTGTGAGTGAGCGAGCGTATGAGCGAATGAGCATGCAAATGAACGTGCCCGCGTATAAGAAACCGTGCGTGTTAGCGAGAGTGCGAGAGAGCGATAAGTAAATGAGTGAGTGAGCGAGAGACTGAGCCTAGGAGCGAATGCGCTCATGTGCGGGCGGGTGGGCGACCGAGCGAGCCCATGCGCAAATGATCATGCGAATGAGCGTGTCAGTGTGTGAGAAAACGCTCGTGTGTGCGAGCGTGCGAGTGAGCTTATTCAGTAATTGAGTGAGTGATCGAATGAATGAGCTTGGGAGCGAATGCGCATATCTGCTGGCGAGTGCGTGAGTTGATATGAGCGAACGAGGTTGCGAGCGAGCGAGTCACTAAGTGAGCGACTGAATGGATGAGCTAGCGAGCGAGTAAGCATAGGTGCCAGCAAGAGAACATATGTAATACAGAGAGAGCGCTCTAGCGAGTGTGTGAATGAGTGTACATAAATGTAACATAGTGTATATATTTATATGTGTATATGTATGATTCTGTGAGGGCCTCTCCAAAATCAGGCTACTGAAAAGTCACCCTCATTAAATAAGGATTATTAAGCGGTTTGCCATTTTCGGACATAGCGCGCCAGAGAGCGATTTGTCTCTTCCAACGTTTGCATATATGAGAATGCGGAAATGCGTACAAATCATCAATTTAAACTATAGTTTGTCTATTACAAATGGCAAAGGCATAAATAGAATACGTTTCAACAGAGTTATTTATTAACACTTAGCAGTTAATATTATTAGCCATTTTGCTAAAAAAAATATTTTTTGATAGGCGGATGAAAAAAATCCGAATATTTCAAAAGATGTATCGAAATCCGGAGGCCTGTTAAGGAATTTGCATTTTTAGGATAGATCCAGAACGATGGTCCCCCTGCGAGTAGTAGTAGTAGTGGTAGTAGTAGCAGTAGCAGCAGCAGTAGCAGCAGCAGCAGCAGCAGCAGTAGTAGTAGTAGTAGTAGTAGTAGTAGTAGTAGTAGTAGTAGTAACAGTAATAGTAGGAGTAGGAGTAGTAGTAGTAGTAGTAGTAGTAGTAGTAGTAGTAGTAGTAGTAGTAGTAGTAGTAGTAGTAGAGCAGCTGCAGCAGCAGCAGTTGCAGTAGTAGTAGTAGTAGTAGTAGTAGTAGTAGTAGTAGTAGTAGTAGTAGTAGTAGTAGTAGTAGTAGTAGTAGTAGTAGTAGTAGTAGTAGTAGTAGTAGTAGTAGTAGTAGTAGTCGAAGTGAACACACACGTTTATTTAGCTCTGCAATTGCTGCCCGAATTTGCTAGTTTCTAGCGCGATTTTGTAGATAAATTTTATACATATATTTCGTATTAGTATTTCCTTTCAAACTTTATGTTTAATTTGTAAATTCTTGTCTTGGTTGGAGCGCATTTTGTGTCCCCATTTTCTAAAGGCATTCCTCTTAGCTGGCGGTTTCCGCCATTTAATAGGGCTCCTCTTACTGTGGTCAATGCAATACATTTCTCCCCGCGCCAGTCTGCTATTTCTATAGTTCGTAGGCTAGCGCATTATATTTTGCAAGATCGCTTGAGTGAGTAGATTTAATTCCTTTGTCATTTGTAAGCACACGCCTAGTTCTTTAACTATATAAATCCTTATAGTCAGTTGGCTGTCCCCGGTCAACTCGAACAGACTAACAAATATATGACTGCACTATCTATTCATATATTTGTTAGTATACTTATATTTGTTGGTAGACGTCAGGGTTTCAAAAGGGGACACTATTTATTTAGTGTTTAGCTCTTTCCCTGATATCCTGGTGTTATATAAGTATATATGTATTTTATATTGTAGTAGTATGGTGTTCCTCCTTTGATAAACCACCATTGCAACCTATAAGCGTACCCTAAGCCATAAAATAACAACTAAGGGGTGGGGTGTCACGGCTATCGACGTGTATCATGGGTTAAAAGACGTCGTTGGTGCGGGACCTGCTACTTTGCAGGGGCTTATCAATGTTACTAAAACTGTATGGAATGTAACAGTGTCAAATGAGGGTGTCAAGGAAAAGCTTCTTGTAAAAGGTGAAGTTTGTAACGTAGAGGAAATCTAGTCAGATAGGATGCTAGTGAAGATGGGAAGTTCCACTAGAAATTCCAGATGACAGAATCATGAGTGAACTCAAGAAGTATGGCAAAGTGCAAAAGATTGAACGGGAAACGTATCCCTTTGACAGAATGCTAGAAAACGGTGTAAGACGTATTTGGTTTGATAAAGTGGATAGCCCTTTACCAAGCAGATTGACGCTTGGTGGCAGCTTTGTCCTGCCCTTATGGTATAGAGGGCAAATTAAAGAATGCCGGATCTGCCTAAGTACTGACCATTTGGCAACAGATTGTCCCAATTGAAACAAATGTTTGCTCTGTGGTTCAGTTGACCATTTTAAATGGCGCTGTCCAAAAAATCTAAACAAGCCCTCAGTATCAGGAGATAATCGCCCATTAAAGGATGCAACTGAGTCAAATGCTTCTGAAGCAACCGCTACGGAAGCTGTTGTTTTGGTTCATGCACTGGAAATGACATAAACAAATCATCAAATCCTGTTAAAGTAACTACAGTTGATGAAATTCATGTATTAGAGGAGGGTATAACCTTAAGTCAAGAAAATACTCAAAATGCAGTGGAGCCAAACGTTGCTGTAAAAGACACGCAGGAAAATGAGGATCTTACAGAAGAGCCAGTTTACAATTCCTTAGAAGATGAATTAAAATTAGGACAGGATAAGTTTAGGACTCAGAAGACAGAAAGGTCAGTCGATTTTCCGCTAAGCCCACTTGATTTAAGTCAGCTTGAAGATATGGTAAATGATGCTCCTGCCAAATGTTACTTAAGTAGCAATAAGCGTCATAAAGAAGACAATAGCTCAGAATCTGAGGTTGAAGTAAATGATATGGATAATGATACAATGTCAGTTGCAGAATCAGATGTGTCCATTCAAACACAGAGTTCACAGATGAAAGATGAAATGGTAATGTACCGATCAGAAGGGGGTGAAGTGTTAGTGCCATATGTAACGGCGAGAGGCGTGAAATATCGTCTACTGCGCCAGGATTCTGATATTTCGAAATATGAATATTTGTCTGTGGTAGAACTAGGAAATATTGAATTCGCAGTAAAATTAGGTAAATGGTCTAAGAAACGAGCTAAAACCCCAAATCTAGTTAATCTAATGATGGCGGTTGTAAACATCATTTTACAAATTATGATTATCTACACCATCAATTGCAGAGGATTAAATACCGAATTCAAGCAGCGCCACTTGCTTGAAGAATTAGCAAATGAGAGAGTTGATATTGCTTTTCTACAAGAGACCAAAATTCAAAAAGCTGAAGTGTATGAATCTCTCAAAGATATTTCAAAAGGGCAGATTTTTTTTTCTTTATCACAAGATAATAGTGCGGGAGTGGCCATTCTTATCCTGCCCCGCTGTCTCAACTATGTTGACGTTATATCGTCGTCATCAGATCCAAATGGACGATGGATTTGTGTATCAATTGATGTACTAAACACAAGTTTAAATTTGATGTGCCTTTATGCACCTACCTCTCATCAATTGCGCCGTGAATTTCTAAATGATGTATCCACAATAATTCAAGACAGAACGCCTGAAAACCTAATTTTGGGCGGTGACTTTAATTGCATATTAGACGAGGCTAAAGACAGAAACTCTAGGTCTAATTTTAATGACACATCGCATAATATTTTGAAACACATTTGTGAAAATAAAAGCTTGTTAGACACTTATCGGATTGAAAGTCCAGAAGGCCAGGAATTTACTTGGTTTTCAACTGATGGAAGGTTAGCGTCAAGGTTAGACAGGATCTATGTAGAACGTTCATTGAAAGGTTACATATGTAAAACTAACATAAAACCAGTAACTTTCTCTGATCACAATATGTTTTCCATCACATTAGACAACGCTGACTGGGTCAAACGAGGAGATGGATTTTGGAAACTTAATGTAGCATTGCTACGAGATAGTTGCTACCGCAAATGTGTGGAAAGTTGTTGGAGGCATTGGGATGAAAGAAGAGGTTCGTATGAATGTATAACAGACTGGTGGAAAGATGCTAAATCAGACCTGAAAAATATATCAAGGCAGTATTCCATTAGGAAAGCACGTGAAATACGAAAGCGTAAAAAGGCGCTTCAGAGGTCGCTGTGTAAAATTAATAAGAAAATTAATGATGGGGAATATAAGTATTACGAACTATTAGTTAAATAAAAGGGTAGACTAAATGAAATAGAGCAATATCAGTTTGATGCCGCCAAAATAAGGTCAAGAGCACAAATGCACACCGAGGGCGAAAAGCCTACACGTTAATTAACTTGGAAAAAGCAAGAGGTATAGAGAAATTAATGCGCTCACTGAAGACTAATGATGGAGTATCAGTGTGCTCAAATGCAGAAATGATTGAAACAGTATCCGAATTTTACAAATCATTGTATAAATCTGAGGGAAGCGAGGAAACTGCAACTAGAGATGTTTTAGCTAATATAACGAAAAGACTTCCAGATTCATGTCGCGAAAGCTGTGACCAATCAATAACAATTGATGATTTGACAAAACCCCTCAAAGGTCTGGAGTTAGAAAGGTCTCCTGGATGTGACGGACTTCCAGTTGAATTTTATCAAACATTCTGGCACATATTTGGGCCAGTATTAGAAGAAATACCAACCAGCATTTTTAAGCAAGGGCATCTCCCTACATCGATGGCCCAAGCATATGTTCGGCTTATATACAAGAGGGGTGACAGAAATAAAATACAGAATTATATACCAATCTCTCCACTCTGTGTAGATTATAAGATTATTACTCGGGCACTAACTTTAAAACTTGGCACAGTCCTAGGCGAAGTCATTCATGATGATCAAACCTGCTCTGTGCCAGGAAGATCAATATTAAACAACACTTTGTTTATACGGGACCTTATTCAATTAGTTGAAAAGGATTGTATCCCACCAGCAATAATAGCACTTGATAACGAGAAGGCTTTTGACAGACTAGAATGGGATTTCTTGTTTAAATCTTTAGACCATATTGGCTTTGGTTCAGGATTTATTAAATGGGTCAATATTTTATATACTGATATAACAAGTTGCAATTTAGTTAACAATCAGCTATCCAAACCTGTAGTGTTGGAACGAGGTGTTAGACAGGGTTGCTCACTGTCCCCGCTTCTATTCGTCATAGCTATGGAATCGTTGGGGGCCACATTGAGGCAACGCAATGACTTTCAAGGAATATGTATACGTGGCGCAGAAAGGCCACTAAACGTTTCTCAATAGGCAGATGATACGACTGTGTTTGCGGGTAAAAATACGGATTTTAGAATTTTAATTGGAGTATTAACAGATTTTCAAAGGGCATCAGGACTTAAAGTCAATAAAGATAAATCTAAGGGATTGTTTTGGGCGATTGGAAGGGCAGAACTGATAATGTGATGGATATTAACTGCTCAAATGATGTCATAAAAATTTTGGGTATTTACTTTAGTAGAGAACCAAATGTATTACTAAACTGGGAAGAAAGGATATCCAAGCTAAAGTGTGCATTACTAAATTGGAAACGACGTCGCCTAACTGTCTTTGGCAGGACATTTGTCCTTAATAATTTAATTTTATCTGGACTGTGGTATACCGCTTCTGTAGTTCATATGCCCAAATCAGTAGAGTCAAAGATCAACACGTTACTTTTGTCCTTCTTATGGGAGGACAAAGCCCATTTAGTATCACAGTCAATCCTCAGCAATGAAAAGCATGCCGAAGGCCTGGATTTGGTTAATGGCTCAGCAAAGTGTGCTTCTTTAAAATTGAAATTCTTGAATAAGTTTCTTACTTCGAACTCATCTTGGTCAAGTGTTTCAAGAGCACTTCTCCAAAGGTACGTTGACCCATTTCCAGTGGAATGTTTATTTATGTGCAATAAATTGCCACCTAATCATCAAAAGATTCCAAATGTATGTAAAGAACAGCTCGAAGCCTTAAAAATATTTACACGATCAATGCCACAACCCAATTGTTGGGAAGATGCCTTAGAGCAACGTCTTTAGGGCAACGAGTTGATTCGTGATAATGATGATGTATTATATTTGCCCTCTATGGCCAAAAATGGTATTCAATATTTACGTGACTTGGTAAATCCGAAATCTCGTAAATGGATTGCGATGCAAGATGTAGCAAGAATAACATCAATGAGACATATTGATTCTCAGCGCTTATTTGTTAGAATAAAGAATGCAATACATGCTGTATGGTTCAAATTGCCGAAAGCACGTGGCAACATTGATATGTTGCAACCAACATTAGTATTTATGTCAGAACATATAAAATACAACATGGCATCTAGAGACTGGTATAGAATTCTAATGCAAAGTCGGAGACAGACTCCTATTGTGGTTAGGCATTGGAACAATTTAGGATGCACGCCAAAGAACTGGAAAAATGCCTGGAAAGCAATACATCTACCTTGTCTACCAGGATATGCACGGGACCTGGCATCGCGATTACTCCATCGAAGGCTATGGGTTGGTCATCTTACTTATATGTGTAAAATATCAAGTACAGACCGGTGCTTATTATGTAATACTGAGGAGGAAACGATAGACCATCTATTTACTCAGTGTCGCATAACTACAGGCTTTTGGGTATATATCAATATGCTCCTTGCTAAATTTGGAACTAAATATCTGAATTTAGTGGCGGAAACAATTTTGTTCAAAGATTGCTCAACTATCGGACGAATCATTAATAGCAAGGAGAAAGAATTGTTAATAACCCTGTTATCTGTAGGAGTGTGGGCCATCTGGAAGCATCGGTGTTCAGAGGCCAGAGATAAAACTGGCAACGAACCATCAGAGAGCCATACAAGCGATATTTCGATCATTGTTGATAAACTGCATTTATTGTGAATTTTACAGGCTAGTAGAACATGGGAGGGAAAGTAGATTTAAAGACGTATGGTGCAAAACTGGCCTAGTATCAATTGAATACGGATGTCTAAAAATATCAGAAGCGGAACTTGTATAAGCTAGCACACTCGCTGCTTGCTGTATATTGATAAATGCTATTTTAATTTAATTTAATTGCCGTTATTTTAAAATTGTAATGCCTTAGGGGACTCTAATCTTGACGAATATCCTAACCTTGGGATCAGAATATTTAAATATCAAATAAGCATTATGTCAATATTCTGGAGGTGATCCGATTTTCAAGTTAACAGAGTGTGATATCTTACAATTAGCTTCCTGTTGTAAATATTTACTGTAGGTGTATTTGTTCCAGGGTAATTTGCAAAAACTTACAATGAAGTAAATTTAGAATGTGAACCCAGAGCGCCATCTAAGTAGTCATAGTTTGTATACGGTTGCTTTGTGCATTATATTATATAAAGGCTACTACGTCCGTTGGGTATTTAATAATCGCTAACTGGCGTCAATGAGTGACTTTTTGTTACTTATTGACGAGTCACCTCGCTACTTGTTGGCGAGCTGCACTCGCCATTTGGCCCTACTACTATACGGTGTGCTACGTTAAACTACATATGATCTACTTAGCCTGCCAGTCATGAATCGGCTCACTGGCATCAATGATTAGCAGTAGCTTACTGCTAATTATTGGTGAGTGGCTACTACTACACGGTGTGCAAATAGCAATGTCTTTGTTGAATTATGTTATGTTATCAGCTCTTTATTAATTATGTTTTCTATGTAGTTATGCCACGGTTGTGGTATATGGTAATAGAGTATTTTAGCTTGCACTGTTTTGACATGTTAGGTTTGTATTGTTATTCTATTAATAAAGCCTGCTATTTCAACCGATTTTTATGGGGGTTTGCAAGCCTTTTTAAAGGAGTTCCTCCGGGAAGTGTATCCGACTGCGTCAGCATCGGATTTTCAAAAAAAAGAAAAAAAGTAGTAGTAGTAGTAGTAGTAGTAGTAGCAGCAGCAGCAGCAGTAGCAGTAGTACTAGTAGTAGTAGTAGTAGTAGTAGTAGTAGTAGTAGTAGTAGTTGTAGTAGTAGTAGTAGTAGCAGCAGCAGCAGCAGCACCAGCAGCAGTAGCAGCAGTAGCAGCAGCTGCAGCAGCAGCAGCAGCAGTAGTAGTAGTAGTAGTAGTTGTAGTAGTAGCAGCAGCAGCAGCAGTAGCAGCAGCATCAGTAGCAGCAGTAGCAGCAGTAGCAGCAGTAGCAGCAGCAGCAGCAGTAGTAGTAGTAGTAGTAGTAGTAGTAGTAGTAGTAGTGGTGGTAGTGGTAGTAGTAGTAGTAGTAGTAGTAGTAGTAGTAGTAGTAGTAGTAGTAGTAGTAGTAGTAGTAGTAGTAGTAGTGGTAGTAGTAGTGGTAGTAGTAGTAGTAGTAGTAGTAGTAGTAGTAGTAGTAGTAGTAGTAGTAGTAGTAGTACTTGTTGTTTTCATAATATTATCAAACGCACTGGTTCAGCCTCCTGGAGGAGGCTGAACCAGTGCATTTATTTTAGTACCTGAGAGTTATTTCGTTTAGATATTTACCGGTTGGCTGCATTCGTTATTAGAAACTTATATTTAAGTTTTTTCTCATGTTAGTTTCGCCTTTACTAAAAGATTAGGAAGACTAGGATTATTTTTATAAGCAATGACTGCTCAAGTACCAAAATGCATTTGTAATTCGGTTTGTAAGTTAGCATACACTTCTTTGAATATTTTGGTATGTTCTACATTTCTTCTATTGTATGCTGAGGACAAACGGCATTGCCGGGCTCTTATCCCGGCCTCTTATCAGGTAGCTCTGGATCCATACTTAATCCAGAAAGCCGTTTAGCTGTTAAACATTTAATCCAAAAAGCTTTTTGGGTGTGGGTGGTTGGTTTATGTGGGTTGGTAGGCATGTGAGTGACTGTGTGTGTCGGTGGACGGGTGCCTAGGTCGCCTGGATGATGTACGGATATAGGGGCGTACAGCCGGATGGAGAAAGGGACGGAGTGGCAGGCGGTCTGGCGGGAAGGTGGGGAGTCAGTTGAGCGATCGGGTAGCCGAAATGGTGGGCCGAACAAACACATGAGTGAACAATGGACCTTTCCATTTTTAGCTATGGCCCGCCCATCACTAGCTAAGCTCCACCCACATCTCAGCGTGTTGGGATTGATCGATCCCCAAAAGCCTTAGCTATCAATTTCCTGAAAACTATACAGGGACGCTGTTGAATATTTATTAAATAGTAAAAACAAACAATTTGTACAACAATGCATAGACCGTCTTCAAATGTTCGTGACGTACTTATCGACGTCATTCATGACGCCATTCATTATGATGTCATTGTACACATCACGCTGTTCATTATGACGTTATGTGATGGGTGCGTATTCTGGAAAGGTGAATTAATTTATTGATCAGCAAAATGCATGAATGAGTGAATGACTAAACACACAAACACATCAGCAGAAAACAGAGATGCATGCATACAGGTGTTGGTTATTAACTGATTACTGCTGGTATATTAAACTACCTTCTTGGCAATCCTTCACGTGAAAAAGCGTATTGAGATACATATCAGTCATTCGTCCCGTCACTTTTGATTAATGCCATAGGATCTTGTTCCACGTGTCACTCAGTAAATTGTCTGCTTGTGTCCGGATTCCCAGACCGGAAGCACTGCCCCTGGTTTCAGATAACCGTTGTTTGTTTAAGGAGATTGTATTGGTCGAGATAATACTACTGACTACAAAGCATTGCCATAATATTTCTCAAACTATACTCAGCCTCTCTATTTCAAAACCGGCCTATGCGTAATATTTTGAATATTTCTCGACTAAATTCACTAGATGCATATCGTCATTACCATCTCACAGTCATATTAATTGAAAAGTGTTCAAAATAATATTTATTAATCTTTAAATCGCTATGCGTTTCTTGTCTTTGTATTAA
Source organism: Chaetoderma sp. LZ-2023a (assembly GCA_034401795.1). Taxonomy (NCBI): domain Eukaryota; kingdom Metazoa; phylum Mollusca; class Caudofoveata; order Chaetodermatida; family Chaetodermatidae; genus Chaetoderma; species Chaetoderma sp. LZ-2023a. The sequence goes on from CM067364.1 coordinate 75,168,718, forward strand.
AACGTTAAAATTATACGTATTTCTTGACGAAGACAATAGACGGTCACGGTGCGGTGAATGACACCAGAGATATCGTATATACAGGCTAAATATTAAGCAGGGAAATAAAGCTATGTTCCAATTACTCAGAAAAAGCAAAGAACACGATATACCATTGATCTCCAATACAGCCTATTCGACAGCAAATACCGCCAGTTATCTTATATAGGTCCGAAGTATGGGTTAGTAAATCTAGATATGTTCGAAGCTTGCCAAATTCAATTTTTAAAATATGCGCCACATGCAAAGAAAAGCACTCCAAATGTGATGATGTATGGTGAAACTGATCGCTATCCGCTGAGGATAATGGTAAAAATTAATATGTTACAGTTCTAGGCAGATCCCAGCTAACGCAGGTTATGGGAAATTGTCACCAATCCCTTATTGTGTCTGCCGGGAACGGGAAAATGACCAAAACTTCAAATTCAAATGGCTTCAGAAAATAAAATGTATACTTCGAGAAGTAGGTGAAGAAGATTTAAATAATACAAACTTTATCTAAAAAATCGTTTAGTGAAACTGACAAAGGAACATTTGTATGTGCGAGTAGTATGTGCAAACCTGGAGAACTCTGCTTCAAACATCTACCTGGTTAGATTTCTACAAGTAAATCAAGGAGTGGCTTCAATTTGAAAAGTACCTAATTGCATTTCCTGTTAAGGACATCATTATGCTTTTCACTTTAGGACCTTAAACCATAAATTGGCAATTGAGACGATGGACAAGAACAGACAGAAATGACAGACTATGTACTGTTTGTAATAAACTGGATGACGACAAACACTTTCTCTAAGACTGCAGCAAATACAATGACGTAAGGAAAAAATATATGCCATAGTACTATATCACAAGTACAAATGCAGAAAAAACAAAGAAACTTCTAAGAATATGCAATGGACCTATTCTCAGAAATGTATGTAAAGTGCTTAAATTTGCTAAGAAACCCATCGTACACTAAAATAAATATAGCCTGCGTAATAAAAATACAATATAATACTTATAACATAGAACTCGAATAAGGTAATAAACGCAACTAATGTTTTAATTTAAAAATAACTGCTAGATCTGTATTTAATGTGCAATGTATTCACTACCACCACCATTATTTTGTAACTATTCTAACCTCATATGCCCTTGAGGGGGCAGGAGTGTAATGAAGTGAACTTGAACTTGAACTTTGGCTAGCTGACCCATGCACATACACTCGCTATGGGGTAGTTGTCGCGACCGCTGGCGACGTGAGTTCAGTAAATCATGATTGGGCATTACCGGGTATTCACTGAGTGGTTGACGCTGACAGACAGCTGCATATGCAGCCATCAAAAGTGACTAAATTATCTTATTGATAATTTGAGGAGAAATTGAACAGACACAAATTTATTTTGTTTATCAGAAATAAAATTGCATTGGCTATATTAATCTGACACTTCATTCAACTAACTAATAGGTTTAGTAACGAAAACATTATTTTAGAGACTATACATCGGGGGAGGGGGGACTGAACACCTCCAAATTTGTGAATGTACATAAATATACTTCATGAAAGCGCCCCTTCCAAAATTCATAAACATGCAGAGACATGCTATGGAAGAAAATAACAATAAACTATTGAAGGGGCAACATCGAAGAATGGGCTTTGGAAACTCTCCAGATGCAAACAATTGTCACCCCCAATTAATATCCACAATAGAATGGTGGAAATATCCTAGAAATTCTCAATAAACATTCTTGCAGATGATGACGTATAATAAATAACTTAACATGTTTCCCAAGCAAAGAAAAAAATGATGTTAGTTAGTAAACACGATGTAAGAAATGTGCTGTTGAGTATTTTGTACTTAATTATATTGGAAGACAGTACTGTCTTGGGCTGCAATGCTGTTGCCCTTGGCAGCAATGGCCTCCAATCAAATTAAGTTCAAAATATTCAGCACTATATTTCATTTAGTTTTGGAAACACGATAAGTTATTTCTGAGCTGTTCTTTATTCTTGATCCATAAGAGTATAGGTGTAGTACATGAAGACATGGGAGCCAATCTGGAAGCAGTCACAATCCTTGCAATCAAGGACGAAACAGCAAACAGCCAAACAGTTATTCTCAGTGATGCAATGGCGGTTCAAGCACTGAAGGTACCCCAGACCACTGATTGAAATCCTCTCTAGCCAATCTTTAATCACGTGAGAAATCTGACAATTTTTATTTTAATTACAATTGTCAAAAACAGTAATCATCTAAAGAGAACCAACTCAGGAGCCCATTCTCAAGAAATGCCTAATTAAGGCAATGGTTCATTACCCCCACACATAAGGTTCGACACTTGGATTAGATATCTAGAAATGGACTGACTATTCCTATCCTTTCTTGTAAAAACGCAGTCGTTTGCACATATTATTATGGTGACATCATATTTCCCTATAATTCACCTTTCCAGAGTACCCACCCATCATATGACGTCATAATGAACTGCGTGATGTGTACAATGACATCATAATGAATGACGTCATGAATGACGTTGATAAGTACGTCACGAACGCATATTTGAAGACGGTCTATGTTTTGTTGTGCAAATTGTTTACTTTTACCATTTAATAACAACAGCGGCCAGTCAAATTAGTTACAAAATATTCAACAACTTCCCTGTATAGTTTTCAGGAAATTGATAGCTAGGGCATTTGGGGATCGATCAATTCCAAGATGGCGAGTTGTGGGTGGAGCTTAGCTAGTGATTGGCGGGGCATTGCTTAAAATGGAAAAGTCCATTGCTATTCAAACCATTGTACGATTTTGTTTTCACAAAGTTTAAATTTGTGTCAAATCAATGATGATGATGATGATGAGGATGATAATGATGATGTTGATGATGATGATGATGATGATGATGATGATGATATAAGTTTGTCACCAACATTCTATATTATGTATTGTCCATTGTGCATTGTGCAGCGAGGTCATATACTCCTTTATCTTCTTTATCACCTTTATTCATCCTAGATTGCGGTGTTTTGCGAGCGGGCACACGTTCTGGAATTCTTCGAAGAACATGTTCGCATATAGACCATCGCTCTTGCACTACCCTCATTGATAGTGGGTCTGAGTACACAGTTTACAGAGCGCTGCATGTGATATTAGAATGTGTGGCCAGCGAAGATTTGTAATGGCTCGCAGATGTTTCCGGCGATAAGCACAATGTTTCTTCATGATGTCTTTTGGAGCTGCCAAGCGGTTGCAATGGACCTTTCCAGTTTTTGGTAAGCCCTGTCCCATCTCTAGCCAAGCTCCACCCACACCGCTCTCATGGTGGGATTGATCGATCCCTGACCTCCCTGACCATCAATTTAAAGAAAACCACACATATAATCTGTTAAATATGTTGAAACTAATTTGACTGGGTGCTGGCTGAGGGCCCAGTCAAATTAGTTTCAAAATATTCAACTCTTAAGTAGTAAACACATACAATTCGTCAACAACGCATACTCCATGCATTCGTAACATACTTATCTATGTCATTTATAATGTTATAACGGCATCATTGATTGTGATGTAATTCTACACGTCACATAGTTAGCTATGACATCATATGATGGATAGATAGAGTGGAAAGGTAGTGATTATATTTATGGGTGTGGGCGTAATTCATATAGCAATGCTCTCCAGAGGAAGAGGAATACATCGAAGAGGAGCTATCATGAAACACTGCAGTTCTCATGGAATAGTCAACTTGCTGACATTGTTCAATATTCTACTCTTATCCATTATATGTGACAACATGAGCAACTAGGTATTGCAGACCCTCACCATAGTGGACCTTCATGTGACGTCATAAACAACTACGCGACGTGTATGATGATGTCATAATCAAGTGACGTCATGAATAACGTAGCTGGGTACATCACGACCGCATAATTGAATACGGACTAATCTTTGTTGTATGAATTGCATGTCTTTACTATTTAATAAAGATGTTATTGGATATTTGGAAACTTAGGCAGCAACAGCACCCAGTAAAATTAGTTTCAAAATATTCAACAGCTGACCTACATAGTTTTCTGGAAATTAGCCAAATCATATACACAAAACTGTATCATGACTAGCGTCTGGAAATATTATTTTAAATCTTAGCAACTTTTCGATTATGAAGGTGAAGAGGAAAAAGAAGACATAGGCAATCAAGAGCCAGTCACCATACTCTAAAATATTAAGCAAGGCTTAGACACTGAACAATCTAGTTTAGACCCCAAATGTGTATACAACGAGTCTATTTCCGTATATGATGACGCTTTAGTTACAAAGTATACTGTCATAATGCTCCAGTGGAGCAGATTACAGAACTTCACGATCATTAAACTAATTTTTCCGGAAACTAAAGATTTTATCACCGAGGTGTACACATATGATGATGCAATCTTCTCAGCTTTTCATAAAATATAAAGTTTCCGATCACGGAGTACGTAAGCAACGATCTAGATGCCGGCATTGATGATGACGATGATGATTCCGGTGGTGACGATGATGGATCTGATACTGAAAGTATTGATATGACTGATGCGTAAGGTATCAGTCTACCCGTAGACTCGTGGATCTCCAGAACATTGCCTATTTGTTTATGCTAGTAACACAAACTATATATTTATCCTATATAGTATGCAGAATTCAATAACATCATAACTATTGAACACACACACACACACACACACACGCACGCGCGCGCACACACACACACGCGCATGCACGTGCACGCACGCACGCACGCACGCGCACGCACGCACGCTCGCATGCGCGCGCATACCAATGTATAGTTATTTGAAATTGAAAAAAAATATATCCAATTGTATTGGTATTGGATTTACTTTTATTGGCCACCCACATTTTGTATTTGTATTTTTCATTTAAACCACAACGTATCAGAGATGGATTCATAGCAATTATTTGAATGATTTATAGCCCATGCTAATGAGTATAATCACGCATCCATCAGCTCGACCTCTCCAACTTAAACTATCATAAGGATTTTAAAAACACAGCAAATAATTCATAATTTTCTTTTCGAAAATCTTTTTTTTACACAGCTCGGGGTTTACCTCCCTTGTCTTTGGGCGTTTATCATGTTAGCTACACGAGATCTTGAACACATTTGCACGCCACCTTTCAGTCAAATCATTATCAAAATACATGTGATATTCGCCTGAATCTTGTTTGTGAGAATGAAAAGGCTTTGTCCGGCTAAGCTCCACCCACACCTCGCCGTGTTGGGATTGGTCGATCCCCATATGCCCTAGCTATCAATTCCCTGAAAACTATCCAGGGAGGCTGTTGAATATTTTGTAACTAATTTGACTGGGCGCTGTTGCTGCCTATGGCAGCAACAGCGCCCAGTAAAATTAGTTTCAAAATATTCAACAGCATATTTATTAAATAGTAAAAGCAAACAATTTGTACAACAACGCATAGACCGTCTTCAAACATGCGTTCGTGACGTACGTATCAACTTCATTCATGACGTCATTCATTATGATGTCATTGTACACGTTACACAGTTCATTATGACGTCATATGATGGGTGGGTACTGTGGAAAGGTGAATTGTAATCAAATCAAATTGCACGATAAATGTACAAGAGAACCGTTTTTACTAACGTGTTTCTATTCACGTTTATAGACATCTTATCTTATCCCTGAACTGTACTGTCTATAGACATGTTATCTTACCCCTGAACTGTACTGTCTATAGACATGTTATCTTACCCCTGAACTGTACTGTCTATAGACATGTTATCTTACCTCTGAGTTGTACTGTCTATAGGAAATCTTATGACAAATGTTCATGAGTTAAAACTGTCCACAAATATGATATTTCCAACAAGCTGGTCATTGGTGATTATGATTCTATTGTGAATTCAGCCTATTCAGCGTGGGACGTTGTAATACACTTATCTCACATAAAATCTTGTTTTTCCATCTGATTAACTATCCCCCAACCCACCCCAGCCCAACACCTCTGAGCAGTCTGTGGATGTTAAAACTTAACAATATGGGTTTAGAAGATTTTTAGCATATGTAGGTTAACATATCTTTCAAAGTCGGCTTTCGTTCCGAGAGATATATGTTGGCATAGCCTCGAGCTGTAAACCCCGACCCAGCTGGCCCAAATTAGGCTCATCATTGGAGTTAAGTTAATCAGCGTTCAATGGACAACTCCAGTTTTAGCTATGTTCCACCCATATGGGTATGTCTGTCTCCTTGTTCTGCTTTCGACCTTTACAGGAGCAAGGAGATGAGACAGTGTGACATCCAAAAGGGAACAAATGGGTAATAATAATAATAATAATAATAATAATAATAATAATAATAATATAGCATCTGTAACTACACTACTGTACCTCTCATGTAACTCTGTAGAGTTGGAGAATACAGTTATTCATTCATATAAAGACTGTTTTGGCTGGCTTGACCATTAATGAGTCGACCAAAATCTGGTGACGATCAGTCCACTGTGAGCTTACGTAAGTGCCACACCACCACGTCATTCATGGTGATAATCTGCGTTGATAAGATCACGCTTGAATGCTCAACAGTAATTCACACCCATGCGTTCTCACAAGGGTGATGGTTATTTAAAGGGATACCTGTGTGCTGACGCCGATGCTATGCGCGGATAATTAGTTAATCCCGTTGACTCTCCTAAGTTGTTCAAGAAAATTTAAATTTTCTTATGATTATCATCCATGAGCAGACCAAGAGATGATTGTTTTTGAAAATTTAGCATAACAATGACTGGCAGTGGCAACGTTTAAAAACAAAACCTGTCTCCTCTTGGTCTGCAAATTGACATTTCTCAAGACCACTGTAGCAGCCATGTTTTGGCAGGCTTGAGTGTTAAAGGGTTAATTCAGAAATCGGACAGCATTGAGAGATAGAGAGCATGGCGGTAAATACGGAGAATTAATTTGTAAAAAATTTATCATTTTCTCTGAGGGCTATCTTACATATTTCACATAAATACGTATATTTCATAAATTTTTCCGGTGTACACGTTTGCGAGTTTTGTAACCGTAGGCTATACACGTCACATGAACCTGTACAAGTGTACACATGCTCAGCCCTACTATGCGTGTAAGCTCTTGAATATTTTGAAACTAATTTGACTCGGCGTTGTTGCGACAATAAGCTTTAACATCTCCCAGTCAAATTAATTTCAAAGTATTCAACATAATGTTTATTAAATAGTAAAGCCATACAATTCGTACAACTTAACGGCATATCAGACTATCTCACGTCATTCATGATGTAATGACTGGAGACACGTGATTTTATGAGAGGGCGGTACTTGTGCCCACACCCTCTATATCTAAAACACCTGAGGCGCTATGGATGGTCGTTTGAAGCTACTTACTTACACTCATTAGAGCCTATTAATTGTCCTTACACAATACATTAATCGTTGCGTCCATTGTCCTGTCTCGACGAGATCAGCGCCTTTTGAAATTACTTAATTACTCTCATTAACCATCGTCAATCATCAGTATGTGATAGGACGTTAATTATCCTTAAGCTCACCTGATTGGATAACAGGAGACACGCGATTTAATGAGGGGCGGGACTTGTGGCCACGCCCTCTATATCTAACATCCAATCAGAACAGAGAAGAGCTGGCCTCCACAAAAGAAATCATTACAAAAAAGGTTTTCACACCGTAGCTGTGAATTTCTTTTGTGGGGGCCAGTCCACCGCTCTTCTACTAACGGGGTAATGACGTGCATATAGCAATGTGCATTTTTTGGCCAGAACTCTGGAATGCAAGAAGGTAGAATCATCAGATTTGGCACATGCCTTCATAGTATGACACTTTCTGAGGGTTTTGAGTTTGAGGTCAATGATCCAAATAGCTAGGGAACAGGGCTCACTATGCGCATTGTCAAGACAGGGCGCAAAGGCGAAAATCCACATCTTGCTGGATAACTTCTGATCTACTCAAAACTCTATGTGTGTTGGATGGTATTGTGTGTGGATATCTGTTGATGATAAAAAAAACATACCTTGCATTCTGATTTCCTAGAAATAGGCGTTTCATCGAAGATTTAAATGGAAAAACAAACAGTAAAGCGTCAAAGGACGCCAACCTATGGCTTTGCAGAATTTTGATAACATGAAACCATGTTATTTGTATGTTTTCGAATTCCTAACAAAGAAATTTCGCCACGGAAAATCATTTTCATTCATTTCCCCTTAGAATCACTAAGTGACGTCAATGCGTGAATGATTGTTGTGGTATGACGTCATCGCGTGAATTAAATTGTGCTATTGATCATTGAAAGCTCACACCAGCTCAGTCATAGACCCTAATTTAATGAGATGCAAGGAAAATACTATGTGTTGATAAACTAGAGCTTGAATTTGTGCTGATGTCCAGCTTCATATAACTGCATAAGACTTGAATTTTAAGGCGTGTCAGAATTCATGATTTTAACCGAAATCTTAACGGTGATAGGCCTAGAGTCAGTGAAAATTTGAGAAATTCTTTTTAATTCATAAAATCTGATAAAAACTTAGATTCTTGGCGGTTTTTATTGAAATCTAATTATTGTTTCTAATCGCCTTTAATAACGCATCCACAATGAGACGACTAAACGGAGCTGATCTCATAGAACGCGCTAAGTGCTTGAATATTCCTGCTTACTTCGTCTTACCTTGACGTAAAGAGGTTCACAAAAGCTACATTACCGGGAGAAACGCTGTTAATTAGTGAACGCGTATATTGTGATAAGCGTCTATTCTATCAGTCTGTCTTCTTAATGCACTATACAAGTATGTTGTTGAATTTTAGGTTCAATTTGTCCGAAGACATCAAGCACTTGCTGTGAAATGAAATTTCAGAATATCCAATATAAATTCTTTAACAATATACAACCATTGTTCGACATGTTATACGGTATCAAAACGATTCACGTGTTTTGCAGTAATACCATTTGCCAAGTATGAAAAGCGCTTGGAGGCATGCACCCTCAGCGATCCTCCTCCAAGGACGGTCTTCGGCGTCAGCCTGTTGAATTTCTGCAGAATGGATTTTCTATGGGGTTTAACAGATATGCTGAATATGTTGAAAAACAATTTGACTCAAAGTTGCTGTTAGCTTAGCCACTAACAACTTCCAGTCAAATTGTTTTCAAAATATTCAGCATCTCCAGAGGTATTGCCCATTGAAATTACCATTGCAGCAGTCCAACAGTTATACACTATTTGTTACAGTTTCGATTCAGAGGTTTAACTCTTGCCAATTTGACTGGAAGTTGTTGGTGGCTAAGCCCCCAACGACTTCAGTCAAATTGTTTTCAAAATATTCAGCATGTCCAGAGTTATTTCCTATTGAAATTATGATATCGTGACTTGAAGCCGTCAGACAGTTATACATGGTATTTCAAGTCTTGCTTTAGAGAGCAAAGCTCGTTACATCTAGACAACTGGCCGAATTTCTTCTGAACTCACACAAAATTAATTAGCTTCAGAAAATTGCTGTGGACTATGAGTGATTTTATATATAGGACTAAGCCTGTATGATTTATCTCATCGGTATTGCCTTTCCGTGCAGTACACGGTAATTCTAGCTTCCAGCTCAATTTTCTTGGATTATTTATGGAGAATTCCACGAAAATATAACTTAATTATATTCGACGTTTTTGCAAGTAATCACTGCAGAAATGACGATTTATTCGCCAGATTTTTCTGCGGCTATCGGAAAACGGCGGGCGTGAGATCAGCTGAATCTCGCGTGTCATTGCTAATTTGACAGACGCGTTTCGCTCATGCCAAGTACGACCATTCCTCTGCGGCTTTGTGCATCAGATATTGTTTATTTAGATCTAGGACAGCCCGCAGTATAACTCAGAAATAACTTAACATGATCTTAAACAGTACAATTTTCAATACAATATAAGAACTGACATGTTGAATATGTTGGACTTAATTCGATTAACAAGAGGCCCAAGGGGCCTATATCGCATCTCAGCAAGAATGGTCATTAACAATAAGTAGAACTCTAATGAGTTGAGCAGACGTGTAACAAGAAAACAGAGTCCATGTTTCTTTATGTTGTATATTGTTCTCTTGAACAAACTTTAATGGCGCTTAGTCATCAAGATCATATTTCCCAAATTTCGGCCCAATCCATTTAGTGGCTCTGGTTGTTTTCATGAAAACCAGGCCATCCACGATGGCCGCCCAACCATTCGGCAAATCAAGGTCCTTTGAACAAACATGGTTCAGCTCGTGCCCTAAATGATATTTTATGAATTTTGAATCTATCGCTAAAACAGCGAAGATTTTTAAAGACATTTCTAAAAATCGAACAAAATCCATGATGGCCGCTGGGCAAATTGGCCGACCGGCTTTGTTTGAACAAACAGAAATCTCCACGCCATAAGGATGTTTACTCTCAAATATAATTGAATTCGGCCCAGCAGTTCTCGAGAAGAAGACATTTTAAATTTCCCTTTGCTTTAGTATGGGAGCTTTTTTGCCGTTAAATTATCCAAGATGGCCGTTAACCCATTTATCCGACAGTTTCGAAAATTGCAAATTTGAGATCAGAATACCCGAAAACATATATAAAACCAATGTCGTCCTGAAAATCCATCAAATAAAAAAATCCAATATTGCCGCCAAACACGCTATATTTTGATTGACCCACGGTGACCATATTTTTTTACAGATCAATTTCCCTTGAACAAACTGTAATGGCCCTTATTCCTTGATCAAATGTTGCAAACTTCGGCACGATCCCTTCAGCGGTTCTGGAGAAGTTGTTTTCGGGTAAAATAGGTCATCCAGGATGGCCGCCGAACTGTTTGGTCAATCAAGTTCTCTTGAACAAATTTGGTTCAGCTCTTGCCCTAGATCATATTTCATGAGTTATGAATCGATCCCTCAAACGGTTTCGAAGAAGATTTTTTGAGGCATTTCTAAAAATCGGCCGAAATCCAAGATGGCCGGTGCTCAATTTGCCGATCGGCTTCATTTGAACAAACTCTGATCTCTATGCCCTAAGGATTCTTCCTGCGAACTATAATTGAAATCGGCCAAGGAGTTCTCGAGAAGACATTTTAAATTTCCCATTGCTTTAGTATTGGCGGATTTGGCGGGGAAAATAATCCAAGATTGCCGCCAAACCGTTTAGCCGACAGTTTCAAAAATGGCAAATTTGTGTTCAGAAAACCCAAAAACATATATAGAACCAATTTCGGCCGCAAAATCTATTAAATAAAAAATCAAATTTGGCCGCCAAACACGCTACATTTTGATTGGACAACAGCGGCCATGTTTTTTGACGCATCAACTTCCCTTGAACAAACTCTAATGGCGTTTAGTACCTAATCATATCTCCCAAATTTCGGCCCGATCTCTTCAGTGATTCTGGAGAAGTTGTTTTGAGGAAACTAGGTCATCCAAGATGGCCACCGAACCATTTGGTCAATCAAGGTTTCTTAAAAAACTTGGCTTATCTCTTTCCCTAGATGCTCTTTCAGGAGTTTTGAATCGATTCCCCATGCGGTTTCGGAGAAGAAGATTTTTAAAGACGTTTCCTAAAATCGGCCAAAATCCAAAATGGCCGCCGGTCAAATTTGCCGATGGGCTTCGTTTCAAGAAACTTGGATTCTTATGCCCTAAGGATGCTTCCTGACAAATGTAATTGAAATCGTCCCAGTGGTTCTTTCAGGAGTTTTGACTCGATTCCCCAAGCGGTTTCGGAGAAGAAGATTTTTAAAGACGTTTCCTAAAATCGGCCAAAATCCAAAATGGCCCCCGGCCAAATTGGCCGATGGGCTTTCTTTCAAGAAACTTGGATCCTTATGCCCTAAGGATGCTTCCTGATAAATGTAATTGAAATCGGCCAGTGGTTCCTGAGAAGAACTTGTTTAAAGGAAAAGTTGATGGACGACGGATGACGGATGACAGCCGGACGACGGACACACGGTGGACGGTCGCCACAGCATAAGCTCACTTTCAGGCCAGGTGAGCTAAACACCGCTGCTGCCTTACAGGAAAAAAGTTCAAAACATTGAACAGTACGTTTTATTTTGTTACGTTATTTCTGAGCTGGACTGTTTGCCTATGATGCATACAATAAGTACTTATTACATATCTGATTCGTAGACAATATAATGGACGAATCCAAACTGTCGCTCAAATATATGACACCATAATAAAATGTGATCTTTTTTTAAATCTATCATATGTACGAATTGCATATCTTTCCTACGCAACACCAGCCAGTCAAATTAGTTTCAAAATCCTCAACCGCTTGCCTGTTTTGTTTTCTGGAAATTCCGATTCAGGGAGATAAGTGTTCGATCGATCCGAACACGGGCAAAGCATGGGCGGAGATTAGCTAGAGATTTTTTAACAAGAAACATGTGTGCATATTGGCACACTCTAGGGTTTCCGTCATCCTGACCTGATTACAACCATATTGGTTATATGGATTTGTACATCCATATCCGGGGATAAACGGAAGTGGCCACTGTTTTGAGGTGGCAGTACAACCATACTTAATGCATTCTCCGAACAACTGATAGTTTGAACATCTACTAACAGTACGTCTCGTAAATGATTTCCAAATAAACCTAGAAAGAAACATGTGAGTTAGTACAATGATGAAATGAACGGATGCAAGAAAGTTTATTTTGAATAGAGTGTGCATAATAGACATTTCCACCTTATGCTTCCAGCATAAATATGACGTCATAATTAACTACTGACATGTATAATGACATCATAATCAATGACGTCATAAATGACTTAGTTAAGTACGTCACGAACGCATAATTGAAGAGGGACTATGCGTTGTTGTAGGAAGTGTATGTCTTTACTATTTAATAAAGATTCTGTTGAATATTTTGGAACCAATTTGACCGGGCGCTGTTGCTGTCAAATTAGTTTCAAAATATTTAACAGCTTATCTGTATAGTTTTCTGGAAATTCATGGTCAGAGAATTCAACGACCCATCGATTCCACCCACCACAAGCGAGGTGTAGGCGGAGCTAAGCTATAGGTGGACGGGGCTTCGCAAAAACTGGAAAGGTTAATTAGCTTGGAATACATTGCTGCCTAAGATAGCAATATCTTCCAATCCAGTTCTGTTCAAAATATTCAGCATTACATTTCTGGGCTGTATTGTACTTGCAGGCACCTCGCTAGAAGACCATTGCTCGGGGTACCGGCCCAAACCGGAGTTCCTGACAGGTGTGCTGTAGCAGAGATGCTGCTTCTTTAGACCTGGCTGTGTGCCAAGAACTATGACGTCATTAAAGCAGAGATCTGTATTGTAGCTCAAGTATATAATTAATTACGTCACTACTGAGCTGACACCACAATCATTGTCACGATTAACTTCGCCATCAAACTTGAAAAGTTGCTCATGTAGTGTACGAATTATAGGCATTTGTTGCATTTACATATTAATAAGCATTATGTTGAATATTTTGACTGGGTGCTCAGCAAGAGAACCCGATAAAATTAGTTTCAAAATATTCAACAGCTCATCGGCATAGTTGCCGTAAAATTGGGATTCTGGGAATTTAGGAGTAAATGTATATAAATTGACTCTAACATGCGGAAACTGTGGTCAGAGTTTAGCTGGAAATGGGCAGAGCATAATTAGAAATAGATCCTCTATTGGCATGCCTGGAAATGTTAGACCATGATACTTCCCACCCGTCACAGGCTATCGCGGTGAAGTATGCAAATGCAAATTTTACAACAGCCATCAAAGACTGCAGATACTCATTCTTATGTTTTCGATACATCTTTTTTCGGATTTTTCGGATTTTTCATATCAAGGGCGAACTTGTAGAAGTATAGCGTACAGTCACATCATTTCTTGTGTTAAAATGTGAGCAACATCGGGCCAGTAGTTTAGGAGATATCAATACATCGATAATGTGATTCGATCCAGATCCGGTAGGCCTACTCTTGTCTCTGGATCGTGGCTAAAGTCGAGAAATTATAGTATAGTGTAAGTTCGTTTACGGTGTTAAAATTTGAGCCAAATTTGACCTCGCACCGACGCACACGCATTTTTGTGAAGGTATGTGATTTCAATATGAGCCATAATTTGATTTTCTCTTATTTCATTTCCCAGTATTATTGGCCAATATTTAGGATGATTACAGAAACAAAGTCGCGCCTGTGGAGAACGACATTAAGAAGACGGTCAAGTGTGTATAACAGGATATTTGTTTTCTGGCTGGGAGCTGGTGAAGTACCTTATTACCCAGAATGCCATGTTCACGTGCTAGATGAAACCTCACATATTACAGACATCCCATTAGACATAAAATCCTATAAATGAATACATTTTGTCCAAGTTTCCAAGTTCATGATATTAGAACAATGTGACAATCTTGAATTAGATGGAACAGTCTAGCTCTTAATGTTAAGATCTATAAACAGGATTTTGTTTCCTGGAAATTACCATATTTTCTGTAATTCTGCAGCACCGCACGCTTCTAGCTCAGCAATTTGAAGTTCCCCCGTGTGATGAAATCGATTTGGAACTTTGAAAACTCAATTCCAGGAATTTAAATTTCAAGGTAACCATTCAGGTAAGCTGTTGAATATTTTGATATTAGTTTCACAGCTCCCTGTCTAATAAGTTTTTAAATATTCACAGGATATGTAGTAAATTGTAAATTACTCATAAAATACGATATACTTTCACGGTGGACAATTGTGACTTCTGTTAATTGTACGAATTGTATGTCTTTACTATTTAATAAACATTATGTTGAATATTTTGAAACTAATTTGATGGGACTGCATCCAATCGAAGTAGTTTGAAAATATTCAACAGGTTAACTCTATAGTTAACCTGGAATTGGTATTCTGTGAATTATGGATTGCATGACAATGTTTAGAGGGTTGGGGGAAGGGATTCGTTGGAAGGGGTGGGTGCAGAATCGCAACGTTGGCGAAAGCGTGGGGATATGGAATGGCGTCCTATCGACTGCGTTTTCTAGTTGATGTTGTTTGAATTACACTGGCACATTGTTGATTTCCGACCTAATCAAATGTTTATATCTATGTTAAATTATATGGTGTTTGAATATCTTTTGAGTATTGAAAATACCCTGGATTGTGATGTTTTAATAAGCCAGCCACAATAAGACAACTACACGGATCTGGTCTCATAGAACGCGCTGCGTGGCTGGATAATCCTGCTTATTTCTAGACTCGATATTCACGACACAACCTTGACATAAACTGTGCAACAAAGGCTACATTAAGGAGGGAAGCGTGGATAATTGGTGAGCGTGTAGACTGTGATAAGTGTATATTTTATCAATCTATCTTCTTAATGCAATATAAATGTATGTTTCTTAACGTTAGTTTCAATTTGTCTGGAGGCACCAATCACCTGCTGTGAAATAAATCTCAGAATATCCAATTTAAGGTCTTTAACAATACACAAAATTGTATATGGTATCATAACTGTTAACGTATTCTGCAGTAATACCATACCACTTAGAGTAGCAAAAGCACTTAGCCACATGTACGCTCGACGTTCCTCCTAGGACAGTCTTAACTGTCTCTCTGCTGAATTTCTACAGACTACAGTTTCCATGCGGTGTAACTCTGGATAGGCTGAATATTTTGAAAACAATTCGACTGAAAGTTGTTGGTGACTAAGTCACCAACAACATTCAGTCAAATTGTTTTCAAAATATTAAGCATATCTAGAGTTATTGCCCACTGAAATTATGATATAGTGACTTGCAGCCGTCAGACAGTAATGCATGGTATTTAAAGTCTTGCTTTAGGGAGCAAAGATAGTTACATCGAGACACACCGGCCGAATTTCCTCTGAACTCATCCAACATAAATCAATTAATTGGTTTCAATTGCTATTGTTTAGGGATTCTGGCCGTGATTTTATCTATAGGACTAAGCCTATAGGGTTTATTTGGATAGTGTTGCTTTTCCTTCCAATACACGATAATTCTACCGTCCATTTAAAATTCTCTACCTTATTTAGAATTGCGCGAAAATATACATAGAATATATATAATTATTCTCGAGTAATCACTGCAGAAATCACGATTTATGAGCCATGTTTTGTCTGTAGCTATCAAAAACGTCGGGCGTGACGTCAGCTGAATCGCGAATCACATTGATAATTTGACAGACGTGTTTCGCCCATATCAATTACTAACATTCGTCTCTGGCTTTGTGCATCAGATATTGTTTACTTAGATCTGGAACAACCTATGGTACAACTCAGAAATAACTTGTTTTTAAATAATAAAATTGTTTACACAAGATAAGAACTGTCCCGTTGAATACGTAGGTCTTAATTTGATTGGAAACCGTTGCTGCCTTATAGGCAAAAAGTCCAAAATATTCAACAGTATGTTTGATTTTGTTTCAGAAACATGTCACGTTATGTGTGTGCGGTACTGTTTGTGAATCCAAACTGCCATTCATGTATATGACGTAGTAATGAATTACGTCGCATTTAGGCTAACATCACAAGCAAAATGTGTAATGGGTGACGTAGCTTAGTCTGTCATAAACTTTTAAATGTCTGTCATGTGCACGAATTGTATGTCTTTAGTACTTAATAACCATTGTGTTAAATATTTTGAAACTACTTTGAGTGAACCCTCGTGCTGCCATGGGCCGCAACAGCACCTAGAGATGTGCGGAGCAAAGTTATACGTAGATTCATCCATTATTTAGTGCTATATAATATTTCCAATCCGCCACATTTCTTGCTGATCATTATGGATGCGCATATCATCAATTAATCGAAGCTTTCAGGAGATTTCGCAATTCAATTATTAACTATGATTTATCTCTAAATAAAAATACGTTCTTTGATATTCTAAGGTCATATCTAGTTCCCAACACACCAGTATTTATATCTTATTATATCGGGTCCCACTCCCACCCCACCACACTGCCTCTCACAACACCCCTACCCCACACAGCCACCCCACTCACCCCAACCCACGCAGAGATATTAGGACAGATAGGATCCAGCCAACTCTAATGACCAGCGTTAACGCGTTTCTCCTTCAGAGTTAGTGTTTCGTGCCATTCCAGAAGTCAACGGATCTTCCTTGAAATGTTTTAACCAATCAAGTAATTTGAAACCTATTCGCAATGAAAAATGTGGAAGCTATGTAGAACGGATGTAATCTCTAGGTGGTTGTTAACTGTCTTCTCTCGGATTTTCTGCAGACGACATATTCCATCCCGCTTAACTCTGGATATACTGAATACTTACAAAACAATTTGAGTGAAAATTGTTGGTGGCAAAGCAACTTTCAGTGAAATTGTTTCCAAAATATTCAACGTGTCCAGAGTTATTGCCGATTGAAATTAGTGTCTGGTAGCTTAAAGCAGCCAAGCAGTTAATATGCGATGGCCTCGCAACGCGAAGTGGGAGCACCGTCAGTTCCTAATATAGATCCGACAATCAGACACCCCGCACCCTCAAGGGTTTGGAATGTGTTTTATGGGTTTACCGGAAATTCTTCAACCACGCAAATTAGAATTATGTCTGCGTGTGTTGGAAGCGGGGACTCTGTGCCCCAGGAGATTACAGTTTATGGGATATTTCCAAATTTGATGTCGTTGCAGTAATAAAAAAACATGGATTGACACATCGTTTTAAGCTCATCAAATGGAAACCAGGCGTGAATTTGAAGCGAATCTAACCCCCACATACATATTCTCCATTTTCTATCAATTAATTGTCATAGACTGATCGACGTTTCATCCACCGAAGCCAGGAATCGTATCATATAACAGCAATAATGATTATATTGTCCAATCTTGCCCATGTTGTTCAAACATCTCTTGAATTCCACGCGATTATTCTTGAACATTTTAATGCCATGATCTGACCTTGGCCAGCAAATGTGCTGAAAGTGTCGCATTCCGTCTATGAGTTTTAGCCATGCCCCGCCCATCCCTAGTTAAGCTCCACCCACGCTTCGCCCGTGTTGGGGTCTATCGATCCCCGAGAAGCCCTGACTATGAATTTCCAGAAAACTCTACAGGTAAGTTGTTGAATATTTTGAAACTAATTTGACAGGGTGCTGTTGCTGCAATATTCAACATGATCTTTATTAAATAGTAAATATACAATTCGTACAACAAAGCTTAGTCCGTCTTCAATTAAGCGTTCGTGACGTCACGCCCAGCTTGCCGAAGCTCCTTCACGAACATTGAAAAGTTCGTAACTAAATTGTGCGAATTCACAGTTTAATAAACAGTTTGTTTCTTTTTTTTAAATCTAATGTTACTGAGAGCTGTTGCTGCCATAAGCAATAGCAGATTCCAGTAAAATTAGTTTCAAAATATTTAACAGCTTACCTGTATAGTTAACTTGAAATTAGGCGTTCTGGGAATTCAGGTCAAAACACAGGTGAAAGGTATGTGGAGCGTATCTGAAAATGGCATGATCTTAGATAGAAATAGGCAGGGAATAGCTAGAACTGGGCAGGGAATAACTAGAACTAGGCAGGGAATAGCTAGAAATGGGCGGGTAATGGCTAGAACTGGGCGGGCAATAGCTAGAACTGGGCGGGGAATAGCTAGAACTGGGCGGAGAATAGCCAGAACTGGACAGTAAATAGTTAGAACTCGGCAGGGAATAGCTAGAACTTGGCGGGGCAGAGCTAGAACTGGGCGGGGAATAGCTAGAAATGGGCAGGGAATAACTAGAACTGGGCGGGACAGAGCTAGAACTGGGCGGGGGAATAGCTAGAAATCGGCAGGGAATAGCTAGAACTGGGCAGGGAATAGCTAGAACTGGGCGGGGCAGAGCTAGAACTGTACGGGGAATAGCTAGAACTGGGCGGGGAATAGCTAGAATTGGGCAGGGAATGGTTAGAACTTGGCGGATAATATCTAGAACTGGGCGGGGATTAGCTAGAAATGGGTAGGGAATAGTTAGAACTGGGCAGGGAATAACTAGAACTGGGCGGGGAATAGCTAGAACTGGGCGGGGAATAGCTAGAACTGCTCGGGGAATAGCTAGAACTGGGCACGGAATATCTAGACATGGGCGGGGCAGAGATAGAACTGGGCGGGGCAGGGCTAGAACTTGGCGGGGCATAGCTAGAACAGGGCGGGGAATAGATAGAACTGGGCGGGGAATAGCTAGAGCTGGGCAGGGAATAGCTAGAACTGGGCGGGAAATAGCTAGAACTGGGCAGGGAATAGCTAGAAATGGGCAGGGCAGAGCCAACACTGGGCGGGGAATAGCTAGAACTGGGCGGGGAATAGTTAGAACTGGGCAGGGAATAGCTAGAAATGTGTGGGGCAGAGCTAGAACTGGGTGGGGAAGAGCTAAAACTGGGCAGGGCAGAGCTTGAACTGGGCGGGGCATAGCTAGCACTGGGTGGGGAATAGATAGAACTGGCCGGGGAATAGCTAGAACTGGCCGGGGAATAGCTAGAACTTGGCGGGGCAGAGCTAGAACTGGGCGGGGAATAGCTAGAACTGGGCTGCGCAGAGCTAGAACTGGGCGGGGAATAGCTAGAACTGGGCATGGAATAGACAGAACTGGGCGGGGCAGAGCTAGAACTGGACGGGGCAGAGCTAGAAATTGATCCATCTATTATAAAGCGAATGTGATACTTAATCGACTTATGGTTGCACAATGAGATTGGCCAGTATAGTGTTTAGAATATACCGCAATAAACAATAGGCGTGGCTCAGCCGGGCTACCGTCACTTATGCACGCGCAACATAGCAGCCTAGACCAAGCTGACTTGTAAACATGTTAGTGTAGTAGATTATGTCATATCATCTTCCAAACTTTTAAAATATGCAGTACTTTTAATGTTTTGAATTATAATCCGTTACTCTCAGACATACCCTCTGCCATCGAAGTGGCTTATTCATTCACCCAAAGTACAGTGGCAATGTCTCCTAATAACCAAGAATACAATTCAGGTACTGACGCACCAAATATTACACCCGCACAACCACGACCTAAAAGATGGAACCAGACACAGCTTCAGAATATACAGAACATGTGATAAATAACGAAATTTATACTAACTTGCGCATCCCATCAGATAATATTACAGACGATAACAGAAATATTATAGCTTCATATAGTGTGTCTGGAACATCTGCTAGCATTGCCACATTATTTTAACAATAGGCTCGAAATACATGGATGCTTGAAGTCTCGTCAAAACCAGTATAACAGCAAGAAATATAACTTAAATCGCCAATGGTTTAATAAAGATTGTCAAATAGCAAGAGAAAAGTGTCATAAGTTGCGAACCAGCTATCGGCTTAGTAAGACAATCGCAAACCTTAATACCCTGATTGATGCTAGTAAAATATATAAATCCAACATGAATAACGGTATTGCTAATTATAAACGAAATTTTAAACTAAAAATAGAACAGCTATGTAGCACCAATCCATGAGATTATTGGAAAATTGTTAAGTCCTCGGACCCAATTCCAGATCCGTGTAAAGTTATAGGCCGTGGGCCAAAATCTGCACGGTGACTTTTCGTTGCAAATGTTGCGGGGCAACTTGATATTGCTAGTATAACATATTTAGGGCGTACTCTTTCTAAATCACCAATGTTCCCACATTTTTTCTTGCACATTAATTAGAAATAATTAGTTAAAAGTAACATAAATTAACCAAGAAAGACAATCCAATTTGACGAGTATAACTATCAGGTGGCGCGCCTGTCACAAGAGCAGACACGGAGTCATCCAATCAGGTCACTTCCTTATTCAAGATGTTTGCGCCCACAAAGTGCTGTTTACATATTTTTGATGACCAGGAAGGAACACTTTTACAGTTCTCGGAAGTGAGCTGGTTGAAATTTATTGACTGTGTTAAGAAATGGAAAGAACTAGATGGTATGGAGAAAGAAACAGCCGCAAAATATGCATATTTAACGGATGAATCGGCGCTAGACACCAGTTTTCGATATCACCGAACATGTTATTCACGGTTTACAGATAAGACTAAGATAGAAAGAGCTGTAAAACAGTTAGGACTGCAGACACCTGCGACCCTGTGCCCTCAAAGTGAACACGACATACCCGTGACCAACCAGCTCTACGAAGAAGTCAACATGTTTTACCAGAACAGTGTATAATTTGTAAGAAGGAACAGTATACAGTAAATAAGAATTCACGGAAACGTCTGAAAGAGCGATTAGCAAGCTGTGAATATACGTCTGGTAAGTGCTTTTTCATAATATAAATTATACTGTCGTTCGCCATGCCTGTAACACCAAACCCTCACCCAACCACATCCATCAAATATAAAGGGTAAACCATTCTTGGTGGCTTTGAAGTAAACATATGTTCCTAAAGGGAATGCATTTTGAAGTAGACATCATACATAAACCGCTAAGTATTTTGAAACTGTTTATTTGAAGCGTCCAGTCAAATTATTTTCAAAATATTCACCAGAATATTTCTTTAGCAAGCCCTATAGCTGCGATCTCTGCGGCAGACACTTTTTACCTCTCACCTTTCACCCGGTGATCTCATTATTTTTCTCTTGGTTCCACCTGGTATATGATATGATATTTATTTCCACAATAGGCCATTGGCCCTTGAGTGTAACAATTGAAATATATATATATATATGTACATTTCCTGGCAACCTATATAATAATTTAAATACATTAATTTGGGTCAGTTGTGTAATGGTGATATATATATACTTTCTTAAAGGCCCATTCCACACACGCACATCAATACTTTATATTTTAGAGCACAAATGAATCAACATAGACGTTATTAACCAACTAAACCACATATGTATATGAAAGCGCCCCGCCCCCCCCCCCCCCCCTCCTCTGGAGAAAATGCTCATTTTGACTGTGCTATCTTCCAGTGTACGAATTGTGTCTTTGGTAAGTGTTATGATATCTTCCACTGTACGAATTAAATGTCTTTGGTTAATTTACAATTTACTAGATATTCTGTTGAATAATTTGAAACTAATTTGACTGAAGAGAATTCTCAATTCGTCTTCTCCTTGCGTAGAGTGAAGACCTGGTTTACAAATTCTGCTACTTTCTTTATAACCATCAGATTTTCATCTTGTAATAACTACATCTGTATGTAAACACTTGTTTTTTTTTATAGTA
Organism: Chaetoderma sp. LZ-2023a; assembly: GCA_034401795.1. NCBI lineage: Eukaryota > Metazoa > Mollusca > Caudofoveata > Chaetodermatida > Chaetodermatidae > Chaetoderma > Chaetoderma sp. LZ-2023a. The sequence goes on from CM067364.1 coordinate 75,190,903, forward strand.
ATACAATTTTGTATAAGGGGCACATGAATACGAATTCGTATTCATATTCAACATCGTTTACATACAATTGAGAGAACCCGTCAAGCAGATGCAGATATAGGTAACCATGTGTCCAAGTTTTGCTTGTGATGTCATTATCCAGTGCTATGCTGAGATATAGGCTTTGTTAGAAATGTCAAAATATTTGACCGACCGACTGACTGACTTATACTTGCTGCTGGTCGCGGCTAAAAGTCATAAGAATGTGTCATATAAGATGTATAGAGTGGAATAGTCCATATTCACCTATTCATCCGGGAAATCCTACTCGGTATCTCAATTTCATAGCAAGCATGCACATACCAGGTAAAATATTTCAAAACTAATTAGATTGGAAGCTGTATCTGCACGAGACCAGCGGCTTCCAGTCAAATTAGTATCAAAATATTAAACAGGATAGTTTTTTAATCTTAAAGAATTTGTAATTAAAACAAAACAGTGTAAAACAGTAATTTATGTCTAGCCCTAATCGGCATAAACATTGTCTTGCAGGGCACGTGCAGGTCGTTAAAGTTAGATGCCCGGACACCTACCCTTGGGTACTGTCCGCCACTCCCCCACCGCCACCAGATCCGAAAACTGATCAGACCCGGATGCAGGTTTTTAAATCTGGAACAGGACTCGCGTCTGGAAATCCTATACTACGACAACGGCGGCGTTTCTTGTATTAGAATCTGAGCCAAATCGGATGATTCTTTTAGATACACGTTCGGACAGACACACATGCCCGATCATAATACCCTGTTACCCTTACAGGGATGGTGGGGTGGGACGGGGGTGGGTGGGGGGGGGTATCTATATCAATTTCAAGACAACCATACAAGTACATATACGCTGTTGAATATTTTGTGACAAATTCGACACAAACCTGTCGCTGCCATATGCAACAACAGTTTCCAGTCAAATTAGTTTCAAAATATTCAACATAATATTTCTTAGTTATAAATGATTATTCGTGTTTGTCCTTTCGGTTTCAAAGTGTCAATAATGATACATTATCACCGATAATGTATTTACATTTCAGGTGGTCTACTGTTAAAGGCAGCGGAAATTTTGAATGACGAACATTATATCTGCACCATCTCCTGTTGGTTATGGATGGATCCTAGATGACGAAGGTGCGCTTACGTTTGAGTGGATGTCACTAGCACCTGCACCCATAAATGTTTTGAAACATGTGCGTTGTAAGTGTCGAAAACGTGGCTGTCAGACCCAGGTCTGTTCATGCCGAAAAGCAGCATTAATCTGTACCGACCTTTGTAGCTGTGATGACTGTCAAAATTCTACATGTACAACGTCCGAACTAGGTGGAGATGGCGATAGTGACTCGGATGAGGACTTGGATTGTTAACAGTAAGTCGCATATCTCTATTTTCAGGCCAGGCACGGTAGAACTGGGGTGGGGTGGTGCTGATGTCATAGGCAGCAACAGCGCCAAGACAAATTAGTTTCAAAATATTCAACCACTTCCCTGTATAATTAACCTGAAATTTAGGTTCTGAGAATTCAGGTTTCGGGTTAAATAAATCTTGCAATTATAAAATAGCCAAGGGAGAATCCGAGAATCAAAGGGCGGGCTGTTAAGACAGGTGGTCATTTAGTAGAGGTCAAATGTATTGTTTAATTGAATTTGGGAATTGAGGAAAGTGGTTTATTAATGAAGGTGCCTCGTTTAATAAAAATGGTCTTTAGACTTGAAAGCATATTTGACAGTTTATAATTTTATAATTTTCCTGGACACCCCTTGCAAAAGGAGGGCGAACCTCCCCCTTGACACAACACAGTTTAGCCCCCACCACCCCGCCCCTAATAGGAAAATGTGTCTACCGTGCCTGGTGTTATTAAAAAACTTACCAACCTAGAAGGTATATGCTTTTTAACTGATTATTTGTTGGAAATATAACATAAATCTCTTAACCATATATTTAGAATGTGACTTTATTGCGTCATTTATGACGAGATAGTAGGTGGTAAAGAATGGTCTCTGTAAAATTAATGTGCAAACCAATTAGTGGGAACTTTTTATTTTTGGAATCCACATATATTTATTGTTTGGAAACAATGGTTTTCAAGTTGCCCTGCAAAAGTTGCAACGACATTGGATTTCTAGCTACATATTCGGTACTCGGCCCACGGCCTATTAGTATTAATGATATGTTTGAATTATATAAATCTGTAATACAAAGCGAACATACACATGTAACTGACACAGATCTCGCTCCCGACCAGGCAGGTCCTGATACACCAATTAATGACGCCCTTAACAGGGAAATAAGCGAAATGGAAATTAGAAAAGAATATGCTCATTTAAACTAATAAAGCAGCTGGTGGGTATAACATAATAAATGAATACATCAAGTCAATTGAAAATATTATGGTTCCTATACACCATCTTTAATCGCGTATTCAACACAGGAATTATACCAGGTGCATGGACAGACGGGACTAATAAAACATATTTACAAAGGAAAAGGCAGTCCAGAGGAAGAACATAACTTTAGACCTATAACCTTAGTCAGCTGCCTGGCCAAATTATTTACTAGTATATTAACTAATAGAATAGACAATTACTTAGAACAAAATTAACAAATAAAACAAACTCAAACTGGCTTTAGACGTAAGTATTCAACAACCGATTACCTATTTGCAATCCATGTCTTAATAGAAATTTTCAAAAAAAGAAAGAAAAAACTGTTTTGTGTGTTTGTATATTTAGAAAGAGCTTTTGATAAAGTTTGGAGGGAGGCACTATGGGGGAAATTAATTAAAGAAAATATCAATGGAAAAATCTTAAATGACATCCGTAATATGTAATTGTAACTATAATTATGACTTTACCAAAAACAATACAGAATACAAATGGCTGACCACAGTTAAATGTATACTTAGTAATCATAAGTTACTTATAGAAAAGGGAAGGCTTAGACAGGAAAGAAAGAATATGTAGCCTATGCGACAAACACGATATTGGGGATGAGTATCATTACCTATTCTTATGCGACTTTTTCTGTGATGACAGAAAAATATTTCTTTCAAAATATTATCATGACCGCCCAAATCACTACAAATTCGGACAACTGCTCTCGAATATAAACTTGTCGGTCCTAACAAAATTGTGCGGCTTTATACGGAAAATCTGTAAACAATTCGCATAACGGAGATAATTATTTTATTATCATATTGTAATTATTTCAAACACAACTACTATACTACTACTACTACTACTACTACTACTACTACTACTACTACTACTACTACTACTACTACTACTACTACTACTACTACTACTACTACTACTACTACTACTGCTGCTACTACTACTACTACTACTACTACTACTACTACTACTACTACTACTACTACTGCTACTACTACTACTACTACTACTACTACTACTGGCTAATCAATAACGTTGCTACGAATACCGGTTATATACAATGTTTAGATCAATAATGCCACAATTAATTTCTATAAAATGCTTGTTAAATGTGGTTAACTTTAAAATTGGTTATACAAATATTGCGTGATAATGTTTATATTAATAATGTGTAATGTGTAATGTGTTTATATTGTCTTTGTCTATAATGCTGTCACCGATGTTGATAACAAGAATGTCTACACCAATAATGTTCATATTATTGCACTGTTGATAACAATACGCTTGGTAGGAATAATAATAATAATAATAATAATAATAATAATAAAAATAATAATAATAATAATAATAATATCTTTTATGGTAAATATCACTCAGACCTGTACAAATTAACTATTATTTTGTAATCCCCATATGCCACATTGTGACCTGGCAGTACTACAATAAACTTGAAAGTTGAAACTAGAGTTCCATCATAGGCCATCAGTTTAACCATTTGAACTAAAATACTAAAACACCAAATTCATTCACAACTTAATACTTATTCTGTTGAGTATTTTGAAACTAATTTGACTGGACGTTATTGCTGGGTACAGTTTCCAGTCAAATTAGTTTCAAAATAATCAACAGCTTACGATTTACCTGTATGATTACTGTGAAATTGGGATTCTGGGAATTCAGGGTTCAAACGGGTAGATCTCGGTGTAAATAACATTCACATTTGTAAAATTCCTCATCACACAGTAAATAGAGAAACCCATTTTTAACCCTTTAATGACTAAATTTGTTTTGAAAAATAAAAATATATACTTATTGAATGTCCATTTGCAGGTCAAGAGAAGACTATTTTGACAATTTAACACTAGAATGACTGGCTCTGTTATCGCGCCAGTCTTTCTAGTTGTTAATTTTCCAAAAACAGTTTTCTGTTGGCCTGCAAATGGACATTCCCCAGGACAACTAAACAGGCCGGTTATGACCGGCTTCATCGTGAAAGGGTTAGCTCTCCCGCGCCCATCTCTAGCTAAGCTCCATCCACGCTGCGCACATGTCGAAATCGATCGATCCCTACACTCTCTGAATCTCAATTTGCATAAAACTATACAGGTAAAATGGTGAATGTTTTGAAACTGCTTCGACTGTGTGCTGTTGCTGCTTATGGCAGTAACAACGACCACTCAAAATAAGTTCACGATATTCAACAGCATGTTTATTAAAAAGACACAATTCGTACACCAGCCCTTAGTCACTCATCCATAAAGCGTTCGTGACAAACGTATCTACGTCCTTCAATACGTAACCGATTTTGACGTCATCATACACGTCAAGTAGTTGACTATGACCTCATATGATTGGTAGATAAACTGGAAATATGCATACCCTCTGCTAAGTATAGTCTTTATCTAAATCAATGATAGAAACTAGCCAGCGTTTATCAGTCAATAGATATATCAATGTATATATCAACATGCAATGCTTATTTCCCAGCAGTGTCATTGACTATAGTAACTATAGATCGGTTTCCCTCACATGCATTTGCTGTAAGATGCTGGAAAACATCATCTGTTCTAATTTAATGAGCCATTTCGAACAAAATAACATACTAACTCACAGCCTTCCGAAAATGTCACATGTGTGAAACTCAACTAATTAATGTCACCAATGATTGGGCTTCATCCATTGATTAACAGAAACAAGTGGACATTTTTATTCTTGACCTTGAAAAGGCTTTTGATACTGTTCCACATGAACTTTTGAAATCTAAATTGCACAAATATGGTGTGTCAAAAAACATACTAAATTGGATTGACTCATTCTTAACAGGTTGCAAACAGTGCGTAGTAGTCAATGGTGCCAAATCAAACGTTGCCGACGTTGTGTCTGGATCACCTCGGGGACTTGTTGTATGCCTGTTACTGTTTTCAATCCACATAAATAGTCCAGGATATTTCCTCTGAGCTCAGGCTATTTGCTGATGATTTCGTATGCTACCGGGAAGTTGATGCCCCCAAGGACTGTGAGGCACTCCAACAAGACATAAACATGGTAGGTAACTGGGCTACCACTTGGGGAATGCGCTTCCAACCAGTAAATTGCAACATGATGAGCCTAACCAGAAAAAAAAACCCCATCAAATTCGATTACACGCTAAAAGGAACGAGTCTAAGTGTTGTTTTATCAGTAAAGTACGTGGGCGCCAACATCACCAATGATCTAAGCTGGAAGAAACACTGCACTGAGATCTGCAGCAAATCATACAGACCCTTAGGACTATTGCAGAGAAATTTATCATTCTGTTCTCAAGAAATCAGACTTCAAGCATACATGGGACTGATTAGACCAGTTCTGGAATATGCAAGTACAGTTTGGGACCCTCATCAGACAGCTCTTCAGGGCAAACTATAAAACGTGCAAAAAACGTGCAGCTGGATTTATCCCCTCAAACTATTGCTACGAACCACGCAGTATGATAAATATAATGGAACCCATAAAACTCCTACCGTTGTCAGACAGAAGGAAACAAAACCGCCTTAGTTTGTTCTACAAAGGTCTACAGCAACAGGCAAATATATCATTAGACAATCTACTGACTGCAATTTGGAAAACCAAAAACATGCACAACAGCTTTCTAGCTAAGCTCCGCCAATTTCTAGCTATGACCCGCCCATTTTTAGCTATGTCGTCCATTTCTATTTAAGCTCCGCCCATTTATATTTATAACCCGCCCATTTCTAGCTATAACCCGCCCAGTGCTAGCTAAGCTCCGCCCATTTCTAGCTATCTGGAACAGCGAAGCGATGTAAGTGAGCGTATGTTAGTAGGATGCAGCGCCAATGAATTTAAGCTCTGACTACAAGCGCAGAATGGATGTCCACTAACCGTAGCAACCACATATAACAGATTCACCACATTAAATACTGATGCGGTTAATGTAACAATAATGCAGAATAAAATTTCCTACACTGCGCATAAACCCTTATGTGTTATATCTGTTTATGTCGCTCAGAATGTTGGAGTTATTGCTATGTAAATTAATGGAAGGCGTGGGACTTGAAATGTATTGCTTAATAGTACTGCGAGACGGAACGGAATGCACTAGAGGAATATGCAGGCTCATGCCTTTGCATTAGGTATGCTCAATGCTTTAAGTGACACCGTGACCACACGTTTTAACGTTTTGACATGACGCTACAGTTTTCCTTCAACCAACTACAATCTGAAAGTTTGTTACCGATTTTACCATCTTCCATTTCAGGGTTATTGACGGAAATATGTATTCAGTTATGCATTAAGCATTAGGGGACCCGATAACCTCCATTTTACCTCAAACAATTCTCTCTCACAACTCATAATACGAACGTATGCGCCAATTTTCTTGATTCTGTCTTATATAATTGCTGAGCTATCCCTCGGACAGACAGACAAACAGTCAGGTAGGCAGAAAGGAAGGCAGACAGGAAGGCAGGCAGGCAGGCAGGCGGGCAGGTATGTAGGCAAGCAGGCAGACAGACAAACATGCATACTGGCAGGCAAGCATGCAGGCAAGAAGGCAGACAGGCATACAGGCAAGCAGGCAGGCAGGCAAGCATGCAAGCGGGCTGGCGGACAGCCAGGCAGGCATACAGGCAGGCAGGCAGGCAGGGTGGCATGCATGCAGGCAGGCAGACAGACAGACAGACAGACATACAGGCAGCCAGGCAGCCAGGCAGCCAGGCAGCCAGGAAGCTAGGCAGGCAGGCAGGCAGCGCCAACCATTGAAACTAATTTAACTGGGCGCTGTTGCTGACATTACCAACCGTAATACTCTCCCCGGCCTTTGACCGCGTAAATAATAGTTAATTTGAAAAAGATGCCCTATGACTATGTGTGATAAAGGCAGTTACCATTATCTAAACTAACTTATATGTTGCTGTCATTCAGTGGCCAATTTAAATTGCGCGAGACGTACTGATTTTTAAATTGAGTTGCGGATGGCGTGTGGCATAATAGAGAGCATGGCTTCTCATGTGTCAATCTTCATGTTTTTGTGATTACGACCCGGATACAGTATCTGCACATCTGACGCAGTACAGTACAGCTCAGAAATAATTAAACATATTTCCAAAACAAAATCAGAAATATGTTATTTAGTATAATTTTGAAAACAATATTAGAAATCTTCTGTTGAATACTTTTGACATAAATGGAATGGAAGCTATTACTGCCTTAGGCAACCGTGTCTTCTATTCCAGTTATGCTCAAATTCTTCAACAGTAAATTTTACATTATTTTGGAAATATTATACGTTATTTCTGAGCTGCACTGAATGTACATATTGGGCGTTGTCTCTTTAACCCATGAAATGACCGTGTGCTACTTTCAAGACATCTATAGAGGAATGCTGTTGGTTATTTTCAAACTAATTTCAATGGATCACGTTGGCCCCGCGACGGGTTTCTTATAGGGCTTCCACATATAGAAGAAGTTCGTTATTTCTGTAAGGTCATAGAGTACATTGTTATATGTGAGGCTAAAGAGAATAAGGCTTCATTAAACATACAGTACAGCTCATAAATAACTGTGAATGATTCCAGAGCAAATTAAAGCCAACTGTTGAATATTTTGAAAATAATTGTATTGGGAGGCATTGCTGGCAAAGTCTGCCAATCTAATTATGTTCAAAATAGTCAACAAATAATTTTGTACATCGTCTTCAAAAATGTATTAAGATGGTTCTGTTTTTCCTTTAGAAACATTCTAAATTATGGGTGAATTGTACCCTATGAGCAGGAGACATCTGCACTTGGTATTATAACTTGAAAGTTGTCTTGGCCGCTGAATTCTCGAAAACATATCCGAGTAAGCGAAAGTCATTGACGAGCAAGGCAAACCTAGTTCATAGATGATTAAACTCACGATTGGGTAGATCTATTTATAGGTTTAGTTATAGTTGTAAAATACTAGCCAGAAACGGCAATTGCGCTTCGCGGTAGGATATTAGATGACAAATTAAATTTGGACAAGAATCGAACCCGTGAACTGCCCTCATGTGGAATACCATTCTTGCACTTCGAACACGCAGCAGACTATTTTTAATTAACAGAATGGAAGCATTTCCGGCAACACAATATAATCAGTTTTACAATCCATTGACCGTATCTAATTAGCCGATAGCATATTTGTCAGATCTACGACCTGTGTTGATGATACCTTCACACCAGGTTCGCGCCGGGACAATCAGTTCATTTGAATTTATGAAACCCCTAGAAATAGCACATGTAGCATAGTTGATTCGCTCTCTCTCCCCCCCCCCCCCTCTCTCTCTCTCTCTCCATCTTCTGCCGAGTTTCTATTGCGAGGTGGTGTGATGTGGGGTGTGTGGGGCGGATTTGTGGTGGTGGGTGGGGGTGGGGTGGGGGTTGGGGGGGGGTTGGGGGGTGGGGGTGGGGGGGGGGGGGTTGGGTGGGGGGTGGGTGGTTTGTGATTTCACATGAACTTACATTCCATAATCTACGCAAAGGATCAGCACCTAACTGTCCCCATTCATGATCGCTAACCTTCCCTTGAAACATCGCAAGTTTGTATTTATTAATATCTATCTTATCTTCTGGACAATGACATCTTAAGAGATATAAATGTAATCACTATGTATACAATCGTCTAACTTTTTTATATCTATATCTATTTATGTAGGGTTACGTCATAGAGACCTAATATTCGCATATGTAACGACGGGAGGAGAGAGAGAGAGAGAGAGAGAGAGAGAGAGAGAGGAGAGAGAGAGAGAGAGAGAGCGAAAGAGAGAGAGAGAGAGAGAGAGAGAGCGGGCGAGCGAGCGAGGCGAGCGAGCGAGAGAGAGAGAGAGAGAGAGAGAGAGAGAGAGAGAGAGAGAGAGAGAGAGAGAGAGAGATGGAGAGAGAGAGGGAGAGAGAGGGAGAGGGAGGGAGGGAGGGAGGGAAAGAGAGAGAGAGAGAGAAAGAGAGAGAGAGAGAGAGAGAGAGAGAGAGAGAGAGAGAGAGAGAGAGCGAGAGAAGGGAGGGACCGACAGAGGGGGGGGGGGGGGGGAGGGAGGGGTTTCCATTGTAAAACCATGTCTAAGAAGACCGAGTGTCTGTAGACTTCCGTTTCTCTGTTGCCCACAACAAAGCACGTGAATTTATTGCTTGTCGAATATACAACTAAGTTATCTGTTGAGAACACATCAACACATTTGACTCGGATGTTCTAGTAGGAATCCGAAACTGGTTTGTGGGATAGCCGGTATCAGCCCAGTTACCATTTACCATGTGGCTCTGAATGGTTGGAATTTCCTGTTTGTAAAGCATTTCTGAACAGTGCCCAGTTCACGTGATCGGTGGTCGTTTGGTATAAATCTAGCAACGCATCTCTGCATGACTGAGCCATACTCAAGTGATGAGCGTACATGTGATCTTGACACATAGGCGACATGTTTACAGGAGCTAGAACATAATCTAAGGCTCCTAAACAAGAATCCGAGAGCTGAATTGGCTTTAAGCGATATTTCTAATGCAGGTACACGATTTAAGGGCCTCCGAAAATGTAATCCGAGGACAATGGTTTGCCTCAACATAGTCTAATGTGGTACTGCCTAACGTATAAAATTGTGATGATCTCGTTCTGATGGCAAGGATACAACACATCTGGGCATTAACTTTCATAACCCACATCTCAGCCCACTGTTCTAGTTTCTCAAGATCTTGATGGAGGATGTGGTGGTCTGCATTGAATTGTCTGGCATGGTAAGGGCATCTGCAAATAATCTAACTTGTGCCCTAGCCGTCTCTGGTAGATCATTGATATGAGAGAGGAATAACAGGAGTCCGAGGACTGTATCATGAGGGGTGTTGGGATCGATCGATCCCCAAATGCACTAACTATCAATTTCTTATCAATATGTCAGTAGCAGCACCCAGTAAAATTAGTGTCAACATATTCAACAGAATGTTGCTTAAATAGTAAAATCATGATCATGTCGTTAGTCACTTACATGACTGGCGGTATGATCAGCGAACGAAAAGAAGAAGAAGAAGTAAAACCATACAATTTGTACAACGTGTAGGAGTATTAAGCATTTAAGACGGACTAAATCGTGCCATTCATTTCATTATTAATTATGACGTCATGATTCTCGTCACTTAGATGTTGATGACGTCATATGATGGTTGGATAAACTGGAACTGCACATTGCCTTGCACTTACCTGTCGTTAAGCTTAGATAGATGATGATGTCGTCTCTATGCCGGTCTTTTCTGCTATATAGACTAAGATACTGTGGCTACATTACCATTTTTAATGAATGTGGCTACGTCAAGCATGGTACCTCTTACCGAGCATTTATCACACCGATGTTAGCCGTGGCTAACCATGGTAGTTTATCACAACTGGGCATTGCGGTGACGGGACATATGTGCGTGTGAGCTTTGAAGGTAACTTGATTATATTACAGAGGCTATTGAGAGAGTTGGAAGTACCGTAAGGTACGACCACGTTGTAAATGTTTCTCAATGAAACTATTGGCCCAGCAACCCTTTCTCTGATAAATTTCCTGTATCTCAATTAGGTGGTTAGTATACAGGACAGCTGTTGCATATTGTGTAATGTTGTACATAATTACATGTCGTCTGCAGTACTTGAATATTACTGCAAGTGAGGCGGATGTGAGCACACATTTATTTACCAATCCTTGCCATATTTCTTTTAGTGCTGGTTGAAAACACATCTACCTTAGAGGTGACCTGAGGATGTAGCAAAAGCTGGAACAATGTTGGTAGGACGGACGGTTCCGATCTATCACTCAAATATCTGGTGCCTACAATTTGAATCAAATGCATCAAGCTAGATGACGTCTTGACAATTCAAATTAGTTTGGAAATATGTTGCATCTTATCTGCATAATACATTGAAATTCAGATTCGGCGAATTCGGGTTTCAAGTTGTTAAGACTCAAACAGCTGGTCAAAGTGGGCGGAACTTAGCTAGAAATGAGCGTGGCATACTTAGAAATGAGCATAGCGTAGCTAGAAATGAGCATGGCATATGTAGAATTGAGTGTTGTGTAGTTAGAAATGAGTGCGGCGTAATTAGAAATGAGTGCAGAATACGTTAACAGTAACGCTTGCATTTCAATTTTCTCATAGAAAATGCTCATTTGTTGACCAAGAATTTTTTTTTAATCTCCCATTGAAATGAATGGTGTTAACCGAGTCAGTCGTTCTTGCGGTCAATTTTCAAAAATAGACTTTCGTTTGTTATGCAAATGTGCGTTTCTTTTAGAACATTGCAGAAGCAGTTTTGTTGCGTGTATTCTTGCCTTAGAAATACACACTTTGCAAAGGCGAGCTAAGAATACACATTGATGTACAAACTGCATACAATATTGAGAGAATCTAACAAGCAAACAAACAAACACTTACTCACTCACGCACGCACGCACGCACGCACGCACGCACGCACGCACGCACAATTACTACTTCCAGTCAAATCTGGTTTAGAATAAAAACATTTATCATGTGTACTATCTTTAGGAATGTCCATCTGGAGGGAAAGAGCAGAGCACATTTTTGGGGGGATTTACCACTCAATGACTGGCTCGATAACCGAGTCAATCATTCCAGTAATAGATTTTCTTGAGTTTCTGTACAAATTACACAGGCATAGAAATACTTTGATATCAATGTCAAAAGCTGCAATATGCTTAGAAGTGGGCACTTTCAGGCCAAGAGGAGACCATTTTGAAAATGCATCACTAATCATGACAGGCTCTGCATTTTCAAAGTCTTCATTTGGCCTGGAAATGGACATTAAATGACTAAAGTGTCAATTTTATTGACCAGTTGCACCAAAGCGTAATTATAAGTTAGGTTTTGAAATATGGTATGCAGTAGAAATTCTTCACGATGTTTCGATTATTTAATTCCTAATCGTATAAAATTACAATTAAAAAAAATAACCATGATTTTCGGTATAATCATGTAATGGCGCAAGCCTAGAGATTTTCAGAAATACGCTTGGCCTGTAAATGATGTCAGAAATAGCAAAAATGAGTTCCCTAGCCAATGTTCAGCATTACTAATTGTAAGCATTAGAGGATGAATGGTTGTCTTGTAATAATACAATATGTATGCTGGACCAACAAATAATTAATACAATGTAAATGTAAGATCAAGGAGACTCGTGTCCATTTCCGGGCCAAGAGGAATCTATTTTTGAAAATGTATCACGAGAATGACTAGCTTAATGCTCGAGCCAGTCATTCTAATGATACATTTTCAACAAAAAAAAGTCTTCTCTTGATCTGGAAATAGATATTCACTGATAATAATTTCCCTAAACAATTGTAAGCATTAGAATAGCGATGTAAGAAATAATGTTATCACAAAACAAGGCAAAATGGGGACAAATTGACAGAACAATGATCAATACTCGTGAGAAATTTTCGTTGCATATAAGACTGCTTCTTCAATCGAGATTCAGGTTGAAGCCTTTAGCGACTAAGTTTGTTTCTGAAAATTAAAATATTTGCTTTTTTAATGTCTATCTGCAGGCCAAGAAAAGACTAATTTTGAAAATTTACCACTGGAATGACTGGCCCGGTTATCTGGCCAGTCATTCCAGTTGTAAATTTTCAAAATTAGTCTTCTCATGGTCTGCAAACAAATGGGCATTTCTCTAGGCCCCTAAGGAAGCCAGTTTTGGCCGGTATCGTCACTAAAGGATTAATATTTAAATTATGTGGCATGCTTAGAATACATTGACCCAGCAAACCCCATGTCTGGTTTGGCTAATTTTTAAAATTCCAGTAGCCAGAGGAATCCGTATTACCTTATGTGATAGATAGAATCTCACACTCGTTGGCATTTTAGATCAACTTTATCACACTCGTTTTGTAAGATGTCATTTGGAACTAGTTTTTATTAAACTCGTGTCATAAATTTGATCCGAAATGCCAACTCTTACTCGTGTGAGATTCATGCATTTTACATACTTATACAATTATAACAATTATCACGCGGATGCATTCAATAGAAAACTATGATCTAAATATCTCCCGAACGATTAATCCTGTAAAATACAATTCCGTCCTTAATCAACATGATCAATGGCAAAATTTCCAGGAAAGTTGAGGTTAATGATACCATTTCAACATACCAAGCGATCATTTTGATTGGTCAATTCCTTTAGTGGCCATCTTTGTCTTCTTGTCATTTCTGAAATTGCCTGTCCGACCATCAACCTTTTCCTTAAACGACACAATGAGTAAATTTCAAGCAAATTGTGCACGAAACATCTATGGGACATAGAGCTCTAACTGTGTTCAAATGAAGTCGATTGGCTAATTGGCCGGCGACCATCTTGGAGTGTGTACTACTTTAAATAACATGTTTACAAATCTCCCAAACCGCTCGGACATCGCCTAAAACTCACGAAATATCATCAAGAGCAACAGCTGAACCAACTGAGTTCAAAGGAACTTGGTAGTCAAATGATCCGGTTACCATCTTGGATGACCTAATTTTTTGCGAAGCTGACTTTTTGGGCGATATGAATATGGACTAATGACCATTAACCGTTTGACTGCGACGTTTTTGCAGACGAAATATACAAGGGCTTATATGTATATCTGGACCCGCTTAATATTTTGAAGACAGTTTGAGTAAATGTTGTTAATGACTAAGTCACCAACAACTTTCAGTGAAATTGTTGTCAAAATATCAAGAGCTTTTTCGCGCTGAAATTATTGTCTGGTGGCTTGCAGCAGCGAGACAGTTACGGTCTGTTCAAGGATAGTTGATATGTCAAAATGCATGGCCACCGTGGACCAAGCAAAATGTATACTCACTTTTGGCAGCCAGATTGGATTTTTTTTATTTGATGGATTTTGAAGGCGAAATTATGTTTATGTTGATTTTGGGTATGCTGATTTCAAATTTGCCTCTTTCCAACCGTGACTCAGATGAATGGTTTGGCGCGCATCTTGGATTATGTTCTAGCCAAAGAATCCTATACTAAAGCAATAGCACATGTAAAATGTTTTCTTTTCTTTAACCATTCAACTGATTTTAACCTAATTTGGTTGGAAACATCGTTGGGCCATAGGTATCCAAGCTTGTTAAAATAAAGTCGATTGGCCAAAATTTGTCCGGCAGCCATCTTTAATTTTGGACAAATTTAGAAACTTTAAAAATCTCTGAAACCGCTTAGGGGATTCATTTCAAACTCATGAACATCGTCTATGGAATACAGCTGATCCCAGTTTGATCGATGGAACTTGATTGACTAGAATGGCTGAACGGATCGGGCCGAAGCCATTAACCCTTTAACACCCATGTTGGCCAAACACGGCGTCTTGTAGTGGTCTTCAAAAATATCCATTTACAGAACATGAGAAAACTTTTTTTAATGACCACTGGAATGATTAGCTCGATACATGAGTCAATCATTGCAGTGGTAAATTTTCAAAACTAGTCTTCACTTGCTCCGCAAATGGGCATTTTCTATGGGAAAGTATACATTTTCTTAACCGAATTATTGGGTTAAAAGGTTAAAGTGTGTTCAAAGGAAATTGATACATAAAAACATGGCCGCCATGGATCGATAACAATGTAGTGTGTTTGCTCGCCAAATTGGATTTTTTATTTGATGAATTTTGAAGCCGGGATTTGTTTTAGATAGGTTTGTGGGGATACCGATTTCAAATTTGCCAATTTTGAAATTGTCGAATATAAGACGGTTTGGCTTGGATCTTTTCTTACCAAAAACTCCTATAGTAATGCAATGGGATATTTAAAATGTCTTCTCACGAACCAATGGACCGAGTTTAACAAAACTTGGTAATGTGCTTCATTGTTCTTGTTGCAATTCAGGCCAAAACCTTAAGGTTCTACTACTAATGTATGGTCAATCTAGTCGAAATACCTATGTTCCGGCTGAGTGATACAGGCCCGTGGGTCTCTTGTTTTTACATGCGTAAAATGGCAGCAGATTACATGTATTTTATGTTTTCGCACCCTCAACTAACTCTAGCATGTCTAGATATGCCAGGAGAGCAACCGGTATTATCTCGATTTGAATTTAGGTCCAAGAAACTAGTATAAATGCTTGACACAATTCTTGCTTCTCGAAATTTGCCCACCCCTGACCATATCTTTTTACAGTATTTAAGCATTGTTTCTCAACGGCTTGGATGATTTGATTTAGATTGTGTGGCGCCAACGCACAAAGTTCCGCGATACATGTAAAACCTCCTCTTTTATTTTTTTTTAGTCGCTGTTCATTCAAAATCTGTTATCATTATATTTCGAGTCCATTTCATGACTCTTTATATTCATATAATTTCTCACAAATATTTCTTGCATATTTTTACCAGTCCCTACGTTTTTAGCTTTCCTGCGCAGTGTTGAGCATATCATTTGTTCCCACAAAGTTTTCTGTTTGGCGGCACCCCTTGCCTGGTTTCATCCATGATTGATTTATAAGGTAATACAGCGTCTTTCCTTATGTATGCTATCTGCATAGGTAATATATATCCATCTGTCCAATTGTATGCACCTCTTTTGCTTAGTATAAAAAATCGAGACATTTCAAACGCATCAAATATATTATGACGAGATACAAATTGGTTTTATATTCTTGTGGAAAAAACGCATTGCATATTAAGACAGCATAATATGAAAGCCAAATTATATTTATTTTACCCGTGTCGCTTTTTCTTTTTCTTCTTCCTCTTCTTCTTCTTCTTCTTCTTCTTCTTCTTCTTAATAGTTGAATAACTTTGGTCCCACTGGAGGGATCTTCTCCAAATTTGGGGATCCCTATCAGCTCTGCCAATTCGGGCGTCTGAAACCCAGCAACTACAACTTTTAGCTAAAGTTCTCAAATATACACTTTTGACCTTACGGCGGCCCGACTGAAAAATATGTCAATGACGCAGTATATTGGATAAATTAGTCTTTGTTTTAAAACCATATTCCTACTAACAACCGCTTAGTTGTAATGTACGTCACAAAATTGAAAATCAATGAAATTGATCATTTATCTGGAGGAAACTAAATATGTAAGGCCAGAAGCAATTTTTCATTCAGCTTACACAAATTTAACCTTTAAAATTCACAATCTGTGGAAATTGAATAAATAGGCACACCTATTTCACGTAGGAGGCAGAGCGAGATTTGATACAAAAACTGTCCAAACACTACACTGCTTAACCCTTTAATGATCAAGATTGGTCAAGATTTCGCATAGTCAATGTTCAGTCGCAACCCCGGAGAAATCTATTGTTTGAAAACTTACTACCAAAATGTCTGGCGCAATAATCGAGAGATAGGGGTCTAATCCGAGTTGTAAATTATCAAAAGTAGATTTAAAAGTAGACAAATGCGCATTTCTCAAGACCACTGCACAGACATGCCTGACTACTAAAGGATTACGTTGAAAGATACGCTTTCATTGCAAGACGGCAATATTTCATATACAGTGCAGCTCAGAAATAACTTAACGTTACATTTAACAACATGGTTCCAAAAACAAAATAACATGTACTGTGGAATATTTTGAACATAATTGAATTGGAAGACATTACTGCCTAATCAAGTTATGCTCGAAATATTTAATAGAACATTTTTTACATCGTGTTCAACATTGTATTTATGATCATGTCTCTGTTTTAGCTCACCTAAACCGAAGGACCAAGTGAGCTTATGCTATGGCGGCCATCCGTCGTCCATCATCTGTCTGTCCATCTGTCAAATCTCCTCATTTATGCTTTGAATGATTTCCACCAAATTTGGCTGGCAGTATCCTATCATGCTAGACTCCGGAACTTCAATTCAGAATTATTAGTCTATACGTTGTGGGTTATTACACTGTCTATATATTGTGAGGTATCTGTCACTGTTGTGGGTCTATTAGTTTATACTTTGTCGGTTGTCCCTCTGTCTATGTATTGTGAGGTATCTGTCTCTGTCTTGTGGGTCTGTTAGTCTATACCTTGTGGGTAATTCCTCTGTCTATGTAATGTGAGGTATCTGTCTCTGTCTTGTGGGTCTACTGATCTATACCTTGTCGGGTATTCCTCTGTCTATGCATTGTGAGGTATCTGCCTCTGTGTTGTGGGTCTATTAGTCTATACCTTGTGGGTTATTGCACTGTCTATATATTGTGAGGTATATGTCTCTGTGGTGTTGGTCTATTAGTGTATACCTTGTCGGTTATCCCGCTGTCTATGTATTGTGAGTTATCTGTCTCTGTCTTGTGGGTTTATTAGGCTATACCTTGTGGGTTATTCCTTTGTCTATGAAATGTGAGGTATCAGTCTCTGTCTTGTGGGTCTATTAATCTATACATTGTGGGTTATCCCTCTGTCCATGCATTGTGAGGTATCTGTCTCTGTCTTGTAGGTCTGTTAGTCTATACCTTGTGGGTTATTCCTCTGTCTATGTAATGTGAGGTATCTGTCTCTGCCGTGTGGGTCTACTGATCTATGCATTGTCGTGTATCCCTCTGTATATGTATTGTGAGGTATCTGTCTCTATCTTGTGGGTCTATTAGTCTATACCTTGTGAGTTATTCCTCTATCTATGTAATGTGAGGTATCTGTCTCTGTCTTGTGGGTCCATTAGTCTGTACCTTTTGGGTTATTCCTCTGTCTATGTAATGTGAGGTATCTGTCTCTGTCTTGTGAGTCTATTAGTCTATACCATGTGGGTTATTCCACTGTCTATGTATTGTGAGGTATTTCTCTCTGTCTTGTGGGTCTATTCGTCCATATCTTGTGGATTATTCCACTGTCTATGTATTGTGAGGTATTTGTCTCTGTCCTGTGGGTCTATTAGCCTATACATTGTGGGTTGTGTCACAGCATATTCATTGTA
Organism: Chaetoderma sp. LZ-2023a; assembly: GCA_034401795.1. Lineage (NCBI taxonomy): Eukaryota > Metazoa > Mollusca > Caudofoveata > Chaetodermatida > Chaetodermatidae > Chaetoderma > Chaetoderma sp. LZ-2023a. The sequence goes on from CM067364.1 coordinate 75,209,188, forward strand.
AGGTATCTGTCTCTATATTGCGAGTCTTAGCTAAATATTGTATGTGCTATGGGTTGGGGAGGCTATCAGACTTTAACCATTCGCTCTTTTAATCTGTGTACGCTGTTTTATTTCCTTATCATATGTGTGGGGTTGGATTATCTTATTATTGTAGCAAACAACGTAGGGGTCCTACAACGAGGGATACCTTCACCATTATTATTAAAAGGCTTATTTACCTTGAATTTCGGAGACTACCAATTCCCCTTATATAGTGTTAATTACAAACCAGTTAAAATTGTTCTAGAAATGAAATGACAACATATGTTAGCTAGCGCTTTGATATACATGTGTAGCAATCCTTCATTACATTGTGTTTACTCAATTTGATTAGGTAAATGATTATTATCCCATACTCTCATTAGTAATGCAGCTCGCACGTACTGTCTTTTAGTAGGCCTACACCTCATTAAACATAGACTGTAACCCATTAGTAGATTTCGTCAGAATCCTAAGGTGCTATTCACAATTATTGTGTGTACCAGTTTCTGCAATCCACTTTGCAAAACCCCATAAATGTTTCCCGGTGGTCTGTCTGTCTGTCTGTCCGTCCGTCCGTCCGTCCGTCCGTCTGTCTGTCTGTCTGTCTGTCTGTCTGTTTGTCAGCACTATTACACAGGCTATTACACAAAATACGCTGGACGGATCTTGACCAAGCTTAGATATGACATTTGGCGTCCTGAAGAAGTATATCTATGTTCGTCAAAATATCAAAGGCCAACGTGGGGAGGGTGGGGGCGTCATAAAAAAACTAGCGCTGGTTCTACTGAAGGCATCGTGCCCAACCTTAACAGGTCCGTTGCCTTTGGGGTTACCCGGAAATATAGTGAGTTTCCGGTCAAAATGTCTAAAGCCAATCTCAGCAGAACGGGTGAGATGGCGAAACTCAGAATTCTTCAAAATGCTAGTTTTTACCGTAATCGCGTTTTCCTGATAAATCACTCCGTCACGCTTCTTACAAATCCAGCTATCTGAACACTGGTTGATATTTACCTTGCAATTCTTTGAACTCAGAGTCCGTCTATATACGCCCGTGCAACCATCATCCCCTGATAACTTCGCATTCATGCATCTTAGAGTTTAGTTTTATTGGATAAAGGCAAATTACATTCGTCACTGAACGCATCGCAACCTCAACCGCTGTACAGCTCCAAAGTAACTTACATTGTTTCCAAAACAATATAAAACGTTCTGTTGAATATGGTGAACACAATGGAGCCCCGTACGTCTCTAGCTAAGCTCCACCTGCTATCGCTCTCTCATTCAGAGGAATTCTCCAGGAAAATCATTGATGAAGCAATTAAGCAAATGGAATTCTTGCTTCGGACAGAGAAGTTAATCGATTTTAAAACAATTCTATTGTATGTGTCGATCATGAAATACTCTTAATGAGCGAGCGCGGTGTCCAGCTAACTGCAGTAGCTATATATGTCTTGGTATAACTATATTCAATGGCAAACCTGCTCTATACTGACGAGACGTGCTTACATATTACATACAGCACACGCGTGTACAGGCGACCCAATCAGTTTTAGAAACAGTCTCATCGTCTCTAGTGAAACATCTTTCCTTGTGTGAACCGTCAATACCAACATCTGTACAACGAGTTACCCTAATTACGCCGAACTGATACAAGGGGCGTAGTCGCAAAATATGCATTCTAACAGGGTTTTTCACCCATGAAATATCCTGATTTTGTATTAAATAAAGAATCGAAGAGCAACAACATATCATGGTGTGTGGGATTGAAGAGTCGAAGAGCAACAAAATAGCATGGTGTGTGGGCTTGAAGAGTCGAAGAGCAGCAAAATACCATGGTGTGTGGGCTTGTCGAAGAGTGGCGGGACGCTTCCACTGTTCCGTTTTCGTCTTACGTCATAGACTATTTATAAGTGTTCAGAATCCCCAGCCTCTAATCGTCTGACGATCAATACGTGACATATTCTCTATGTATCTTAGTCCCTATGAGAAGACCGATTTAGATAGCATTGGTGGCAAGTTATTTCTTGGAAAGCAAGTTGATGTCTTGTTGTAGAATAACCGTGAACTGGAGAGCTTGACCAATGATCTGTTCATCCATTGTATTATATTCCCTTGAGGAAATGTCTGCCACACTTATAAGGTTTCCTCAGGATATGAAGCGTAATAAGTTGGCAAATAATTTAATGTAATCGTTACGAGTTTGACAACAAACATCATATTATATTCACTAGTCTGTCTTCATGAATATTCTCTCCTGCAGATTGTAGCGTATGCATCGTCACCGTTAGTCCAGGAAGAATTGTCAAAGACCCTCAATTTCAAAATAAACCAAGAGCAATCAAAGACTGCAGACCCTCGCCATCCAGTTTTTGTGACATTGTACAGAATTTTTGGATTTTTCAGGACTTTCTGATCACGCTGAAGGATATGGAATCATATTATACGGTAACTTGTGTTACTTTGTGAGCCAAAAGGGCAAATTAGTAATTTTCCGAGATATTCATAGATCCATAATTTTACCCGATCCTGGTCTAGCTTTTTAACCGGATCGTAACCAAATTATGGAAATCTCTGTTTACACGATGTTTCTCGAGTCCAATCGGATCAACAGATTTCTAAATACACATGCCAACACACACATGTACGCACACGCAAAAGCAGACCGACCCAAATACAATACCGTCTTCCCATTACGGGCGAAAGTACTAATAAGTAATAAAACGCCAAATTAGGATTATTGTGGAAACCACATACACTCCGTGACAAACCGCTACACTTATCGGAGAATAGCGTCTATACCTAAGTGCACGGTTATATGTGTACGCGCGTGAATGTACGTGAATGTGCGTGTGTCTGCGTGCGTTCGTGAATGCGTCGTTCGTTCGTGCATTCGTGCGTGCGTGTGTGTGCGTGCGTGCGTGCGTGCGTGCGTGCGTGCGTGCGTGCGTGCGTGCGTGCGTGCGTGCGTGCGTGCGTGCGTGCGTGCGTGCGTGCGTGCGTGCGTGTGCGTGCCTGCGTGTGTGTGTGTGTGCGTGCGGTCATGCACATATAATCAGTTATTACATAACCACCCCGCCATGCTTCATAGCTGCCTTCTTATGCAGACTTGCCTCTCATACATTTTTAGTTAGAACCGTAACCTGACGAACATCACCTTCTGCGACCCATGCTGGTGCTGATAAAGGCGTTCAGTATGCGTTTAAATATATACACCAAACATAACCAAATAATGATGAGGAATTAGACTTTATGGTGTACGAAATGATTTAGTGAATTCACATGATGCCCCAGAAGAGTAATTATGATATGTAGCATCGAGTAGAAGCCTAGTATTCTAAACTATTGCCATGACAACGTCGTATCCGATGAATGAAAACAAACATAGCTTGGTATAAAACACAAGCGTATTACTACAGCGATTAGCGTGAATGCCCTGATAGCTAAACAGAGCGCGCAATCATATTACTTCACAGAGACGAATTTAGGATTATAACAGGGATCAATTTATCACTCCATTCAATACAAAACTTGAACGAGCAGTATAGTGTCAAAGCCCAATTCGTTAATCATGGTTGCTGGAGGTGGCAACACTAAATCACAGGCTGCAAAGCTGGGTGAGCCTTTGGGCTAGCGCATCGTGGTAGGTGGAATTAGGGCGGGGCACTGAAATCTATTGGGGGCACTTGGTCCATAGGCCTCGCCTTGCGTACATGCCATCCGCATGATCGATCGCACGCCATTGAAGACCTTCACGCATTAAAGGACAACTAACCTCATCTCACGATATTTATACAGATGATCTAATAGACTCCTCATAAACTATGCATGGAATTTTAAGCTTTTTTTGTCCCGTCAAAGAAAGATCTTTAGGCGTTAGTATCTAAAAGTTGGTACATTTCTACAGCCTATGATGGCTGTCATAATTTATAGTTCAACCAATCAGAAAAACCTATTGTGACTGCCTCGGTATACATAATAAAGAATGCAATGCATTGACACTTATATGTCATCACACACTATCGCTAGAGGCGACAAAATGTTGACGATCACTGTTCAACATTTACGCGATATTACAAAGCAGACACGTGTTATACAGATAAGGGAATGTGACAGGATATGAATGATATGGAATCTATGAACCATAATCTATCGGTGCAATAAAAGATTTGAGATGAGATTAACATCCTGTTAACAAGATTTGACATTCTTACCGCGCCCCTGGCCAAAAATGAGAGAAGCCCGATATAACTGCCATCGTGGAAATACGATGCTACTCAGCCAGTTTTCTAAAAAAATTAAAGGGAGCATCAGAGAGCTTGATAACCGAAAGCAACCCATCAATGGACCTTTTCAGTTTTTGCTATGCCCCGCCCATCTTTGTCTAAGCTCCACCCACACCTTGCTCGTGTTGGGATCGATCTATCTCTGATCTCCATGACTATCAATTTCCAGAAAATTATACATATAAGCTGTTGAATATTGTGAAACTAATTTGACTGGGAAGCTGTTACTGCCTATGGCATCAACAGCGCCCAGTCAAATTGGTTTCAAAATATTCGACAGAATGTTTATTAAATAGTAAAGACATATAATTCTTACAACCTAGACAGACTATTAAACTCTAAAGACGGACTAAATCGAATCATTCGTGACGTAATGCTTATGAAGTCATCATACACATCACATAGTTGATTATGACGGCATATGGTTGCCTGAGGAAGTTGAATCATGAATCTAGGTTTTGAATCAAATTAAATCAAGAGTACAGACTACTCATTTGGCAAGAATCGGATTTTTAAGTGTAGAGAAACAGATGAAAACTTGACAATTACATTGCAGACCAACAGACAATGCTAAGTTATATAGGATAAATGAATATCTTATACAAACCAATATGCGTGTACATTCTAATAATTTCGTCTGTCTGATCAACTGTACCCATTGCCAAAGCAGTATGTTGGTGAAAACAAAAAATGGTTTCAGTTCGTGCTAGGCGCCACATTTCTGATAGTAACACATCAGACGCTACGCTCATTGCTCAACATTTTTACAGTCCTGACTATTTAGTTGAGCATCATTTTGAATTGTTGCAAATGAAAGCGATTCCATCTTAGCATACCGACGACAAAATTATTTCATTTAGAAAAATAAGAGGAAGTCACTGGATCACAATCAAAGGCAGCATATAATATAAATACTCATCCAGGAATATTACGAAAGACCCATTAAATCCATTCAAACGCGTAGATAGGATGCGTAATGTTGAATGGCCCTTTACAGTTTATTCTTCAAACATATCATGTCATAATCAACTATGTGACGTGTAGGATGACGTCATAATCAATGACGTCATAAGTAGCATAGCTATGTTCGTCAAGAATGCTTAATTGATGATGGATTAAACGTTGTTGTAAGAATTGTATGTCTTTACTATTTAATATACATGATGTTGAAAATTTTAAAACTAATTTGACCGGGTGCCCAGTTAGTTTCAAAATATACAACGGCCAACATGCATAGTTTTCTGGAAATGGGTAGTTAGGGAGTTCAAGAATCGATTGATTCCAACACGAACGAAATGTGGGAGGAGCTGAACAAAAGATGGGCGGGCATGGCTAAAACTGGATTCGCCCTGTGGATAATTTGTCACGAATTACGAATCTGAAGACCGTTTCAGAATCGGCTGAGTATTTACTGAATTATTAAAGATTGAAATTTTGCAGCCGTCATGCTTGTCAAGTATGCTTAGGAAAATGTTCTTGACGCGCAGACTGTGGTCACGTAAGCGGATTCCTACACCATCCCAAGCGTGCTGATTGGACCTTCATCTTCGAGCACACCTTTTTTAAATTAAAGGCATCTGAGAATAAAGGGAATTGTTTCGGCAATTCCACATGAACATTTTTATAAGTTTTTCGATAGCGAGGGGCGGGTGAACCATCTCATCTGACTTAGAAGCTGTAGAAATCTTGAAATACAGTTAACATCTTCGCATGCCCTCAGAGAAGACATCCTCGCGTCACTGACATTATCATCATTAGAACTAGTCTAGTGCTAGTCCAGTGCTAACTCGGTTTTAGAGAACATTTTCCACTAGTTTTGTAGCCTTTCTCGACTGTGTCCACGCCAGACAACCAACCGTGCGGCGTCTGTAGAAATTCTCAGATTGCTTGTTAGCGCTAACAGGCCGAGAATTGGCTGTTGAACATTTTAGAAAAGAAGACATTTGGAGGAGTTTGTTTCTTGCAAACGTAGGTTTATTCATAGAGAACATTCATCTTCAGGTAGATCAGACTTTCTTGGGTACCATAGTCCATGGCGTTTAACGACGGTGCGGTGAGGTAGGGAAGGGTTGGGGTCGGGGTGGCTCCAGCAAAAGTGTACCTAAATTTTATGTTTTTTGTGTAAAAGGTTATTGTGCTGCCTCTACCTCGTTAAAATTTAAAGGTTGTTTGGGCCGTGGGGTCCATAGAAGACTTGGACAATCCTTCCTATCTTTTACTTCTCCTGTTGCATCCTGCATATGGTCCTCCATCATACCGGAAGCGGATACTTTCCAAGTTAATTTGGAATTTCAGAATTGTTCCGATTCTTAGGCACACAATCCAGACATCTATTTCAGAGTGACTTCTCCTGGTCAGCTGGCAAATGCTTTTACTCGTCACACTGAAGGAGCGTTGGACCTCTCTTCGATCGTAGTGTGTACACGTTTGTCAGATTAATGAATGGCTGGTGCCAACGATTTGTGTTCAGCCGTTAGTATTATTAGTGGATCTACTGGCATAATCACTGCTGAAGAAAGGTGAATTGGTTGGTAAGGATTCGCAGTTGTTAACATTTGTTCTTCCCACCTTTAGCTGGCTCGCTTCGTTGGGACTTTGACGCTCCTGTTCGGAGAGTAAACATTTATCATAACCCCTCCCCCACTGCACCCCACTACCACCACCATGAGGATGTGGCCATATATACATTCATGAAAGAATCTTATATCATATACGGAACAGTTTATATATTTACGGATACATTTGTTGTTTATATATCTGGCTACGGTGTTTTCTTATTATTATTATTTACATGGATTGCTCTAAAACAAACTCCAACTGTAAATTTTTTACCCTTCAACATTAATAAGCCCACTACATACCTAGGGGGGCTTATTTACTGTCCTGGCGTCAATAGTTTTAACATAATAATATCCTAGTAGTTACCTGCTAGAAATTCGACGATTAGACGAAGTTAACATTCTAGTTTCATGTTTAGGTTTCATTGATTACTAATGGTTGCTTCGGTTACTTTTTATTATTAAGTTATATAGCCTGTAATCTGAACAGATTGGTTGCCTCTCCTCGTAGATACGTAGAGATTTCCGACATTTGCATGGTTACTGACAGAAACCGATGGACTGTGACAATACATTCCCTTTTTATCACTCACAGACAAATTCCCGACCTGGTCTAGTATTGGGATTTTCTGATGGGTCAAATTCGGTTTCGCTAGGTGACGTTTGGTATACATGCCAACTGGCATTTATGGGTGACGACACCTGCATGCTATCGATGGATAGACTGTTGCGGCGTTGCAACAATGTGATGGATGTTTTGCTTCCTCAGTTGGAAGAGATTTAGCACCTGAATACACATTCAGTCTTTATACCATGGGAGCCACATATTCATTCGAGTGAAGACATCATTATATTGCTGCTAGTTCATTGATATGATCAATGGGAGAGGAATAACAGGAGTCAGAGGATTGTACCTTGAGGAGCACCAGAATCTGCTGCTGACGCCTATAATAACTAACCATCAGCTACAACACACCTACATATTGCAATGAGAAAACGGAGATAGACACAAATGTAATTGGCCATTGACTCCATATTTCACTAATTTTCAGAGCAATTTGAGGGGAGACAAGGCGTCAAATGCCATTAAGAAATCTAAAATCGCTATGTAAGTTTTAAGAGCTGTATCATATGTTTTAGCCAGATCATGGAAGTTAGTTCGTCTCATGTGACAAAGTATCCGACAAACCATGTCTAAGTGACGGTAGTATATCATTGCTAGCAAAATGGCCGAGTACGTGATGACATATACCATAAATTCATGCAATGGCTGCATGTAACCGGTGTTTGTGATTATGTTGATACAATTGCGACCTGAGGTCTATCTCCTTTTTTAAACACTGTGGCGAGAGTTGCACAATTCTATTCTGTTGGTAACGGCCCAGCCTGATTAGCAATTTATACAGGTAAGCTTTTGATAACTTTCAAACTAATTTAAATTGTGTTGTTGCTGCATATCCTAGTCAAATTAGTGTCAAAATATTCAACAGAATGTTTATTAAATAGTAAAGACATACAATTTGTACAACGTGTCGGACAATTAAGTGTTTAAAACAGACTAAATCGTGTCATGCATACCATAATTAATTATGGCGTCATCATAAACGTCACTTATATGATTATGATGTCATATAGCATCATGTGGTGGTTAGATAAACTGGAAAGGCCCATTCTCTTGCACTTACCTATCGTTGAGCTTCGATAGATGATGATGTCGTCTCTATACCGGCCGTTTCTATTATACAGAGTAAGATACTGAGTTTACACTACCCTTTTTAATCAATGTGGCTACATTAAGCATGGCACCACTTACCATTATCGCTCAGTTAACAAATCTGTCTTAGCCTAGGTTAACATTTGTATTGACACTAGAACATGATGGTATTGTACCACGACTGCGCATATAGGTGATGGGCCATGCATGCGTGTGAAGGTAACTACATTAGTTTGCAGAGATTATTGTGAGAGGCGGATGTACAGTAATGTACGACCACGTTTCAAATGATTCTCAATAAAACTATTGGCCCAGTAACCATTTCACCAATACATTTTCGGAATCTTAATTAAGTGGTTAGTGTACATAAACGCTGTTGCATATTTTGAGACTACCATGCCTGGATGGCATTGCTGCATATGGCAGCAATGCCTTCCTGTCATATTAATCCCAAGGTTTCTAACAGGGTATGCCTTATTTTAAGGAATTTATTCTTTCAATTTGAGTTATCGTTGAAAATGTTAAGATTTATAAACATTATTGTGCTATACCATTTCCAACAGTGACCTTACTACATGACCAATCATCTATGATGTGATGACGCAGACTCTTTTAAATTACAGATGTTTAACTAGAAATAATTTTGACTTTTTGGGGTACTATTCTCTGAAAAAGATATAGGGCTATGAGAATAAGTTAGATAAGAACCAGATAAATATTGCTGATAGTGTTGTCAACTTGCAAAGACTATCTTATTGTTCTGTTTCTACTTTGCAATGGCAATGTCCTGGCGAAACTGACACAAAGATATCACAAGTGCAAAGGAAATGATCTGCGTGGAAAGAAAGCAGATCTGAGCATAATCGTCTGGTTTCATGGTGACCTCAGCCTGAGCTGACCACAAGGACCGACCACTTACGCTTCCATGATCCAGTAACGTTTTTGGTTTCATTTAAAAAAAATGTGTGGACCACAGTTCTATTACTCCGTGCAGTCAGGTACACAATTATAGACCCCAATGGATTAACACACGTTTAACTCTACACCCCCAAGCCCTACCCGCCCCTCCCCCCCCCCCTATCTCTAGCTATGCTCCGCAAACACTTTGCCAGTATTTGACTCGATCAAACCATGAAGTTGCTGACTCTCAATTTTATTATAGTAATAAAATATTGACACCAATTTACATGGATGCTGTTGTTGCTTATGGCAAATTAGTTTAAAATATTCAACAGAATGTTTACTTTGTAGTGAAGACATGCAATTCAACAACAGACGATCTGTTCCAGGTTCATGACGGACTATTTCTGTCAATTATGATTGCAACGCCTACACGTGACGTAATTGATTTTGACGTCATATACTTGACTGCCAGATTGAATTCATCAATTACTTGCATTGTCATTCAATACATAATTTATTGTAGCGGTAGAAGGAAATCTCCACTAAAGCTCACACACTAGTTCCAGTAGCAGTTTGAGCAGTGATGATCGTTCATCATGACGTGGATAATATTTTAAATGGTAACTGATAAATGCATATTAGTTTGGATAAGAAGTCTCAACTTCCTGGACTGGACGATACGTTGGGACTCCTATGTTCAATTGTAATTATATGATATTATATTGTCTTATAGTTGTTCCTAATTTCTTTTCCTGCACTACAATATCACATCATGGTATAGTCCTACTCATCCAATGCATCTGATATGCCCTCGACAATCTCGTCTATATAGTGTAATGTTGTACATAAAAGGAAAACACACATATATTTAACACACTTTGCCATATTTCTTTCAGTGCTGGTCAAAAACAACTGTCTTAGAGGTGACCTGGGGAGGTAGAAAAGGATGGAACAAAGTTGGTTGAATGGAGGGTTCCGATCTATCCATCACTCACACATCTGACGTCTGAATCAAATACATCACGTTAACTGACATCAGAAGGAAAGTGACGTAGGTCCATAACGAAAGTGGTCAATGTCCATCAGGAATGTGCCTGAATTGTATGATTTGTTGAATATAATATATATTTTATGTTGAATATTTTGAAACTAATGTGACTAGGAGTTGTTGCTGCAAAAGGCACCAATAGCTCCCATTGAAATTATTTTGGAAATATTTTACAAGTTTTCCACATAATTGCGTTAAAATTGAGAGTCATATTGCCATACGTCACTAACAAACACTAACAAACACTCATTCCGAAAACGTTCATGTGTTGCAGATCTGCGCAAGTCGAGGTAATATTATATGAATGTCAATATATTTTTTATGAAAATCCTGTTAGTTTAAAACATACACTCGCATGCATAGCTAGGCGAATAAGTTATACAGCTAAGGCCTTTAATATTATTACGTCTGCCTGAACAGAATGCATACGCAACAATGGTGCGGTAATGGACATTTCCACTTTTAGCTATGCCCTGCCCATCACTAGGTAAGCTACAACCACACCACGTCGCGTTGGGATTGATCGATCCCCAAATGCCATAGCTATCAATTTCCAGAAAACTATACAGGGAAGCTGTTGAATATGTTGTACCTAATTTGACTGGGTGCTGTTGCTGCCTATGGCAGCAACAGCGCCAAGTCAAATTAGTTTCACAATATTCAACAGAACATTTATTAAATGGTGAAAGCTAACAATTTGCACAACAACACATAGACCATCTTCAAATATGCGTTCGTGGCGTACTTATCGACGTCATTCATTATGATGTCATTGTACACATCACGCAATTTATTATGACGTCATATGATGGGTGGGTACTCTGGAAAGGTGAATTGTGACCTAGATTTCGGATCTCCATTAGCTAACTACGTCACTAATACGTGGTATAACGTCACGGACGTCGTAATAAACTTGAACAACGTAATACAATTGACGAGAATGTCTTCTTGTATATGGTGATTTTTCACAATTTAGTTACATATTGTAGAGCAATATATGGTGATCGACGATGCTCCTTAAATATATTTTATTAAATTTAAATACAAAATTTCGTTATTAAGCTTGCTGGAGAAATGCAATGTGAGGGTGCAGCAAATACATTAAAATGAATTAAGAGAAACGCCACAGCCCAGTACATTCCAACAATCCATGTACAGATGTCCAGCATGAAGTTTCTAAAATATTTCTTAACACATAATAAGTCATTAATAATAGAGAATCAACTCGTCTTGCCAGATATTTCTTGTAAGAGAGCTCCCAGATACTGATAGTATGCATAACGTAATACACAGAATAACATTGTTTGCACAAGCACAGTAAAGCAGATAATTTATCGCTAATAATCTCTGGAAAAACAGGTCTGTGAGTGCATTAGAGTACATGTATGAAATGAGCATTCCTAATCGTATGGTCTTCTTAGAAAATTCGCGACCCGAGACCGAATGGACCCCTCCCATCATCGCCAAGTAACACCCATGCCTCTCATCCCACCCACCCAGTAAGAGAGTAAAAGCGTGTTTGATTATTTATTATGTAAGAATTACATTCGAACCTGAATCCCCAGAATTTTAATTTCAAAACAATTGTGAAGGAAAGAACTTTCAGACTTGAAAATAATTTGCCTGGACGCTGTTGCTACCTCACGCAGTATCGGCTTTCAGTAGAATTAGTTCCAAAATATCCAACAGTATATTTACTAGATTGTAAATGCTTTTCTCGATCTGGGATTTTATTTTTAAAGGCTTTATGCTATTTATAATACTTTTATTTTATTTATATTTTAACAGCAAAATGGGTCGCAACAGTGCAGAGAATCAAAGACGATAGAGACAAAAGAAACGGACTGACGTGAAATGGAACCGTCGCCAGGTGAAACGAGTGCAGAAGTATTACACACCAACATCGGAGTTGACACAAAATGAAGTGCAAAAACAGAGGAAAAAGTGTCGGCTCTCTATGTGAAAGACCATGACCAAGAGAATGATACAAAAGATGCATTCTGTTGAATCAGTTATAGAAACATTTGCACATCTGCGGTCAAGTACCCAAACAGTACCTGTCCACGTCACACGCTCCAGGTCAAAGACAGAACAATTATCACCTACACCTGATACAAATGGAGTATCGCCACCCAGGCCTCAATGCAGCCCTGATTCGGATGCATCTAAATGGTGTGTTAGTAACTGAAGATGGAATACACATAAGGCTATTATGGATGGTCGGTGGCGTACCATCACATATCCACACGATCGGGTGGAGTCAAATGTAAATGCCCTCGTGCATGCCACAATCATAGGGTACCTCAAATACCAAATTTGTTTAAATTCCGGTGAACGCAGCACAAATTCACACATTCGCCCCTTTGACCGTCTGCAATGCCCTCCCCTGTTTGATGGAGTCAAATCTAAATACGCTCTTGCACCCCGCACTCATATGTGTAACTCAAATACCAAATTTGGTGAAATTCCGAGTAAAGGTTACAATCAATTTCTACACACACAGACAAACAGTAAATACGCGCACACATGCACATCATTCACTCACTCAATCGCCCATCCACCGACCCACCAATTCACTCACGTGTGCACGCACGCACGCACGCACGCATGCGCTCATGCACGCACAGACGCATGTACGTGCGCACACACGCCACAATACACTACTATTATCATTGAGACTGATATCTGTTTTATCTGATTGATATTTTTCAGACTCGTAGTGAAATTCCACTTCAAATATAAGTTACGGAAGCAAATCAATCGGTCTGTCTTATGTGTGAAACGAAGACTCACAAAGGTAGTCGTTGAAAATGCAAAATTGCAGCGAGATCTCTGGCGCTTGCAAATGACATTGCGAAGACTGAAGCAGTCAAACAAAAGCTCGATGGACATGAAATCTGCCGAGAATTTCCTAACGTCATCAGCCCCAGTTAAAGATGCACTTAAACTTCTCCGATCATGAGGGATATCTCCGAGCAAAGCTCCAATCGTTAAGAGAGCATTTATTCTGCATAATTATGTGCTAAAGGGTCTTAAACAATCTGGAAAACAAGTTGTAAGAACGGCTGTGCAAGCCTTCTGGCGAGATCATTGACAATTTGCAAACAATTTACTGATAAAAACCCAACAAACCACAAGATCAATAAACTCGGTATTATTACGAAGATCAGTGGTTGCACGTTGTGATAATGCAATACGTCTTCCAGGAAAGCGTGATGTTGTTAAAGGAGGAAACATTTCACTCCAGAAGTTCATTCGTACTGATACCCTACCAAATCTCCATAAAATATCTTCTGGAGAACAACAGGAAAAGTCCCATAAGCTGTTCCTGGTTCGGTAATTACTGCCCCAAAATGTATATCCTGTACAAAACACAAACCGTAAAGTCTGTCTTTGTCAAAAGCACCAAAATATGGCACTTAGACTTCAAGCTATCAAGCGGCTTGACATTCCTTCACACCCGGACAATTTTTATTAAAACAGTGTCAAAAGAAGAAGTACACAGGAAACTTCAAAATATTGATGAAGGTGAGGTGTCATACAGGAAATGGCAAAAGACTGCAGAACCATATAAAGTGACACCCATTAAGAGAACGACCTTGAAAGCGATAACAGAGTTCAAGGAAACATTTATTCAAAACTTCCTATCTGGCATGGCTGAATTTGAAAATCACGCATGTAGAGTGACAGAGCAATACGAATAAATACAGCTTCCTAAAAGAACACTACCCGCATCACAGCTAGACTTCGCCGAGGATGGACCTTTCCATTTTTAGCTATTCCCCGCCCATCACTAGCTAAGCACCACCCACACCTCGCTGTGTTTGGATTGATCGATCCCCGAATGGCCTAGCTATCAATTTCCTGGAAACTATACAGGGAAGCTGTTGAATATTTTGTAACTAATTAGACTGGGTGCTATTGCTGCCATAGGCAGCAACAGCGCCCAGTCAAATTAGTTTCAAAATATTCAACAGAATATTTATTAAATAATAAAAGCAAACAATTTGTACAACAGCCCATAGACCGTCTTCAAATATGGGTTCGTGACATACTTATCGACATCATTCATGACGTCATTCATTATGATGTCATTGCACACATCACGCAGTTCATTATGACGTCATATGATTGGTGGGTACTCTGGAAAGGACCATTATGTTTGCAACTTTGCTGAAGAAGTGCAAAGCGTGTATTATTCAAAGGCCCAGGTTACAGTGCATCCAGTTGTAATGCATTTCAGGAAAATGGACGAAATCCAAGGTGATGTGAGTTCGCATGAGTCTACACAACTAGAAGCTCCAATCCGCGACAAAAGCTTTAAAGTTATGTCTGATGAAACAGCACATACAGCAGAAAGCAGTTTCACGTTTATCAGGCAATTAATTCTCAAAATCAAATATATCATTCCAGATATTCAGTTAATTAACTATTTGTCAAACTCACCAACCAGTTAGTATCCAAATTGCAACATATACAACATAGTATCTCGGTACGAGGATTTATTTACCATCAAAGCAACCTGGTAGTATTTTGAAAGTGGCTATGGTAAGAAGCCATGCGATGGCGTAGGAGGAGATGTGAAGCGAAGTGCTGATTTGGCTGTAACGAAAGGTGAGACCATACAAACAGCAGCTGACTTCTATAATGTCCACTAGATTACCTTCCAGTACTGAAGTAGGAGATACAGGCATGCAATCTTGAAATGATAGCACTGAATGCAATCCCACTACCTGGAACAATGACACTTCACCCTGTTATACCAATAAATTACGATCTGTTTGTACGCAATACATCATGTTTCAGAGAATGCTATTGGACTCAAGGTGAGTTTACTCCATCATGTAATAGATGGATGCTGAAAACAGTTAGGAAACAACAGGGAGAGAAACCAGGTCTCTCTAGTTGAGAGGTCGGACGGATCTGAACTAATTAAAGAAAATGCGGAGATCGAAACGACCCATCCACGTGAACCAACACCGGTTCAGCCAACGAAGCCACAACCAGAGAGCAGCCACAACATAGGTAGCTTTATCGCAGCTTTTTATGAGGGTAGACTCTATATCGGTAAAATTCTTGATCATAACAGAACAGAAAATGAGTACTTAATCACGTTCATGGAGCCCTCTGTAAACAGGATTAATTCTTATAAATTGCCACATCATGAGAATGAGCTATGGATATGGCATGACCAAATAGTGAAAAGAATTAGCTCACCAACACCGACTGGGAAGTCAAAACGTGGTTTGCATTTAGTATAAGAGGATGCTGAAACACATTAAGGATTCTGGATGTAGATTGAAGTTTAAATGTCATATTCTAAAGTGCTATTCCTATCCCATGTTATCACTCTCCACCCCACCCCCACCCCCACCCCCACCGCAACCCCCACCCCAACCCCACCCACCCCACCTCCCACCACACGCCCCACCACCACACCACCACCAACCCCACACCCCATATGTCTTTCTCCCAGTTTGTCCATCAGCCTGTCCAAATTTTATATTTTCGTTGAATAATTTTACTTTTGCTTGAATGTGTTCATGAATAGGTTGGTAATCTCGTGCGGCTTCAGATGATCCATACCACCATTATGTGCCTTAGTATCTATCAGTCCATCCCTCTGTTATGGCACCCATGAAAATGGCTGCATTTATGGGGGAGGCGAAGGCGGGGGGGGGGGGTCATTTGATGTATATCATCTAGTGTTAATTATGTTCTCAATTCTTTGTTAAATACGTATTTGAAATACATTATTATGTTTGAAAAGTGGAAATCGTAATAAACATGTGTATTACGTTATTCTGTACCTGTATAAAGTAACAGTTATGTACTATCTATGTGTTTGTGCACTATCTTATGACATGATTATAGTTAACATCGTTCAATATATATCATTTAACTGTATTTTATTACTATAATTAGTCTTGTAACAAATAACAGTGCTTTCATACGAAAGATATAATTGAAGCTCATAAGAAAATGAGCGTCTTCATGTCAATAATTCATAAGGGAGTTGTATTTAGTATTGCTTTACAAAATAAAAATTGGGTATTATGCCATATTATATGCAAATATTCTGTTTTAACTTATTATTGAAATTGATACTGTGATGGGATGCCTACGTTATCCAAACACAAGCCTTTGATTTTAGATGATTGCCCGAGCAGGTATACAATAAATATGCTTGGTATGAATGGCAGTTATGAGACAGAGGAAGCCTATTTGCCACACAAACATTAAGCAAACTAGATAAATTAAAGGATTATGATATAACAGGGTTTGGAGGTCTGTCTATGTTATACTATAGGTAACAGGTTTGTACGGAAAGAAATAATCTCGTGGAACCAGAGGAAACCGTTGAATTCACCTTTCCAGAGTATGTACCCATCAGAGTTATTGCACATTGAAATTATGATATATTGACTTGAAGCCGTCAGACAGTAATGCGTGGTATTTAAAGTATTGCTTTAGAGAGCAAAAATAGTTACATCTAGACACACCGGCCCAATTTCCACTGAACTCATCCAACATAATTCAATTAATTGGTTTCAATTGCTATTGTTTAGGGATTCTGGCCGTGATTTTATGTATAGGACTAACCCTATAGAGTTTATTTGGATAGTGTTGCTTTTCCTTCCAATACACGATAATTCTACCTGCCATTTAAAATTCTTTACCTTATTTATGGAGAATAGCGTGAAAATATAACATAATCACTGCAGAAATCACGATTTATGTTTTTTTGCCGCTATCGAAAAACAGCGGTTGTGACGTCAGCTGAATCACAAATCACATTGATAATTTGGCGGACGCGTTTCACTCATGCCAATTACTAACATTCATCTGCTGCTTTGTACATCAGATATTGTTTATTTAGATTTAGGACAACCTACATTGCAACTAAAAAATAACTTGTTTTTTAAACATTACAATTTTTACACAAGATATATGTAGGTCTTAATTTGATAGGGTAACCTTATAATCAAAAAGTCCAAAATATTCAACAATACGTTTTATTTTGTTTCGGAAACATGTTCAGTTATTTCTGCTCTGGGCTGTTTGCCTATACTGCATAAAATAAGTACTTATTACACATATGATATCCAGACAATATAATGGATGAATCCAATCTGTCACTCAAGAAGATGATGTCATAATGGATTACGTCATATGTAAGCTGACGTCACAATCAAAGTGTATAAAGAATTACGCAGCTTAGTCCGTCATGAACTATTACAAGTCTGCCATGGGTACGAATTGTATTTATTTAACCTTTCTGTTAAATATTTTGAAACCACGTAGACTGGGCGCTAATATAGATATAATTATGTATATCAATGGCTTACCTGCATTGTTTTCTGGCAATTAAGGTCCAGGGAGCTAAGTATTCGATCGATCTGAACGCGTGTAAAGCGAGAAATTATTTAGAGATGGCCGGTAGAGCTATAATTGTAATCATTTATTAGTGCTGTATAATATTCGTAATCCGCCATATTTCTTCCTGGTCATTATGTGCGCCCATATCATGGGGGTATCACAATCTAAGAATAGAGGCTACACACTCGAATCGAAGGAGATCTCGCGATATACGAATGGGGGGACATCAATTACTCTGGGCTTGCAGGAAGTATTCAGGAAATTTCGTGATATAATTATTAACTATGATTTATCTGTAAATAAAGAAACAGCCAGATGTTTGCTGTGCTAAGGTCATATCTGGTTCCCATCACACCCGTATTTATAGCTTCTATCAGGTCCCCGCCCCCCACCCTCTCACAACCATCCACCCACCCGCACACACGACCCCACCCCCATCTCACCACACCCACAAACGCAGAGAGAGAGAGAGAGAGAGAGAGAGAGAGAGAGAGATTATGGCAGATCGAATTCATCCATCTCTAATGACCAGCGTTAACCCATTTCTACTTCAGAGATAGTGTCTTCTGTCATTCCAGAAGTCAACGGATCTTCAGTGAAATGTATTAACCAATCAAGTGATTTGAAACCTATTCTCAATGAAAAATGTGAAAACTAGTTAGAACGTATGTAATCCCTAGGGAGTTGTTAGCAGAAGCTAACTGTCTGCTAGCTGATTTTCTGCAGACTACATATTCCACGCCGTTTATCCCTGAATATGCTGAATACTTTCAAAACAATTTGAGTGAAGGTTGTTGGTGGCAAAGCCACCAGCAACTTTCAGTCAAATTGGTTCCTAAATATTCGACAGGTCCAGAGTTATTGCCGATTGAAACTAGTGTCTGTAGCTTAAAGCAGGCAGGTAATACGCTATGGCCAAGCAATGTGAAGATCCTACAATCAGGCACCCCTCTTGTGGAGACAAGGTCAAGGGTTTGGAATGTATTTTATGGGCTTACCGGAAATTCTTCAACCACGCAAATTAGAATTATGTCTGTGTTTGTTGGAAGCGGGGACTCTATGCCCCAGGAGATTACAGTTTATGGGATATTTCCAAATTTGATGTCGTTGCAGTAATAAAAATACATGGATTGACACATCGTTTTAAGCTCATCAAATGGAAACCAGGCGTGAATTTGAAGCGAATCTAACCAACACACACATATTGTCCATTTTCTATCAATTAATTGTCATAGACTGATCGACGTTTTATCCGCCGAAGCCAGGAATCGTATCATATAACAGCAATAATGGTTATATTGTCCAATCGTGCCCATTTTAATGCCATGATCTGACCTTGGCCAGCAAATGTGCTGACAGTGTCGCATTCCGTCTATGAGTGCATGTCAATGGACCTTTCAAGTTTTAGCCATGTCCCGCCCATCCCTAGTTAGGCTCCACACACGCTTAGCCCGTGTTGGAATCTATCGATCCCCGAGAAGCCCTGACTATGAATTTCCAGAACACTCTACAGGTAAGTTGTTGAATATTTTGGAACTAATGTAACAGGGTGCTGTTGCTGCAATATTCAACAGGCTCTTTATTAAATAGTAAAGATGTACAATTCGTTCAACTTGTCAGCCTATTAACCGTTTAAGACGGAGTAAATCGAGGCATTCATGCTGTAATTGATTCTGATGTCGTCCTTCCACATCACGTAGTTGATTATAACGTCAAATGATGGATGAATACACTGGAAGGCTCCATTATATCAGACTAGATCAACTGTCCAAAAGCTCTAGCCATATTACCTTTGACGGGTTATATATGCAGTTCTTTTTGCGTGTCGGATCCAATGTACATTGCTGTCTCAATCCCTGTATTAATCGCCAAACCGAAGAGGAAAACATCGATGTCAACATAGACGATAGCCATAGTCTATATAGGTTGTTGCCATTACACGCGTTACATGAAAGATTATCCACGTACCTCCTTCCTCGTGGCTGGATTCTAGACCCTTCACACGCGTGCATTTGTGATGGCCAGCATCTTGGCAACATGTTTGCCCACATGTCCCAGTTTATTCGTCAATTTTGCAGTGTGTTCTGCTTGCATCCACGCAGCTGTTAGAAAACTAATGGAGTTTGTTAGACGTAATTAGGAGAAATTTTGCCATTTTCCTAATGCTTGCTTTGCCGATAGTTTTTTGTATTAAACATTATTAGTGCAAGACTCCCTCAGATGGTAATCAACAGTCTTACTGGGCCTTTGCTGATTTAGCTATGCCCCACCCATCTCCAGCTAACCTCCACCCACACTTCGCCCGTGTTGGGATCGATCGATCCCTGAACTCCATGACTATCAATTTCAATCACACTATACAGGTAAGCCTATGGCAGCAACAGCGCCCAGTTAAATTAGTTTCAAAATATTCAACAGAATGTTTATTAAATAGTAAAAATATAACATTCATACAACAACACTTAGTCCGTCTTCATTTAAGCGTTCGTGACGTACTTATCTATGTAATTCATGACGTCATTGATTATGATGTTATCCTGGTTGATAGTGACGACATATTATGGATGGATGAACTGGACAGGTCCATTGGCCGCCTCATTGTACGCATTAAACCCCACCCCCATGCCTCACGGCCGGTCATTGAAATAATTAAAGAAAATACCTCACCAAACGTTTTTATGACCACCTTTAGTCTGCAGGGATCTCTTTACATTTACCACACATGGTGAAGTCTGGATAATCACTTCCAGGCGCATCTGTGCGCACCTCATTGATCAATGTAGGGCGGGGTGTGGGCGTTGAAGTGCATGCTCTATAACATCTCTCAATCCAGCATCTTGGAATCTATGTCATTTGATCGGCAAGACGTTCCGGTGTGAAATGAGCCCATCATCAGAATGGGCATTTCCAATTTTAGCTATGCCCCGCCATCCCTGGTTAAGCTCCACCCACGCTTCGCCCGTGTTGGCATCGATCGACCTCCGAACATTATATATATTAATTTTCTGAAAACTATGCAGCTAAGCTGTTGAATATTTTGAAAGTTCCCAGTCAAATTACTTTCTAAATATTCAACAGAATGTTTATTAAATGGTAAATACATACAATATTATTCGTACAGCGTACCGGGCTATTAATCGTTTAAGACGGACAAAATCGAGTCATACATGTTATAATTGATTATGACGTCATCCTACACGTCACATAGTTGATTATGACGTCAAACGATGGATGGAGAAACTGGAAAGGTCCATGCTCTTCCAGCAGTCTTTGCATAAATTGGCCGTTCAAATAAAAGAACGATAATAATAATAATAATAATAATAATAATAATAATAATAATAATAATAATAATAATAATAATAATAATAATAATAATAATAGTAATAATAATAATAATAATAATAATAATAATAATAATAATAATAATAATAATAATAATAACTCTAACACCAGCATGATAATGAGTTCATTATTATTCAGCTTACCAATAGTCGACATATTTGTGGCAGGCGCATTAACAGTTGACAAATATCCAATCAGTTTGACTGTACACCATAGATATCGTATTATATTGACTAGATCACTCATGGCCCTCTCAAAAGCGGCATTTCAGAGTTCAGTATTTTCTCGCCGATCTCGTTTATATAAGAATATCATATTACTAACAAAATCTAATTTTTGTTGCAAATTTCATTTCCGAATTCCGAGTCTAATAAAATGTCAGTTTAATACATCCTACCAAATTTTATTTACGATACAAATATATAAATTCAGGTCACGAGTGTCTGCTTCTGCTTGCCAATTAGTAGCCATTATACTACTGTAGAGGGCGCATGGTAACATTTATCTTCCGTCACTCTTCTGACTACTGATAATCTTTTAGCGCCAGCATTATGTATGGTGGCGCGGTTTTATAGGCCGTGGTGGTTGACCTGAGCAAATAGCCAGACAAATGAGAAGAGCACTGAGAAACATCACGATCTACTGATAGTTGTTCGCACGGGTTGATAAGTTGACAACAAAATCCGAAATTACCCAGTCAGGCACATTGGCGATTTACTGAGCTCAGGTCATCGCCGGTCACGACAATCAGCCCCATAGTGAATGTATGCGCATGAGTGATCTAGCCAATATATACGATATCAATGCTGTATACATACTTCGCAGATTATTTCCCCCATTACAGGAACTGTTTGGTTGTAAGGTGGGTAAGGTTGTGCTCCAAAGACTGATTGTCGCACAATCATCCCATTTACTCTGTGAGTTGTCCCGTCACCTGCTAATATCTCTGGCAATATTAGCTTATGATGAATTGCTGACAACATGAGACTGAATGTTTTCTGGAAAAATGGCGCTATCAGAATACTTTCCGAGCTTCGTTACTGCGAGAGCATGTTCATTTTCTTTCTTGCATTCCTGTGTACGGTACACGGTGACTAAATTAGTCTAATGCCTGAATCAGATATGCATGTTAGTGCACATGGCAAATCAAAGTGATTTTGCGGTACTTGGGTTCTACCCCTCACAGCATATACAGGTGCTTGGGAAATGGATCTAAAAGCCACGTACAACGTTGTTGGGGTGTGAAGATCACCAGCAGGGTAATAATTGTTTAATTTAACTGTGATGTTAAAATCTGACAGGAAACGTGGTGATGTCAATAAGGAACATGGCTTCTGATTGTCCTGCGCTTTGACCACCTACTCTACTATGGCTGGTGGTCTCTACAAGAAGCTATGTCTACACCTAAAGAGGTATTTAAAGCAAAGGCGTACATTGTTAAGTAATATAGACATATTAAAATCTTCCACATGTCATCTGACAATATGGCTGGCCTTTCACAGATTCGATCCCCAATTTTCTGTGTATGTGCCTTTGCGTTGGCCAGTCTGTGATGTGTATCGCCTCTCTTCTAGGGTCTAGGAAAAACTATCGTTATGTCTAAGTTGTAAAACAATAGCTGAACTAAACAGCTCGTTTTTAAAACATTCAAATACCTCTAAAATTTGGTCGATATAGTTGGCATCCGGGTCGCCTTCATACTGGGCTGGGTTCGAGTCTTCCTTATCACCATACTCTTTAACATTAATATAGTTTCTGTAATATGATTTATGGTACCAGGCACCAGCAGCATGACGATCCCAACCGGAAGTGCATGTATTCTCTTAAGGCAATATTTTATCATCGGCTTGTTGATGTAGATTTTGTACACATTCTACGAGGCGCACGCTCTATTATAAGCCCACTCCAGTATAAGCCCACTCCGGTATAAACCCACTCCGGTATAAACCCACATCAGTATAATCCCACTCCAGTATAAGCCCACTCCGGTATAAGCCCACTCCAGTACAAGCCCACTCCAGTATAAGCCGACTCTGGTATAAACCCATATCATTATAATCCACCTCCAGTATAAGCCCACTCCGGTATAAGCCCACTCCGGTATAAACCCACATCATTATAATCCCACTCCAGTATAAGTCCACGTAATGTATTTTTCAGTGTTGTGTGGAGGGCACAATATAGAAAGTGTTCATATACTGCTGAATTAGTAATGGGTAGTGAGGTAGGACAACAGGTTCAAAAGTCAGTTCATCGTGGTCGTGTTATAATTTATCTCCTTTCCGTTTGATTGTGAAGATGTGTTGACATAGACGGCTGGATGCCACTTTCACTTAACGTTTATGCTATTACAGAAGTTTTGCATGGTTTTGCACTTGGACCATTTTAAGTAATGCTTTCACCGAGGCAATATCCCTAGGTGCTAAAAGGATTCTCCTCAATGTTGTGAATAATGCAAAACGGCTTTTCCTTATCAGGATGTGCCACGTGTATTGGCCCCAGACCAAGCCACGCTGCATACATAACTAATAACTAACGTTATGTAGAACGTAGAGCTATTAAACCCTCGGAAAAATGGTTAAGTTGGAAAGCATATGGCTTGGGAAAATTGTGATATGTGTTTGACACATATTGTTATTTTGATGACAAGGAGACAGTACATGCAGGAAGGATTCATCATTTTAACCCGCTGGCGTTCAATTTGAGAAGTAGTTTGTAACGAGAAATAAATATTTCAGCATGATCGTTTAAGTGAATATCATAATTACCGAACCACACCAATGCGACGATGCACAACCCGATGCAACTCAACAGCATTTCGCCGATAATCATGTTTGTGTGGTATGGCACTTGCATCAAATTGTGTGGTGTCGTCGTAGCCTGCCGGTTCGATTGAGCATGCTCGATCGTAGTTGGTTGTACTTGGCCGTTGGCGTTGACTGGTGTGTTGTGTGACTGCGTCCACGACAAATTTCGACTGTAGTTACCTTGATTAGCCAACCAAAGAACAGTGTCACGTGCGTCTTTTCTGGATGATGGCGCACATGTGGCTAGAGGCGAATTAAAGATAATGACAAAGCGGCATCACACTTCTTCCGTTTCGAAAGCATCATCAAGGCAATTCTCTCACCAAAGACGATGTTTAGTGGAAACTATGGAAAAAGAAGTGTGATAACTATACTCTGCAATACAATGAATTCGGCGGGACAGTACCACATTTGGACTCATCCTTATGGAATTTTTTTTCTCTTAATATTATGTTAAAATTGATATGGATAATTTGAAGTGTGACAGTTTACTGCCACTTTCATGGTATGGGCAGAGGTTAGTTATTACGGATAGACGCCCAGTCAAATTAGTTTCAAAATATTCAACAGTTTACCTGTATACTTTTCTGGAAATTTAAAGTCTGAGATTTCACGGGTTGATCGATCCCAACACTAGCGTGGCGTGCTTGGAGCTTAACTAGAGATGGGCCGGGCATAGCTAAAACTGGAAATTCCCATTATAGCCACGTGACAAACCTCTCGGCGTAGGTGTGCATAATGAAACACTATTAGGTCCGAGAAATAATGAATCCGATCTGCCCCTCAGGTATATGACGTCATAATCAATTACGTCACATGTATGATGGCGTCACAATCATAAATGGCACAGAATAGTCTGTTATGAAGCTTTAATAGACAACAACGTGTACAAAATGCATGTCTTGGATGGGTTTACCATTTACTAGGCAGCAACAGCAACAAGTCAATTCAGTTTTAAAATATTCAACAGCTTACCTAAATACCTGTATAGTTTAGATTGAAATTGGCATTCTGAGAATTCAGGACTCGAAGTGTATAAATCGAGGCCAACACGCGTACAAAAGTGGACGGATCTTAGCTAATGACGCGCGTTGCTTAGCTAGAAATGCGTTCCAGTCAAAACCAATCAATGATGAGATAGATGTGTAGGCTGACATTGACCAACACAAGGCGTCATCGTGTCAGTTAGCGAAGCCGTTATAGAGTGGCAATGACACTGCTGCGTGTGAATAAACGTCACAAAGAAATAACCATTGCATGTTGATGTATACAATGATGTATCTATTGACTGATAAACGCTGACGCGTTTCTATCATTTATTTAGATAAAAAAACCTATACTAAGCAGAGAGTATGGATCCTTCCAGTTTATCCATCAATCATATGACGTCATAATCAACTAGGCGACGTGTAGTATGATGTCATAATTAATTACGTCATGAATGACGTAGATAGGATCGTCACGAACACTTAATTGAAGACAGACTAATGGTTGTTATACGAAGGGTATGCCATTTTAATAAACATGCTTTTGAATATTTAGAAACTAATTTAATTTTATTTTGTTTTGGAAATGTGTTAATTTATTTCTGAACTGTCCCGTATGTGAAAGGTTCGTAGACCCAGGAGATGTATGATTACACGGTCTATCCTTTAAGACTAGGGCCTTTGGCGGGCTATGACTGCCTCTCCGACCAATCCATTAACCGAAACATACTTTATGCAATCATTCACCTACAAATGTCAGATGTAATTTGATCGTATTTGCAAATCATTACCTTCTGCTTCTCACCTGACACATCCAATCTTCATCTAGTTTTACCCACGATAGTAGCCATAACATGAATTATGTAAGGTAATGAAATCTCATTTAAGCATACCCAGTCTCCTGTTAAAATCATATATTTCACATGCAGCAATTCATTTCCAATGCCACATACCCAGAGAATTTAAGCTCTAACTACAAGCGCGGAATAGATGTTATCGAGGTATGTTATTCGCCAAACCAGATCAACCACATTAGCCCTTTGATCCCTGAATTCACAAAACCGTCATTTTAAAACGATTTAATTTAATCGCAATTTTAAAACGATCATACAGGCGAGCTGTTGAGTATTTTGAAATTAATTTGACAGGAACCCGTTGCTGCCAGCTCCCAGTAAAATTACTTTCAAAATACTCAGCGGAATATTAATAAAATCGTCAAGGATTTTGGTATTTTGGCCTTTGTGATTCAAATGGTTAATTCTTGTTACGGTTTAAAATGTAACAATAATGCAACAAAAAAATTCCTACATTGTGCATAGGTCCTAATGTATTGTGCATATGTCATAATGTGTTGTGCATAGGCCCTAATGTGTTATGCATAGGTCCTAATGTGGTGGGCATAGGTCCTACTGTGTTATATCTGATGTGTCGAATTGTCAAAATGAAACAAATAACATTAACATTTTATGTCGCTCAGAATGCTTGAGTTATTGCTATGTAAATTAATGGAGGCGTGGGATTTGAAATGCATTGCTTGATAGTACTGCGAAACAGAATAGAGCGCACTAGAGGACGTCCTGCCTTTGGACTCGGTATGCTCAATGATCTAAGAGACCATGTGACCTCAAGTTTTAAAGTTTTGACATGCCACTACAGTTTTACTCTAACCAACTACAATATGAAAGATTTGACGATTATACCATTTTCCATTTCAGGGTTATTGACGGAAATTTGCATTCGGGTATGCACTAAGTACTAGGAGACACGATGACCTCGATGTCTGACCACTTTACCTCAAACAATTCTCTCTTACCACTCATAATATGATCGTATGTGCAAATTATGGTGATTCTATCCTATATGATTCCGGAGATATGCCTCCGACAGACAGACAGACAAGCAGGCAGGCGGGGCAGACAGGCAGACAGACAGACAGACAGACAGACAGACAGACAGACAGACAGACAGACAGACAGGCAGGCAGGCAGGCAGGCAGGCAGGCAGGCAGGCAGGCAGGCAGACAGACAGACAGACAGACAGACAGACAGACAGACAGACAGACAGACAGGAATGCATGCAGACCGACCGATCGACTGACCGACCGACCGACCGCACCATCCGTAATACTCACTCGGCCTTTGGCGGCGTCAATAATAGTTAATTTGAAAAAGATTCCCTATGACTGTGTGTGATAAAAGCAGTTACCACTATCTGAACTAACTTATTTGTTGCTGTCATTCGGTGGCCAATTTAAATTGCACGAGACGTAATGATTTTTAAATTGAGTTGCGGATGGCGTGTGGCATAATGGAGAGCATGGCTTCTCATGTGCCAATCTTCCTGTTTTTGTGATTACGACCCGGATACAGTATCAGCACATCTGACGCAGTACAGTACAGCTCAGAAATAATTAAACACATTTCCAAAACAAAAGCAGAAATATGTTAGTTAGTAGGCCTACAATTTTCAAAACGGTGTAAGAAATCGTCTGTTGAATATTTTGGACATAATTGGATTGGAAGGCATTGCTGCATTGCTCTGGTGCCATAACCGTCTCTGGTAGATCATTGATGTGGGAGAGGAATAACAGGAGTCCGAGGACCGTACCATGCATCTACTGTTACCGCCAATGATAGTTAACTACAACATGCATACGTCGTGTAGTGAGAAATGAAGATAGCCACATGTGTAATTAGCCATTGATCCCAGACTTTTCTAGTTTTCAGAGGGATTTGAGGCATGGCACGGCATCGATTGCCTTTAAGAAATCCAAAATCACTATCCCAGTTTTAAGAGTTTTATCATATGTTTTAACCGTATCATGGAGTGTGGCTTGTCTCATACGAAGAAGTAGCCCAAGCCCATGTTTCAGTTATGGCAGTATCTTATTGCTATCAAAATGGCATAGCACATGATGACATACCATAAGTTCAACGCGTTTGCATGTAACCGGTGTTAGTGTAATAGCGATAACTCGAGCCTGATCATAATATCCTTTTTAAATCCTGGGTCGACATATGCGCGCGTCTGGTCTGCTGGTAACCGGCCAGCGTATATAGATTTCTGGAATATACAAGTAAGGCCAGTGGCTAACTTTGTAGCATACTTTTTGCGAACACGATTAGGAATCTTATCAGCACCAGTCGCTTTCGATGTGTTAATATTCCGAAGTAATTTCTTGACCCCTTTTTGGCCGATTTTTAAATCACTGATAGGGTTACACACTCGTTCTGATATGTAAAGTATAGTGCTAGTATCTCTGGATAAAACAAATCGGAATTCGTCAACGAGAATATCTACCCTTCCTTTTCTTTATCAAATAGATTAGAAATTAATGTTCAAGTGTAGTTAATATGATCTTTATTTTTTTCAACATCCACTACCTTCTAAGTTGATTACTAGAACCGTTCTTTTGGTTTAATCTATCACGTCAAGGTGTTCCGTCCTATAATAACTCACCAAATGACATTAAAAATCCTTTATCAATAGACAAAGACCAGTTCCTGATTGATGCGTTCTGACGTGCATCAATCATTTATATAGCTAATGGATTGCTATCTGTTAATGGAAGATCTTCTTATGTTTGCTTCTAACACGAATGCGATTTTGATGTTGATATTTCGAGAGCTCTATTCAATTGTCACCAGTTTATTTACTGTCTGGGTCGATAGAGTGCTTAGCCGCATTGATGGCAGAACGCTTATTATGTTTAAAGGGGCAACTGGGAAATAAATAAGAGAAACTATAAAAGCAACCATATAAAATAAGCATCCAGAGAATTTCCGAATATCGACCAACGCGTGATTTTCGATGGCGTTGCGATTTGACATTAGTACCGCATAATCAATATATTTCCCTAGGACCAAAAGGGCAAAGTCTCGAATTCATTTTGCTTTTTTTCTATTCCAGGTACAACATTGTGTATAGCCATGCGTTATTTCTGTTAACCCTTAGCACTTTGGTTTCAAAAATTTTAAATTTGTATTAAATTAAAAGAACTGGTGTTAATTTTTAATAAGATGTGATGGAACATGTTGCTGCCGTAAACATCGTCCACCAAATTGGTGTGTAAATGTATACCAATGGCATTGCTATTAACACTGTTAAATGTCGAATATTTACATCAGAGTGTTAAGGTTCCGCATGTTGGTAAATCAGATTGACGAACCATAAGTGAATGGACCTTTCCAGTTTTGACTATGCCCAACCCATCCATAGTTAAGTTCCACCCAAGATTCGCCCCTGTTGGAATCGCTCGATCCCCAAACGCACTGACTATCAATTTCCAGGATACTATACAGGTAAGCTGTTGAATTTCTTTACCCTAATTTGACTGGATGTTGTTGGCCCATATGGCAGTAGCAGCGCCCAGTCAAATTAGTGTCAAAATATTCAAAAGAATGTTTATTAAATATTAAAGACATACAATTCGTACAACGTGTAGGACTATTAAGCCATAGATATCCATAGATTGGAAACTTCACATGTCAGCAGCTGTTGGCAACGTAGCAGTTGTGTGGGAATCCTCCTGTTGGATAGTTTCGTTTTCGCTAGAATCCAACTGAGCGTCTTCAAGAGGTCACAATTTGTAATATACACATCTAAACGATTAGCTGTTTGTTTATCACAACGGAGGAGATGCGAATTATCGGAAAATAGTTAAAGTTAAGAAATTCCAGGTACATGAAAAAATCTACAGCGCATAATACAGACGCATAATGTGTTTCCGTGACTGACTGAAATGACACAAATCACGCTCTAACAACCATTGAGGTTAAGAAGTTATACATGCCATCCCATTTGGCTTCAAGTGTAAACCATCACCTACTTAATGTAGCGTATGCGATGTTAGACTATGCCGATTTTCTCTGTAAATGTCCATGCAAAGAAGTACAATTTGTCTTACATTTATTTCACATCAATCAAAATGTCCTATTTCTATATATTAATATGTTATTCGTGTGGTCAAAGTAATAATGTTACAAACACATTATCTTAAGAACAAAATATGGGTATACATACCTATTAAAAATAAAAAGCTGCATGTCCAGAAATGTCATTAATGACAATGCACTTGGCTATTCCAAGGATGTACTGAGACGTCATCGCATTCTTCTATAAATGAGAGGAATATGATGGTATCTCATTCTCAGTACATGTTTGGACTAAGCACCGAACAATGCATGAATTATATTAAACCGTTAATGATCAAACTGACATTTGCATCATGAAATGTTCATTTGAAAGTCAAAAGTCTATGTTTTTCAAAAATTGTATGACTGGATTGATTGGCTCGATAACCGAGGCTATCATAGCAGTGGTAAAATAATAAAAAATAGCTTCTTGGTCTGCAAATGGACATTTTCCCAGGAAATTCTTAGCTGTTCTTGGACATTAAAGTGTTAATTATTCAAGTTGTCTGGTTGAGATCCTCAGCACATAACACCTATCTGCCTTGAAATGTACTGTCATTGCTGTATTCTGGGTTGAAAACCGGACTATTGATTGGGCCAAGAAATATCCAAATTTTTAGAAGAGGCAATTATAGTTGCACAGGCAAGAGCGATTGAACAAATATTGCACTAGAATGTGCAATCGATGGTGTACCATCGTAATCGCAAACGCTTTCGTCAACTCTGACGACATTCTGCACTACGACCTAATGCAGATCCTACCGCAAACATCGCCTCGCAATCTACAATCATATGAGTAATCCACAAAGCAAATTTGGTTTCAGAATTCCACCAACCTTCCCATCCTGACCCGCACACCCCACCCCCCAACTCCCACTCCCCCCCCCCTTCAACTCCAGCACGCACGCACACCCGCCACAGCCATCATCCTAGGTGTGAGCCTAATGTAAATATTGGCTCACCGTCTGCAACAGTCTCGGTAGCTGATATACCTTTCTGCCCCCGCCCCCACACCAAGACGATCCCCCCTCTCACCCACAGCTGGAGGCTGAGCCTAATAAAAATGTTGTCTCGCAGTCCATGATAATTTTGCTCTCGACTACACTTTTGGTGTAAATATTTCATGACTAATATCTCGCATCCGTGTGTTTATATTTCAGAATCAGATAATCAGATCAATCAAAGGACATGGATGGTACCAGGTTGCATTTCGACTGGACGCATTTCCTGCTGCATCTCATTAAAAAACCCCACCAGCAAGGAATTGAGCAGATGATCGCTTTGTCATACTTATCATGCTTAGAGTGGAGTGCTTTAGATCTCTGTGAATGGACATTTTACCTGATTACACCTACCGACACACAACATACTCAAAACATCATATGTGCACATTTAATAATTGCTGTCTTGCACTAAACTATTAGAATGGTTTTGAAACTATTAAGCAGATTTCCTATATTTTATCATCTCATGCACATCACATGGCACGCTAAGTCGTGTAATATAAAACCTTTGAATGCTGAAATTTCAGTGTGTATATTTCAAGATAAGACACAGTTAACCAATTAATACTAGGTATCCCAGTGACTCAATATCATGAAAGCTATGTAGAAAAGCTGTGGAATATTTTGAGACCAATTCTATTGGATCGTGTTGCTTCTTATGTCAAATTAGTTTCAGAATATTCAACGTCATGTTTATTAAATAGCAATGACACACCATCCGTACAATGTGCCAGACTATTAAGTGCTAAATACGGGCTATGTGGTTAATATTTTGAAGTTACATGTCCCCATTCAAATTATTTTAAAATATTCAAGATAATATTCCTTAACGGAGCATATGTACACTAAAATGCTTTAAAATAAGCTCTCAAATCTAATCATTTTAAAGGCTTGCATTGTGTGACTAGATGTAATGAAAAAAAAAATCTTAGCATTCAATGAATATATTACGTATAAATTAATATAATGTTTTAAGTTGTGAAATTGAATTAGTGACATGAGCCCCTAAATTCAACTTCACGACCAAATATTTGTATATATTGTATATGGAATGAAATCACCATATGCTAAGATTTATTTCATTTCACTACTTTGAGGTGCACAATTTCAGCTTTTAAAATTATTCGATTTTAAAAATTGTATTTTCAAGTATTTTTTGTGTCTTTAAGCTGTGAATAATTTGTAACTGATGTGCAAACATAAAATAGTTAAGTGGTCACTTGCGTTTTTATTCTGCGATGGCAGTCATTGACAGATAAAACCTTGTTGAGCTAAGAAACCTGTGCTTAATGGGAAAAAAATGCCCAGATTGTATTTGGAATCTGACTGGTTAATGATCTGATGCCCTAGATGCATTTTTTATGTAGGACTGAAAAATTGATTTGAAATTCATCAAAATTGGTATCCGATTTTTTGCTCTGGCATGTTTAACAGCAAGTATTTGACCATGGATCAATTCAATTGGATACATCTTGAGACAACAGCAGATGCCGTCTTCATCTGACTTGACCATTAATCAAAATGTTGCCAAACTATTGTCCATTTGCAGTCTAATAGACGACTACTTATTGAAAATGTATCACTGGAATTACTGGCTCTTTCATTTATCCAGTTGTTCATTTAATAATTTTAAAAATATTATCTTAGCCTGCAAATGGACACTCTTCAAGATCACAGGAGAGTTACATTTTTACTTGCTTGATAATTAAAGTGTTAGGATGTGCACACCCATGACCATGAAACCTATGATGTAATATTATCCTTAGCTTTATTTAAGCTGTCTTTATCTGGATGAAAATGGTTTGTGAACGTTGGAGCAAATGATAGAGCATTAAATGCTTTTGCAATATGTACACTATACATATCTGTGTGCAATATGAGACTCTCCTCAGCATATTACTCAAGACAGTTTTTCACTGCTAGCGGGAGTTAACTCTGGTTACCTCAAGACAGGCAATCGGGAGCCTGTCGACGATTATCTCCCTTGTGCCATAATGAGCAATGATATTTTGCACGTTGGCCTTATTTGTATGCTTTAGTCTGACATTTTGTAAACTCTATTTGAGGAATCCTAACGGGCCTTGTACCAGACGATGCAGCTAATTAGCAGCTATTTTCGGATACGTGAATCATTAAAATTGGCGCAGAACACTAACGATATGAGCATCTATAGATTTGCAACAGGAAAGTGTCTGTCAGTTATACAGCCCCTTTAACAACTAGGACGATATTCACCGCCAGGTAGGTAGCTGTTGGATGATTTTATCACGCGATTTGAATTTGCTTGGCCAATCCAGTTAGTATCTATATCAATGTCTTAAGCATTTAAGACGGACTAAATCGTGTCATTCATGCCATACCTAATTATGGCGTCATGCTTCACGTCACTTAGATGTTGATGACGTCATATGACGTCATATGGTGGTTGGATAAACTGGAGTTGTCCATTGCCTTGCACTTACCTATCGTTGAACTTGGATAGATGATGATGTCGTCTCTATGCAGACCTTTTCCGCTATACAGAGTAAGATACTGGGGCTACACTACCCATCTTAATCAATGGGGATACATCGAGCATGGTACCTCTTACTGAGCAGTTAGCAAACCTATGTTAGCCGTAGCAAACAATGGTAGTTTGGCACACCTATGTTAGCCGTGGCAAACAATGGTCGTTTTGCACACCTGTGTTAGCCGTGGCAAACAATGGTAGTTTAGCACACCTATGTTAGCCGTGGCAAACAATGGTAGTTTAGCACACCTATGTTAGCTGTGGCAAGCAATGGTAGTTTAGCGCACCTATGTTAGCCGTTGCAAACAATGGTAGTTTAGCACACCTATGTTAGCCGTTGCAAACAATGGTAGTTTAGCACACCTATGTTAGCCGTGGCAAACAATGGTAGTTTAGCACACCTATGTTAGCCGTTGCAAACAATGGTAGTTTATCACACCTATGTTAGCCGTGGCTAACCATGGTAGTGTAGCACACCTATGTTAGCCGTGGCAGACAATGGTAGTTTAGAACACCTATGTTAGCCGTGGCAAACAATGGTAGTTTAGCGCACCTATGTTAGCCATGGCAAACATGTATATTTTACCACGACTGGGCATTGCGGTGATGGGCCATATGTGCGTGGCAACTGTGAAGGTAACGCCATTATATTACAGAGGCTATTGAGATGGGTGGAAGTACAGTAAAGTACGACCACTTTGTAAATGTTTCTCAATGAAACTATTGACCGAGTAACACTTTCACCGATAAATTTCAAGCATCTCAATTAGGTGGTTAGTATATGGGAAAGGTGTTGCATATTTTGAGATTACTCTGACTGGATATCGTTGTTGCATACGACAGCAATGCCTTCCAGTCATATTAATCCCAAAATATCTAAAAGAGTGTACCGTATTTTGTAAAGAATTTATTCATTCAGGGATTTATCATTGAAAGGGTTAAGATTTATAAACATTACTGTGCTATCCTATTTCCCACAGTGACCTTACCTGGTGGTCAATTATCTATGAAGTGATGACGTAATATCACCAGATGTAACTTTGAAATTGCTGATATTCAACTAAAAACAATTTTGACATACTATTTGAAAACATGATCCGCACCAGATATAGATGATATGAGAATAAGTTAGATAAGAACCGGATAAATATTGCTGATAGTGTTGTAAACTTGCAAGGAAAGTCTTATTGTTCTGTTTATCATGTGTAATTGCAGTGTCCAGGCCAACCTGAGACAAAGATATCACAAATGCAATGGAAATGAGATGTGTGGGGAAAAAGCAGATCTGACCTTAATCATCTAGTAGTCATGATGATGTTGAACTACCTCGGCCTGAGCTGATCACAAGGACCTGTCACTTATGCGATCATGATCCAATACCATCTTTGGTTCCATTTCAAACCGATCTCTGGGTCACAGTTATATTATTCAGTTCACTATAATCAGGTATGCAGTAAAATAGCACAGTATGGTACATTTTCACCCATCTGATGCATCTAATATGGACCTGGCCATTTCCACTGCATAGTGTAATATTGTACATAATTTCACGTCGTTTGCAGCACTTGAATATTATCGTTATTGGGGCGGGTGTATTTTCCTGTTGAGTTCAGGTGAGCACACATTTATTTACCAAACCTAGCCATATTTCTTTTAGGGTTGCTTGAAAAGACAGCTGCCTTAGAGGTGACCTGTGGAGGTAGTAAAATCGGGAACAAAGTTGATTGGATGGTTCCGATTCTCTATCATTCAAATATCTGGCGGATACTATTTGAATCAAGTAAGTCACGTTAGCTGATGTCGGGACCATTAAAATTAGTATGGAAATATTTTACAGCGTATCTGCATAATGCATTGAGATTGAGATTCTGCCAATCCAGGGTTCAAGGTGTTAAGACTCAAATATTTTGTCAAAGCGGGAGGAACTTAGCTAGAAATGAGCGTGGCATAGTTAGAAATGAGTACAGCGTAGTTAGAAATGAGCATGGCATGGCTAGAATTGAGTGTTGTGTAGTTAGAAATGAGCGTGGCGTAACTAGAAATGAGTGCGACTGAGCTATAAATGAGCATGGCATAATTAGAAATAAACACTGTGTAGGGAGAAATGAGGGCGGCGTAATTAGAATGAGCATGGTGCAGCTAGAAATGAGCGTGGCATAGCTAAAAATGAGTATGGCATAGTTAGCAATGAATGCAGCTGCGTTAGAAATTAGCACGGCATAGCTAAAATTGAGTGTTGTGTAGTTAGAAATGAGCGTGGCGTAACTAGAAATGGGTGCAGCATAGTAAAAAATGAGCGCGGTTGAGCTAGAAATGAGCATGGCATAGCTAGAAATAAGCACAGTGTAGGTAGAAATGAGGGCGGTGTAGGTAGAATGAGCATGGTGTCGCTAGAAATGAGCGTGGCAAAAAATGAGTATGGCATAGCTAGCAATGAATGCGCCGATGTTAGAAATGAGCATGGTATAGCGAGAAATGAGCGTGGTATAGCGAGAAATAAGCATGGCATATCTAGAAAAGAGCAGATTTTAGCTAGAAATGAGCGTGGTGTATTAAGAAATGAGGGTGATGTAGTTAGAAATGAGCGAAGCATAGCTAGAAATGAGCATGTCATAGCTAGAAATGAGCGCGGCATAGCTATAAATGAGCCTGGCATAGATAGAAATGAGCACGTTTTAGATAGAAATGAGCGTGGTGTAGCAAGTAATGAGCGAGGTATATCAAGTAATGAGCGTGGTGTAGTAAGCGTAGTGCAGCGGAGCTATAACTTGTAGCGTGGTGTATCTAGAAGTGAGTGTGGTGTAGCTAGAAATGGGCGTGGTGTAGCCGGAACCGAGTGTGGTGTATCAGAAAAATAGTGTGGTGTAGCTAGTAATGAGCGCAGTGTAGCTAGAAATGAGCGTGTTGTAGCTAGAAATGGGCGAGGTGTAGCTAGATATGAGGGCGGTGTAGCTAGAAATGTATGACGTGTAGCTAGATATGAGCGTGGTGTAGCTAGAAATGGGTAAGATGTAGCTAGAAATGGGCGAAGTGTAGCTAGAAATAAGCGCTGTGTAGCTAGATATGGGATAGGTGTAGTTAGAATTGGACGAGGTGTAGCTAGAAATGGACGAGGTGTAGCTAGAAATGGCGAGGTGTAGCTAGAAATGGGCGAGGTGTAGCTAGAAATGGACGAGGTGTAGCTAGAAATGAGCGTGTTGTAGCTAGAAATGGGTGAGGTGTAGCTAGAAATGGGCGAGGTGTAGCTAGATATGAGGGCGGTGTAGCTAGAAATGTATGACGTGTAGCTAGATATGAGCGTGGTGTAGCTAGAAATGGGTAAGATGTAGCTAGAAATGGGCGAAGTGTAGCTAGAAATAAGCGCTGTGTAGCTAGATATGGGATAGGTGTAGTTAGAATTGGACGAGGTGTAGCTAGAAATGGACGAGGTGTAGCTAGAAATGGGCGAGGTGTAGCTAGAAATGAACGCAGTGTAGCTAGAAATGAACGCAGTGTAGCTAGAATTGAGTGCGGTGTACCCACATAAGAAATGGACCCCTCAATTATGCCAGTTCACATCAGGAAATAGTAGACCTTGTCTATCGTTGTATTGCTGACAATGAGCGACGTCATTTCAAGTAGCGTGCTGAGCACCAAGCGGTGAGTGTCAATTTCCAATACGTAGCTTGACCTGCTATTGAATAATTTACTAAAAACTTGGCAAATTCCAGTCAGATTTGCTTAGAATTATTGGACAGGATGTTTCTTATATCATGGGAACTGTGTTATATCTGGTATGTAGAATTGACATGGTTGAAGAAACAAGGCCGATGCCACACTATGTGCGAGTCGCTGGAGTTTAAATTAATTTGCCAAAATTAGATGTGGGTTGGAAAAGGATTAGATTATGTAAGATTTTAGCAGTGCCTGGATGTGTCAAACGTTATATGGCGTAACTCATTTTATTACACGCACACGGGATAATTTAGAGGGAAATTGAAAATGTCAGGTGAAAGCCAACATGTAATGAATTGTAAATTGAGTTGGCAACGCGGTGTGTAGATTAAGTGTGACATAATAGAGCGAAGGCGTTTCAGATGTCAGTTCGTATGTTTGTGTCACGCTAACCCGCACATGGTACGGTCATCGAAATAAGTTGTTATGAACGTCATGATAGCCTCATGTACGGTCCAGAACAGGATTAAGGCAAGAGATAACGGGGCTACAACCCCGGGCTTCCTCCACCAAAAATGAGGCCCCAAAATCCAAAATAGTTATCGGAGTATACCCATTTGAACCCGTAATCTCAGTATCTCAATTTTAGAGTAATGATATATCTAAGCTGGTGAATATTTTGAAACAAAATTGACTGTAAGCTGGCGCTGCCGTAGCAGTAGTAGTCGTAGTAGTAGTAGTAGTAGTAGTAGTAGTAGTAGTAGTAGTAGTAGTAGTAGTAGTAGTAGTAGTAGCAGACGCAGCGGCAGCAGCAACAACATCAACTGTAGTAGTAGTAGTAGTAGTAGTAGTAGTAGTAGTAGTAGTAGTAGTAGTAGTAGTAGTAGTTGTTGTTGTTGTAGTAGTAGTAGTAGGTAGTAGTAGTAGTAGTAGTAGTAGTAGTAGTAGTAGTTGTTGTAGTAGTAGTAGTAGTAGTAGTAGTAGTAGTAGTAGTAGCAGTAGTAGTAGTAGTAGTAGTAGTAGTAGTAGTAGTAGTAGTAGTAGTAGTAGTAGTAGTAGTAGTAGTAGTAGTAGTACTCGTAGAAGGAGCAGCAGCAGCAGCAGCAGCAGCAGCAGCAGCAGCAGCAGCAGCAGCAGCAGCAGCAGCAGCAGCAGCAGCAGCAGCAGCAGGGGTCCGTCATGAACTGTTAAAAGTCTGTCAGTTGTACGAATTATATGTCTTTACTAATTATTAAATATTTTGTTAAATGTTTAGAAACTAATTTGACTGGGTGCTGTTGTTACTGTGTTATTGCCAATCAAATTAGCTTTACAATATTCAACAGCTTACCTGCCTAGTTTTCTCGAAATTATGAGTCAATGGCTTCCGCATTTCGATCTATTCCAACACAGGCAAATTATGGGCTGAGTTTAACTAAATATGGGCGGTACATAGCTAAAACTGGATTACTTCATTACCCCGATATTGGTAAGTAGTGTCCCAGTAACCCGCATTATCCGGGTACTGAACAAAACACTCTAGAATATCTCAATGCACTTTTAATCAATCATACATTCCTGACAGTAAACAGTAACTGCTTTACCGTGAACAGTATTATGTTTGGCTCATTCATTACGTACCGGTTATGGCAGCGGTTATGGTACGAGTGCCAAATGAAATGTATTATTTATAATGATTACTTAGAGTACAGACATCATTGATTGAGATATACAAATCATAATGGATGTGTATATGTCCATCGGCCCGTTGGTACATCCATCTGTCTCTTCATCCACTGGTACATCTGTTTGCCAGACCAGCAGAGAACCCGTCCACCCATCTGCTCACCCTCCTAAACACATCCCTGCCTTCCCGCCCGCCTTTCCACCCACCCACTCACTCGCTCGCCCACCCACCTACCCGCTCACCAGCTTGCCCACCATCTGCCTGCCTGCCTGCCTGCCTGCCTGCCTGCCTGCCTGCCTGCCTGCCTTGCCTATCTGTCTGCCTGCCTGCCCGCCTGCATGACTGCCTGCCTGCCTGCCTGCCTGCCTGTCCGACTGTCTGTCTGTCTGTATGTCTCTCTGTATGTCTGTTTTTGTCCAGCACTATTACACAGGCTATTACACAGGCTATTATACAGTCTATGCTGGACGTATCTTGACAAAACTTAGATAGGACATTAGGCGTCCAGAAGAAGTAAATATCTATGTTTGTCAAAATATCAAAGGCCAACGTAGGGAGGGGGGGGGGTGGTTCATAAAAAACTAAATATAAAGATTCGGGGGGGGGGGTGGTAGCCCTAGTTCTACTGAAGGTATCTTGACCAAACTCGACAGGTCCGTTGCCTTTGGCGCTACCCAGAAATATATTGAGTTTCCGGTCAAAATGTCAAAAGCCAATCTCAGCAGAAAGGGTGCAATGGCGAGACGCAGAATTCTTCAAAATGCTAAGTTTTATCGTAATCTTGAAAAATCACTCTGTCACGCTCCTGACAAATCCAGCTATCTGACCACCGGTTGATATTTGTCCTTGCCTTGCAATCCATTGAACTCCGAGTCCGTCTATATATGCCCGAACAACCATCATTCTTTCAGGCCTAATAACTTCACATTCGTGCATGTTAAAGTTTAGCTTTGTTGGATAAAGTCAAGTTGCCTTCTTCGCCGAACACATGGCAACATCAACTGCTATGAAATGCGACTAGCAGCTCAGCTCCAAAATAACATAATTTGTTTCCAAAACAAAATAAAACTCTGTTGAATATGTTGAACATAATGGAGGAATCCAGTTTTAGCTATGCTCACCCATCTCCAGATAAGCTCCACCCACACCCCGCCCATGTTGGGATCGATATATACCTGAACTGCCTGGCTAGGAATTTCCAGAAAACTATACAGGTAAGCTGTTGGATATTTTGAAATGACAGCTCAGTCAAATTAGTTTCAAAATATTCAACAGCATCTTTATTAAATAGTAAAGACATACAATTCGTACAATAACGCTTAGTCCGTCATCAATTAAGCGTTTGTGATGAACTTATTTACATCATTCATAATGTATGTTATTATGAGGTCATCCTACGTGTCACATAGCTGATTATAACTGAACTGAACCGAATTTTATTACACCCAGGTCATACATACATGGCGTATAGGGAAAACAGATAGTACATCTTATAGTAGACAGAGTAACAATTGTACATTATCATTATTATTTATGATTGTTATAGTCATATGCGAAGACCGCCATATCGACTGATAACTATCTTATCAGAGTCCATGAATGAATGCAATATATAGCGCCGACAACTGGCGGCATATTAGATTATACGTGCGATTCATTAGTTCCTATACTCATATCGCGCAATCAAGCGGAGAATGGTCTCCTCCAATGGACCTTTCCATTTTAGCTATGCCCCGCCCATCAGTAGTTAAGCTCCACCCACACCTCGCCGTGTTGGGATTGATCGATCCCCGAATGCTCTACCTATCAATTTCCTGAAAACTATACAGGGAAGCTGTTGAATATTTTGTAACTAATTTGACTGGGTGCTGTTGCTGCCAATGGCAGCAACAGCGCCCAGTCAAATTAGTTTCAAAATAGTCAACAGAATATTTATTAAATAGTAAAAGCAAACAATTTGTACAACAACGCATAGACCGTCTTCAAATATGCGTTCGTGACGTACTTATCGACGTCATTCATGACGTCATTCATTATGATGTCATTGTACACATCACGCAGTTCATTATGACGTCATATGATGGGTGGGTACTCTGGAAAGGTGAATTGCAGTTTGATAACGTCATATGATTGATGGATAAGCTGGAAAGATCTAT
The DNA here is from genome assembly GCA_034401795.1 of Chaetoderma sp. LZ-2023a. Taxonomy (NCBI): domain Eukaryota; kingdom Metazoa; phylum Mollusca; class Caudofoveata; order Chaetodermatida; family Chaetodermatidae; genus Chaetoderma; species Chaetoderma sp. LZ-2023a. The sequence continues at coordinate 75,250,135 of CM067364.1, forward strand.
TACATGGACAGACATTGGCACTGCGATGCGCTTCAATCCATTTATGTGCAAAATATTCAACAGAATACTTCTTACTAACTAACACGTTTGTGGTTTTTTAAACATGGTAACTTATTTATGAGATGCACTGTAGCTCTTCCGGTTCTGAGACACGCCACTCAGCTGTAGGACGCAAACAGTAAAATATTTCCCAATGAAATGACCTCGTCTCATTTGTATCAATCAGAGGAGAGCGTAATTGTTGGGGTTATGGCCAAATTTGATGGCGCTTCCATTATGTCATTAAGCTCTGTGATACAGTTCTTCCCATATGTAGAAAAGGATTAGATGCGTTCTCTTGGGTATCGCCTTTCTCCTTCAGAAGAATTCTCCAGGAAAAGCATTGATGAAGCAATTAAACAGATAGTGTTCTTGCTTCGGGGAGTCTTATAGCAAGGTAATCGATTTTAAACCGAATCTATTCTGTGTGTCCATCATGAAAGGTTCTTAATGAGCGAGAGTTGTGTCCAGCTAACTACCGTAGCTATATTTGTCTTGTTATAAGTATCGCCAATGACAAGCCTGCTCTAAGCTGTCTAGACAGCATGCATATTGCGTAGAATAAATCTGTCATCGTCTCAAGTGAAACATGTTTCCGTGTGTGCATGGACGCTACCAACACCTGTACGTGTTACATCAACTGCACTGAACTGATACCAGGGACGTGGACGCAAAACATGCATTCCAACACGGTTTTAAGTCCATGTAAAGTCCTGGTTCTGTATTCAATAATGAATCAAAGAGCAACAAAATGTCATGGTGTGTGGGCTTGAAGAATCGAAGAGTTGTCGGATACGTTCAATGTTCATTTTCCGTCTTGCGTCATAGTCTATTTATAAGTGCTCCGAATCCTCCCTCCCCCCACCACCCCCCCCCCCCGCGTCAAATAGACCTGATGATCGATAAGTGGCATATTCTCTATGTATTTTTGTTCCTATACAAATATCGATTTAGATAGCATTGGTGGCAAGTTATTTCTTGAAAAGCAAGTTGATGTCTTGTTGTAGAATAACGGTGAACTGGAGAGCTTGACCAATGATCTGTTCATCCATTGTATTATATTCCCTTGAGGAAATGTCTGCCACACTTATAAGGTTTCCTCAGGATATGAAGCGTAATAAGTTGTCAAATAAATCAATGTAATCGTTCCGAGTTTGACAACAAACATCATATTATATTCACTTGCCTGTCTTCATGAATATTCTTTTCTGCAGATTCTAGCGTCTTTGTCGCCACCGTTAGTCCAGGCAGAATGCACCTTTCAATTTTAGCTATGCTCCGCCCATCTCTAGCTAAGCTCCACCCACACCTCGCTCGTGCTGGGCTCGATCTGTCTCTGAACTCCCTGACTATCAATTTTCAGAAAACTATACAGGTAAGCTATTGAATATTTTGAGACTATTATGAATGGGCACTGTTGCTGCCTATGGCAGGAACCGCGTCCAGTCAAATTAGTTTCAAAATATTCAACAGCATGTTTATTAAATAGTAGAGGCATACAATTCATACAACGTATCGGACTATTAAGAGTTAAAGACGGGCAGTGACGTAGGGATAGCCCCCCCCCCCCCCCCCCCGCAAACCCCGCAGCTGCAGGAGGGCCTCGGCTTGGAAGGGGCCTTGTGATTCTATGGAAACAAAAACAATTTTGGGAGAGAGAGAGAGAGAGAGAGAGAGAGAGAGAGAGAGAGAGAGAGAGGGAGAGAGAGAGAGAGAGAGAGAAAGAGACTCGTTCGGTATGCCGTATGTCAGCGTGTTCTCTCTTTAAGAGGATTAACCATAGATTGTTGTCTGTTCCCTGTCATTTGTACAGCTTTGATGTTATTCCTAACCTTACCAGTGACAGTTGCCAGTGCCGAGATATCATTCTCAAAACTAAACTTAACAGGAGGCGCAAAGGCCCGTGGCGCTCACATTGGACCATTTAAATATACATGATAGATAATTTCCGAAAACTCCAAGAGGGTCACACAAAAATTGACCAATCAAAATTCTCATTTGATTTCTTGAAGCCTATCGTCATAGTCATTCCACCCAAGTTTTTTTTATATCGAACATTAGTCGTAGTAGTAGTAGTGGCAGTAGCAGTAGTAGTAGTAGTAGTAGTAGTAGTAGTAGTAGTAGTAGTAGTAGCAGTAGTAGTAGTAGTAGTAGTAGTAGTAGTAGTAGTAGTAGTAGTAGTAGTAGTAGTAGTAGTAGTAGTAGTAGTAGTAGTAGCGATTTAAAGGCTTCTGCGAAATCCTTACAAAATCCAAGATGGCCGCTGTAATAATTATCCAATCAAATTCCTGCAAACAATTTCGGAAGAATATAACCATAGGACCCTTCCCGCCAGGTTTCATTAAAATCTGTCCGTTGCTTAAGTAGCGTTTTAAAGGATTTAAAAAAAAAATTGGGAAATCTAAGGCGACTACTGAAAAAGACCGACTAATCAAACCGCCGGTTTTGCCAAATCAAAATTATGTATACATGTTCTGAAGGCTACCCGCATTAGAGTCGTTCCAGCCAAATTAAGTCCGTCAAGTAGTTAATGAGAAGTAGCATTCTGAGAATTTCCTGTAAATTTTTCATAAAATCAGAAATTTTGACCCGAAAAATTAACCAATCAAAATTCTAAATAGAAGTTCTGGCGTCTACTATGGTAGTGTCAGTCTAGCCACATTGGGCTGAAATATATCAAGCAACTTAGGCGAAGTAGCATTTTGACAGTTTCTGATAAATTCTTCGTAAAATCTAAGATTTTCACCCAAAATGTTGTTCAATCAAAATTCTGAATGGATGTTCTAGAACCTACCACCATAGAATCAGTCTACCCAAATTGGGTTGAAATATGTCACTAGCTAAGGGGGAGTAGCTTCTTGACAATTTTTCATAAATTTTTCATCCCACAAAATTTATCAATCAAAATTCGGAAAAGCGATTTGAGGGTACCAGCATAGGATCCGTCCAGCATAATTTGGTAGAAATCAGTCAAACCGTTAAGGATAAGACGCAATTTGACGGACGGGTGGACGACATATGGTCGTCGGACGGTCGCCATGGCATACGCTCACTTGACACTTCAGGCCATGTGAGCTAATAAAGAACTATTTGAGATGCACGATGTCACAGGAAAGGTTAAAGGGCCTCAGTTTACTGAGTATTGAATCAGAATTTTCACGTCAACTGAAAATGGAAGAGGCAGTTGATGCCTTTGCACAAATGAAGGCAAGAAAACGGAAGTTTTAAAGTAGGTACACTGTAACTGGTGACTGGTCTGTGAACAGAATGATTGACCAATTACTGTACGTTTGTAATTCATACTGTCTTGACCTCGAATGAGATAATTTTTCTCTTCTCAGATTCTATGATTCACCGTTGATTGACTTTGAAATGCATCAAATTAAAATCTAGGCCCCGCTCCTCCAGTCCCATTCTGCATGAGGCACCCGCAGTTATATCATACAGACGCATAAGCTGTTGGGCGAGTCGCCCTTAAACTCTCCCTCCTTCCCTCCCTCTCACGCACGCACGCGCACACAGCATCGCTAAATTCCACACTTACCTCTGGAGATCGGAAATGCAAGAGTCCATCCGAGGCCATATAGATCTCATAATTTTGACACACATGCCCTCCGCTAATCCTATTTCTGGTCTGGCTTTGAACGGGTGTTTGCGGAAGGGGGGGGGGAGGAATTGGGGGCCTTGAAATAATTCTTACAGGGGGCCCCTGGTCAGCCTTGCTACGCCACTGAAGACGGGTCAAATAGAATTATTTATGACGTATTGATTATGACCTCATCCTACACGCCTCTTAACTGATTATGACGTCCTTATGACGTAAGATGATAGATGGATACTCTGGAAAAGTGAATTGTCACAGACCCTCAATTTCTAAATAAACCAAAAGCAAACAAAGACTGCAGGCCTTCGCCGTCCCGATTTTTGTGACGTGGTACAGATTTTTCAGGAACTTTCTGATCATGCTGAAAGATATGGAACCATAATATACGGTAACTTGTGTTACTTTGTGGGCTAAAACGGTAAACTAGTAATTTCCGTGATATTTATGGATCCATTTTATCCGATCCTGATCCGGCATTTTAACCGGATCGTGGCTAAAGTCTGGAAAGCCCTGTTTACGCTATGTTTCTCGAGTCCAATCGCATCAACAGTTTTCTAAATACACCTGATAACATACACACGCACGCGCGCCCACGCACGTATGCACGCAAAATCAGTTAAGAGGAGAAAGTACTAATAAAGCTTCAAATTAAGATTCTTGTGGAAACATTATCCGATCTTACTATGCGGAGTTCGCCGTTCTGGCAATCTACAGCGGCACAACTCATAAAGTTCTTGTATTCGCGATTGGGTGGGGGGGGGCAGCCTTATCACATGGTGCCGACTCAATTTTGTAACCCCTGTCTAGGGGTTAATAAACTAACCAAATATAAGGTTGGCCTAGCCCACTTGTAGGGAACATTGGCGTACCCACGTTAATGGTGACACGCTCCCAGTGAAAGACTGCCGGAACCTTCTTGAGTGGCGCCAACCTTTGATCTGCAACAACCAAAGCATCATGTGAAACGATTGGTTCATTCTTATATCTCGCCAAACTTGCCGCACCACGCCAAAAGGTGATGATTCGAAACCTGCCCGTATCTAGTGCCTCCTTCAGTGTTTAAATTTACTTCGCTTACTGCGAACATTGCATTGTTTTCATCGCCGCTCCTGAGCTACTGGCACCGATCATCTTGTGTCATTACTATTTATAAACGTGGCCTCCTCATCTTCCGAGGCATCTTCACTTCTGCACCATAATATTCTGCGTGCTTCATCCACAACAGCTAATTCCACGATGATAATAAACTGTTCCTAATACTTTCATTTGCGCCAATGAGTAAGAGGCGCCACAGCATCTGCACTTTTCCTGAATCTTCTCTGCGCCGATGACTAATGGGCGCCAACTGCTTCTGCACTTCATCCTGAACATTCTCTACGCTGATAACTAACAGGCGCCAAATACAACAATTGTGCTCTTTCTAGCTCTGCGCTGATGACTAATAGGCTCCTTTTTAACGTAACATAATTATGTCATTTCTATAGTGCTGATTATAATTAAGTGCATACAGGTCAGATAGACCTTATTGTTTCTGTGTAACACTGTGCTACGGCGAGCAACGCCCTTTAACTTGTTCTTAGATTGTTAGTTAGATTAAATTACTTGTTAAGCATAAAACTCTGCACTCGATTATTGTTACACTATACTGCTTCAATAACTGCATCACCCACTTATCTAAATACGGCAACACTTTTTTCACTAGCGACGTCTTTCGTGCCTGTGAAATAGACACGAGATACTGCGCCTAATCCTAGCTTGATATTAGCTCAGATATTTTGATAGGACAATAGTAGTTAAGGACAACTTCTCTAACGAAAGACGACTGTTTATTGTAAAGCCCCTTTCCCGGCTCTGTACAAAGTTACATAGCAAGCCATGTTTACATAATTGGCCACTAACTTTACCATCTTCCAAATCACTTCCAGAGCAGCTTGCTCTTTCTGCGACTATCCAGCCTTCTGGCCAAATAATTGTTAGCCAACTCTCGCCGCCTGTTTGGTTAGAGCCACCCCGAGAAATTATGGCGGTTTCTCAATGGTTATAATCGAACCGGCGACGACGCATGCATTCCCCCAGTACCTTCACCAGTAACTATTAGGATAGTCTATAAACCAAAGTAGGAATTCACTGCGCAAACATTAATTATAGTAGATATGGCCTAGCAGTGAACCTCAGGGCAATTACGTAATCCTAAAGCAGTATAAACGTTAGCTCCAGGGAACGAGTCTCATGCGGCTTGTTCACAACACTTCAGCGATGGCGAAAGATGCTGTTTGCAGACTAATCCTACGTTGACTGAAAGGGCCACGTGGGCCCTCCACGCCCTCAAGGAAGGTCACCATAGTCTGCTATCGGCTTCTTCAGACCAGCCTTAACTAAATACGGTGCTTATTCAATGCATCTGTGTTGTTCTCTTGTCCTTGTATTGTTACTTGTGGTTGTGCTGACACGAGGTTAGAAGTCGTTCTTCAGCTTCAGGCTCGTCGCCCAAACAACATGTACGTGCAGTCGGCTTGAGGTAGTTATTCAATGAGTCAGACCCGAGAAGGGGACTCAAGCACATATGCCAGGAAGACGAAGCTTGTTAACACTAAGTAGGCATAAGCCGTTTGAGGCCTAAAACTCTCTGTCTGGACTTAATAACTAAATGTTAGTCTAACTCTCTGAGAAGGACTGGCAAATTAATGTGGCACCGACTAAACAAGTAACAGGTATACGAGACGACTGCGCCGAGTTCTGTTGAAACCTGCGCATGGCCTCCATGTAAACTAGCATGTATCCATATATATAGATAACAAGACACCTCCATATAAACTAGCATGTATCCCTATATATAAATAACAAGACACCTCCATGTAAACTAGCATGTATCCCTATATATATAGATAACAAGACACCTATAATTCAGCACCTTTAGTCTTGTTCTAAACTGGGAGACTTGATATTAACCAATTCTCCTCTTCCACTTCGGCATGGTAGGCATTTTTCTGTGATGGAGGCCTGCGCGAGGCATTTTCCTCTCACAAAACCTATTTCTCGGCCCTCTTGAGGCATTAGTTGATATTAAACTAGTTAGCCGCGCTAGGACCTTTCCCTTGCAGGAATACCTTCCATATAGATAAGGATATGTTAGGTATCTTTGTCGAGATACAAAATAGACAGCGCCAACATGTCACTTTCATAGCCGCGCTAAGCGAATCACTTTGTTGATACCTGTGCCGATATCCTTTCCAAGAAGCCAGGGTCAACACACTGCACTATAATTAATATAAGATAAGTTCCAATGATGTATCAACACACCAGTTACATGAATAGCCAGGATGGGTCAGTGGTGTTCGTCGTTAGCTGGAATTCTCGCCTGTCCCCACTGGAACATGATCGTTCCACCAGCCCTCGAGGTTGGTCTTTGTTGTCACCTGTCACTCACAATCTCCTTTCCACATCCCATGGCCAGCAAACCAGCATCGTCTGGTCAGCGCATACCACGGGTACGAGTCCGATACTGAGGAAGAACCAGCGGAGCAGCAGGGTACCGGGGCTACATCAGTAACATTCCAGTTTCATGTTTGGGTTAGGCATACCAGACCGAGATATTTCCCTGAGGTTTCATTGAGTACTAATGGTTGCTTCAGTTACTTTTTATAATTAAGTTATGTAACCTATATAAATCGTAAATGTGTAGAAATTTCCGTCCTATGCACGGCTAGTGATAGACACAGATGGAGATTGATGACATGTTCCCTTTTTATCCCTTGCAGATAAGTTTCTGACTTTGTCTAGTTTCGGGATTTTCTGATAATTCAAATACTCGTTCCCTAGGTGACGTTTGGTAGACGTGCCAACTTACATTTACACATGTATGTTATTGTAGCTCCATTACCCCGTTGTCCCAATTCTACTTCTTCCTGGTTAGCTATGCTCAAGCAATGCGGAGGGAGCCTGCGCGAGGCCGTGGTGTACAGGAACCGGCCTCTAGGGTCAGCAGAATGATCACGTTCCAGTTGGGCCAGGCGAGCATCCTCGTCTTCACGAAATACAACCCTCTCATCCCAACTGTTGGTATAACTGGTATGACGTTGCATCCTGGTGGTATTTACTTAATTATATGTAATGTTATGCACAGCGAGTAGAAGCTGGCTTCGGTGATTTAGGGACTTGTCACTGCTATTTTACGGTGAACCATATTTTATATGTGATAATACTGCACCGTTTAATTGGTATAAGTGCCAAATATACTTAACTTATCTTGATATGCCTCACGCGGGTCTCTGTCACCGGAAAATGGCTATTACGTTGAAGCGAAGGAAGAGAATTGGTGTGATACCGTTCTCTTATTCAGAAAGGAGGCAAAGCTGCTGAATTATAGATGTGTTATATGGGTTTTTTATTCTGATGTACGCTTATTTACGTGGAGGTGTGCACAGATTTTAACAGGTGCAGTCATCTCTCTAACTTTGTACCTGAGTTGGTAGGTGCTGCTTTATTTTGGCGGGACTTCTCAGAGAATTAATTTAACAATTGAATTTTGAGTCCTGACACAGAAGTTTTTAGGCCGCCAATGGCCTATTCCTACTTAACTTTGACAATGTTTGTCTTCTTGCGTAGCTCGCTCGGGCACCCATCGGGCACCCATCTCTGGATGTACCTATTGAGCAGACCCCTCAAGCCGACGGATCGACGGATCGTATTTGTTGCCTGGGTGATGAGTCGTGGAGCCGAAGAGCACCTGACTACGTGTCAGCCCAACCATATATAATAAGACAAAGACAGGATAGCACAAAAGTGTTAGATAAACACAATATCTAGTTATGTCAGGGCCGAAGAAGCAGTTAGCAGACTATGGTAACTTTCCTTGAAGGCGTGGAGGACCCACACTGCCCTTCTAGTCACAAGAGAGTTAATCTACGAGTGCATTTTTGCCACTATCTAAAGTATCGAGAACGAGCCATATGAGACTCATTCCCTGGGAGCGAATGGTTAGCTGCGTTTAGGGCTATGTAAATGTCCTGGGGTTCACTGCTGGGCCAGTTCCTACTATAATTATGTTTGCGCAGTGAATTCCTACTTTGGCCTAAAGCTTATTCTACTATGTACCAGTGAAGGTACTGGGGTCTGTGTGTGAGTCATTGCTGTTTTCATTCTAGCCGGCAATAAACCTCTGCGATTCAAGGGTCGGCTCTAACCAAACCAATGGAGGGAGGTACCAGACAATAGTTGGCTAGATGGCCGGAGAGGGGCAGAAAGAGAGTTGCTTGAAGTGGTTAGTAGTCAATTAAGATAGTTGGCCAGTTATAGAAAGACGGCTCACTAGCGTGGTTCGACGACATGAAAGTGAATTTACAATAAAACAGCCTACTTTTCTGAACAGTGGTCCCTAACTACTATTGCCTCCTGTCCTAATATCTGAGTTAATATTAAGCTAGGATTTCGCTACCACGTTTTGTGTCTATTGGTGCAATTCGCCACCAATCAATACACAGCTAGATCAGACTAGAACCACGCGTAAGTGACGTCAATCGACCTTCACCCTGGCGGTATGCTGGAGCATGCGCGATACGGGCCTAAATGTACTTATAACGTAATTTTGACTATATTTTAATTTCATGATATCTCAGTCATTCCTGGTCCGATTTTAATTTGGTTAACGGGTTCGTGTTTCCCTGCGAATCCTGGTTAAGATTCATCTTTAGATGAATGGGATAGGCTTCGTATTAACAATTCGAGAATATAGGCGAGTATATACGCAAAAAGTGCCAGACCCCACGCTGTCTATGCGGCACCAGCAGGCTATCCCGAATAACGCTCATGCGCAATGCGCACTCTTACGAACATTTTCGCAACTCTACTGTTATTTGTGCGCCTGTTCACAGGATAGTGAGGGGTGAATTTGGAGCATCTAAGCGCGGCTTCTGTCGTACCCGGTGCCAAGCGACACCTATCAATCGATTATGTATTTCCATAATCGAACAGCCCTAGGCCTACGTGCCCAATTAGACGGGTTCCCGTCCGATGCCTACGTTGAATAAATTTACTATCACTCGACAGGTTAGAAACTCTGACCAAAGTTCTTAGAATTTAATCGTGAAAACGAAATTTATATTAGACAGGTCAGAGCAGTTCATTATTATTTAATGAACAGTTTGTTGAATAATTTGAAAACTAATTTGACTGGCGCTTTTGCTGTAACAGCACCCAGTCAAATTATTTTCAAAATACTCATCAGCTTACCTGTAAAGGTACCTTGAAATTGGGATTCTGGGAATTTAGGATTCAAAGTATATAAATTGATCACAACACTTAAAACGTGAACGGAGCTTATCTAGAAATGGGCTCGGCATAACTACAAAGGGCTATTTGCTGTTAAGTTGTTCACATTAACATGACAGTTCTGCCTATTGGTCACGTATATAGTATTATGTACATAATAGTACTATGTTAACTCTGTCGTTCAGGTTTGACAGATTGTGGCTATAACTCACGTTTCAACATGTTGACACCAAAATATGTCTTTATACATGATACTACAGTGTCACCCACAACACTGCTGCACAGATGTACGATCTAACCCCCCTCGTGTCAACAGCGCCTCAAAGCGCTCAACATGCTACTTTTATCAAGTATATGTTGCTGTATTAGGCAGCAACAGGTTCCAGTCAAATCAGCTTCAAAATACTCAACATAATAATCATTAAATTGTGAAGGATGTTACCTGTTTGGGATCTGGGTTCAATGGATTTATCGATTAGACCTATAGTAATGATGTATGACGTTATTCCTGATTAACTCTCTATTGAGAACACGGCCTATGTGTCTAATAAATAGCCAATGCTGTATTGACAAAGAACTTGTGAGACGTCAATATCTCTAAGACAAAACCATGTGTTGGCGGCGTACTGTCATGTACAGATAGGGGTTCATATTCTTTCAATTATGCATTCATATTTCCAGAGAAATGACATTAAGATATAAGGTTTCTGGGGTGGGTGTGGAGGATTGGATGCTTAGTAAAAAAATGGGTCAATACAAAATGGCAATGAAGAGTTATACAAGGCAGATCCAATTATAGCGACTTGACTGTCTTCTCTCTGCATGCTGGGATACTGAACATCCTGTTCTGAAACAGATTTAGCTCCTTAGCCCTTTAACACTGTTATTAGCTTCTGCAGTCTGGCTGATAAATTGGCGATAGAACTCTTTTAATCATTATTTCATAAACAATTGCCGAATACGTTCATGAACAACATATCGATTTACCTGACAGAGCTGTGTCATTTTTATCGTGACGTCAGCTAACATGTGATTATGTGATTGTGATCTCAGACACTTGAGTGGCAGATTAGATCCCTCTGTTGATCCCGCCATGAGATACGAACCCAATATGCTCAGGAAGGAACTGTGATTATGACGTCATATGGCGTCAGATAATGGATGGATAAACTGGAAAGGTCCATTTAGCAATATGATGTGCGACTCAGCTGACGTTATCGCGACGTTCATCTCCTGTTAACGTGTAAATGAGCATTCCTGTAGCCCGTGCAGTAAAAACCCTTAAATAAAATTTTCTTATGTATTCAGGTAATTCTTCATAAATAATTTGACAAAATGTGAATTGGTAACTAGACTCATCTTGCACTTTAAGGAAGGTCATTGGTATTGGAACCAACCAACGATCTACTATTGAGGTGAACTCCCCAAACAATAACATCTCTCTGGAACCAATTTCCTGAATTATGTGATGTGAATTCAGATAGAATTCGACCAGTGCGTCTCAATGTAGTTAGCAGTTCCATTATACAATCAGACTGTATCAAACCAGGTTTAACTTGTTTAACAATAAAGGCCCAGTACCACAATTGCAAGGCAAAACACAGGTAAGCTGTGCAATGTTGTAAACCAAATACTGCTGCCATAAACAACAGCCTCCAGCCAAATTAGTTTCAAAATATTCAGCATGATATTTGTTATATGGTAAATGATTTATTGATTTTTGGTATTCTGGTTGAAATAGATAAGATGACCCTTACAGTCTGCGCGGGTCTATTTCCGTCCACGTGCGGGTAAGCTTGTTAAATGGTTTTATTTTCAGACTAAATTGCTCTTTGCACCACCTTATACAATACACAGTGAATTCTGTGCTTCGTAAGAAAGACTATGGTGGATATTCTGGAACTAATTTTAAATGAATTTGGTGATTATTCCAGCCAAATTAATTTGAACAACAATCTCAGGTATGGTAAATTTCATGGTAGAAACGTTCAATAATTCATTTCGCGTCTCCGACATAATATAGCTCTCGCGATGCAGTTTATGTCACGGTTGTGCCTTGAATATCGAGTACGGAAATATCCAGAAATTACCATACCAACCACTCAACGTGCCCACCGGGATCGCCGGGGTGTAACCATCTCCTTACGGTGCCTGACTATAAACGCAATGAATCAATTACCTAGTGTGAAAATATCAGTTGGCTTGGTGTGGTGGTTAGCGCTCAGCACTTCGTAACCAGAGAACCTGGTTCGCACCTGCATGGTGGACTATCCGTTCATGGACGCATTAGCCAATTTGCTTCGCTCCTCGCCTCTATCTCCACCTATGATTATTATTAAATGGGTACCTATGTAAGAACTGTGGAAATTAGACGTAATGGCTTAATAGAGTGAGCATAAACCAGGCTAAATATGGACTGAATGGGACCTAGAAATCCGGGACTCGAGATAGGCCAATCAAGCCAATAACGTCTACTTTGGAAAAGCAGAATGTAGTGTTTTTATCATTAGCGACTTTTTCAACATGATGTCATCCACCACACATACACGTGTTTCATTACCTCTTAAAATACGCGCATTTTGTCAATACAATCTAAATAATTGTTTATTGGATGGCCACTTGCAGTCCAAGAGGATAGTATCTATGAGAATTTACAACTGGAATGACTGGCTTGCTAAGCGAGCCAGTCATTTCAGTGATAAATTTTCAAAAATAGTATTGTTTTGTCCTGCAAATGGTTATTCCGCAAAACCACTGTCGAGGCCAGTTTTAGCAGACTTCGTTGTGAAACAGTTAAATAAGAACGATATATCAGAACATAATAAAAGTTCCAGCGACATTAATTTTGCATAAACAATGCTCTAATATGTGGATGATGTTTTGAAAACACGAGTTTATTCAACTTGATTTCCTTCCAAAATCAATACTGACGTCAGAGACATTTAGTTTCTAAAATCGATCAGAACGAACCATTCATTTGTGAAACAATACATGGACGGGCGGATGGATAGACAATTGGGAGAGAGAGAGAGAGAGAGAGAGAGAGAGAGAGAGAGAGAGATAGAGAGAGAGAGAGAGAGAGATAGAGAGAGAGAGAGAGAGAGAGAGAGAGAGAGAGCGAGTGAGCGAGCGAGAGAGAGAGAGAGAGAGATGAGTGTGTGAGTGAGAGGGAGGGGTGGGTTAGCAAGAGGGGGGAGGGTGCGCGTGCGTGTGTGTGTTTCGTGCGTGTGTGTGTTTCGAGCGCGCGTATAGCTAATTTCATGGCTCAAGTTCTACAGGAGTGTATTCAGCGAACGTGGGTGGTAGGTTGGCATTGAGGTCCTGAGTGTTGATTTGCAGGGGAGACAGGAGTGAAATGTCAAACGGTCAAAGCTCCAGATCATAGCCTAGGGCGAGAATTCTCCGGAATGTTTGTTAGAATTATTTTCAATTCAAAAGAATTCTCGCATGCCGCTGTATAGGTTCTCAGTACATTGAGATTATATCTTCCCTGATGCCATGGCCCATACTACAGGTGACTGGGCCTCTACCGGTCCAATTTATTGGCACATATACCATATTTGGAATTATGCGCATTCACGCAGTATCGCTCACAGACTCACACACGCACGCGCGCACACGCGCACGCACACGCACACTAAACGCACACACACACGCACGCACTCACTCACTCACTCACTCACTCACTCACGCACGCACGCACGCACGCACGCACGCACGCACGCACGCACGCACGCATGCATGCACGCACGCACACACACACGCTCATGTTCAGACAAGCACACACGCGTCAATGTGTGTAATTAGCGAATATGTGTCTGTCTGTCACTTAATAGGGGATGTGTCCGTCTATAAATGGTTTTCTACTTTTCCAATAAAATCTGCTGTCTCTCAGACATAATTATGATCACGAACATAGAGCCACTGGCCATACAGGCAGCTATGTAATTGTGTTTTTAATGAATGGCATTTAATACTGTACAAACATAATCGATTTTGGGGTCGGCGGTATGAAAAACAGGTCATGATAAAAGCCTTCCTTCCTTCCTTCCCCGACAGACATTTTCCCCTGCAGCTATTTCACTCATGGGAAATGTTTCGTCTTGCACTGCGTGTTCTTACTTTTATTACGGCTAAGACCACATATTAGGAAAATTGTGCAGTTTTTGGCAAAAGTGTGAAGGTTGGCACAGATGTCCGCTAACCTATGGAGATTCATTTACGAGGAGGTACCCATCTGTATTGAGATGGTATATGACCGCCATCTTGAAATTCAAGATGACCGCAATTAAAGGCTATTTTCTCTAATATATCAGCTCCTAGACGACATAGAGATACGCTCGCGGTATCTAAACATACATTTTCCGGATCAAGGAAAACATATCCCTGCCCAATATAATCACAAGATGATAACAAGATTGGATTTCAAGACAGTAGCTATGCGAAACCCTATACATCGTGATGCCACCTGCTTCTAAAACGTCAGCTGGTATTGTACCTGCCAAACAAGTAGACTTAACCCCCTGATCCAGCCAAGCTCAGTGAAGAGCTGACCCAAATGGAGATGCTGTCTGGCGCGAGCTGCGTATCATGCCAGTCAACAGCCTCAAATGGACAAATACTCGCTAATGTAGGACTTCGTCCGCTGTTCCATAAGAATGCGCACTGGATGGTGTACGATAGCACATGCAAGTACTCTGGGATTGGCTTCTGGGGAGTGGCGGGCCGATGTGGCTTGTAGAAGCCAACATTTCAACACCAGGATGCCAGGCTGACTCTAGCACGGTTTGCAAGGACTAGGTATGCACACCAAGTGACAGCAGCCAGTCTACACAAATTACAACAACGTGTATTTCAAGACTATATGTTATAAGTTCTAGTTGGGGAGAGTCATCTTTACTTTGATGAAGGCTGGGCTGAAGAGTGTGCATAGCAACTTCAGTTCAAGTAGTGACCATTGCAGTTAGCTACAATGTGTTAGGCTAATCCGCGTGAGACGTTTTCCGATATATTTTCAAACGCTTGTTGCAAAGAATTCCCCGTTTCTTGCTCTAAACAACACCCAACCATGTTATGGGGCTACTTGCCTACCGGTGCATATCAGTGGCGTGGTGAACTTATCTACACAAAATGCTCCAGACTGCTAAAGTATGTGGTGGTGTTGTGGCATTCGGCCATTTGCAGCAGGTATTTATGCCATACATTACATCCTAACTTGAGACTGTCAGTACGATTGACATCATATGCGATAGATATATTAAAGCGAGCCTATATCAAGCAACTAGAGAGCGCAGAATGCGGACGGGACAACGGAGTTCTTCCAGGTGCTCCTATTTCAATAATCTGGTATAGTTCCTTCAGGAACGATTAAAACAAGGATAACTTGTTTTATTATTTAGCTGAATTTGTAAGGAGCATCGGATCCTGTTGCAAAAGCACGCATCAGCACAGAAGATCACTCAATTGTGACTACAGCCTAACATGGCTGATCTGGACTATCGTCAATCTTGTACTCGCGCGGACGCAGACGCACATCTGTTGTTACAAGCCACGTATTCTGTAAAACACGGATTGAATAGACAGAAATAGCAGATCCAGATGTGGATGTATTGGCAGCTGAATACTTCAATGCATTGTATTCTCTGCTGGCTTACCCGATGGCATGGATGGCAGCCTATGAACTGATCCACTGCGGTTGCAAGAAGGGACGTAAACGTCAATGTAAATGTCGATCTTCAAACCTGCAGTGCACGGAACCTTGTCAATGTACAGGCGCATGTTATGACACGAGAATTGTGTTGATAGCATGATGCATCACTGTTATGCAAAATCTGTCACAAATATGTGATCTTTAATGTGTGCATGATTTTTCGACATTTCGATACATCAAGATCTGATATAACATGATAGGAAAATGAGAGAAAGAAATTAATGCAATGTATCTAAAGAGATACTATTGTTCCAACTCCTTCATCAATGGCGTGCAAGATATGTATCAGACTAGAGCGAGTTGCAGTCACATAGAGTAACAGGTTCCATTTATATTGGCTACAACACATTTAACAGAATATGTTATGAGTCGTGGGTAATGGACCTTTCCAGAGTAATGACGTCATATGACGTCATAAACAGCTAAGCGGCGTGTAGGATAACGTCATAATCAATACGTCATAAATGATTCTATGCGGCCCGGCCGGTCTTTAACTCTTAATAGTCCGACACGTTGTAGGAACTGCATGTCTCTACTATTTAATAAACATGTTGTTGAATATTTTGAAACTAATGTGACTGGGCGCTGTTGCTGCCATAGGCAGCAACAGCACCCATTCAAATTAGTTTTAAAATATTCAACAGCTTACCTGTATATTTTTGGGGGAAATTGATAGTCAGGAAGTTCAGAGAGCGATCGATACCACCACGAGCGAGGTGTGGGTGGAGCTTAGCTAGAGAGGGGCGGGGCATGGCTAAATCTGGAAAGGTCCATTGTTCATATTTCCAGGACATGCTATTTGATATACACTGATATGTTCATGCATTTAATGCTCGTAGTGTTGCTCCTTTTATGATTATTATAGTGTTAGGATCTGAAGCATTGTATATGGATCGTGACATGTTGATAGGTTTGATACATATTCTTCAGTTAGTTGTACACTCTTCAGACATATGGCGTTCATCGTATTTTAAGATAGCGCGAGGATGAGAAGGTTATGTAAGAGATCGACTTAGATACTCACGTATTGTGGCATTTACATCGGAAGTAGTGTAACTTTCTTTGCATAGTGTGCTGACACTAATAAGACCTTATTACCAAATTTATTTAAAACGTTACAGAAGTCAGAATAGGTATGTATTGATAAAAAAAGTAAAGTACGGGTTCTTTGAATAGAAAGTGTTTATTCCTTTACTGAGCATCGTGTTTCTATCTTACATGAACGCCAAAATTTTTTGACACAGTCAAATGACTATTCAGCGACAATGCCTTGGCGAAAACTAAAATGGTTGTCTTTGTTGACTCTACTTATGTCATATAAGAGTCTTTAACCAAAGATGTTTGTTTGAACAACACAATGCCATTTCAATATTGGGTCCGATATCGTTAACTACCCCTTTCCGTATGCCAACCATCCTGAAATTCAAGGTGTGCATCGCATGATGATACCGTTAATGCCACATATTAATTACTAGACCACGGGTATGTGGTTTAAATACGAAGATCGTGTTTCTATGTCGTCCAGAAGCTGACATATTGAGGTAAATAGCTTTTCATGGCGGCCATTATGAAATTCAAGAGGCCGGCCAGATACCTGACGATGGCGATGGGTAGCTCTAGTTAAATGAACCTCCATATATTAGCGGACATATGTGCCAAATTTCACCCTTTTGGCAAAAAGTGAACAACTTTTCTCCTAACCGCTGTACTATTTGGCTGATACAATTATACACCGATCTCAACGCGTACACGCTGCAGTGGCCTGTATTTCCAATGCTAATGTCTCAACGTATTTGATATAGCCACGTTTCTTTGCATCCTTTGCGTCAACTCAAGGAATGGTCTCAAGGATTTGTAAAAAGTCCATTTTTTGGTTTTACGTCAACAATGGCTTTCATTCCGATAAAATTATTTTGTAACCATCTTAGTGAAAATATGAAAAGTCATTTACAAATTATTAAATATTATATTAAACATTTTGCAACTAGTTTGACTGCGAGCGATTGTCATCTAATGGTTTTTAATGTTGAGTTAGTTTCAACATATTCAACTGCTTATTTAACCTTAAAAAGCATCTTCTTGCTATGGAGCCGGTCTCCTCTCACGTAACGGAGCGCAGTCCACCAGTACCACACCCACCCCACACCCACCCTACCCGTGAACAAATCCTGATTGTAGTAGAACACAGAGAGGAAGCTGAGAACCCGGACATATGCAGCCAATTCAAGGACTCTCACGCGGAAGCAGAGCCTACGGGGTTATTTAATTAAAGAGGACGTATGAGCGAATCTCATGTAATTACTTAATACGCCAGCGTTAATAATATAATAATTGTGCATTAATATACAGGTTTGTCGTTCATGTGTTTGCTCAATATTTATTTCAAGTGCACGTTCGTTTTTCTATTCACCGTCGTCGTCGTCGTCGTCGTCGTCGTCGTCGTCGTCGTCGTCGTCGTCGTCTCGTCGTCGTCGTCGTCGTCGTCGTCAAGCAGCAGTAGCAGCAGCAGCAGAAGCAGCAGCAGAAGTGGCTCCTTGGCATGCGCTAACATTTGCTGCTTGAGGCTTGTTGTGAGAGATTCCGTATCCAGGCATACACAGAGCTACGTGCATGCGGTAATCAGATTTTGCAATCCTTGTATTATGTTTTAGCGTCGCGTGGTGTCTTTGGTTTGTCGAATCTATTTCAAGATACTATCCATCCGTGAGGTTTATTACTACCAAAGGGATCTAACGGAAGCGTGGTTTGCCCATGCCTCTAATTCATTTATTCGATTGATTTCACCCATAGAGGAGCCTGTGAGAGGATAGTACTTGATTCAACGTCATTAATTTTTATTCATCTGCAAAATGTTCGCCTCTTCAGACAAGACTAACATATCTCGTCATTGTGTGAGGTGTGAGCGTACACATCTGTGCTTATACATGTCATATACATACGCGCTTCCATTCATTCACATGTGCATACGTTTGGTAATCATTTGCACATCCGTTTGTTCATCTATTCGTTCATTCGTTTATTCATTGATATCTGTGCCGTTAACATTAATTCATCTATTTGTCCATTGGGCAATGGTTAGGTAACCAACCTTGATTGGTCGAGCATGGGTCACGTGACCTCCGACATCATCAAATTTGAGTTAGACCAAGACCCCTTTTCCCGGCCAAAACACTAGATTCTGGGAAAAAATGAGGCGTGTCCTAATGTCCAAATTTAATGATGTTACAATTCACGAAACCTGCTTTTGACCAAACAGAGTCGCTTCGCAGTCTTTTGGGATGTAGATCTATAGGAATGACTCACTCGATAAATTCGACAGACATTCCGGGGATAAATTTTCAAAAAACCTGAAACCTATTTTGGACTCAAACTTTAACACAACATGTACGTGTTTACGGGCGTGTGGGATGGGGCACGACTTCGTACGTGTATGTGTACAGGCATGCGGGTACCCCCGCCACCCCCAAAGTATTCAACAGAATGATTATTATTTAGTAAAAACATCCAATTTGTACAACTGGTGGAATATTACGGGTTCATGGCGGAGTATTTCTATCTCAATTATGATTGCGATGCCAGGCTGCATGTGACGTAATTGATTATGACACCATAGTGGGCACGTGCGCGCATGCTTGCGTGTGTGTGTTTGTGTGCGCGTGTGGGTGTGTGCGCGTGTGTAAATGCTAACATTAGGGTTGCGCGATACACCAATACCATATTGAAAACCGATATCACGCATTCAAGGTTTCAATACCGCTTATAAAAATTAAATATCGAAAAACCAAATATGAACATATTTTCGTTTTTCTCGAATCATCATTGACAAAAATGAAATATACTAACCGGCGACAATCGTGAAATGCGCAATGAGTAATATTGATACCTGAGACATGTTTTCCAGGAAATATCACACTCTTTTCGAGTAGCGTGTGAATTTAACAGGCTAATAATAACAACCGGGTCACGCGATCGATCTATTTAGAAAATAATTCTGACATATATTATTTTGGCCATTCCTGGAAGAGTTTGCTTAAAGACGCAGATTCGTATTCTCGCGAGATCGCATATATACCAGCTCGATATAACTGAGCAATCCCAACCATAGATATCCCTAGATTGGACATTGCGCATGTCGGCGGCCTGTTGGAAGCGTGCGGTCTCTCCAAATATATAGGCCTATGCAGAAATGGCAAAACAACTCTTTTGCTTACTTAGTCAGCGGACGTAGTTTAACATTTCAATTGAAAACGCAGTTGCAAAAGTAACTCCATTAACCTTTATAGATGTACTAGACCCCCAGGAAAAACAGATGTCTGTTTCGGGAAACCTGTGTCCTTAGCTTCAAATGGAATAGCAAACCTCAGGTAGGATGACGGACTCCATCCTGATGCCAGGACTCCATCTTGAAAAACATAAGCATTATATTTTCTGCGCAGAAAATTATTTCAACCAATACAAATCTCTGCCTCTAAAACTTTGAAAAACATATGCAATTAAAAAATTACTAATAAAACCGGCTGACACCCCGGCGACTGACCGTAGAATGTCCAGCCTCGTTATCAAAACGAGCGAGTGTATATGGTAGCCAACAGTGACCAACACCGGTGTCCACATGACACATTCACTCATGCCCCAAGCCGCAACGTAGAGACTGTAATTCTTGACTATACTGTCGAAACGTCAATAATTATGTCTCTCCTAACCTATAGCCATATGCACAAAATGACAAAATAACTGTTTTGCTTACTTAGTCAGCCGCCGTAGAAAAAATTATAAAGAAATGGAAATCGTCTTCTAAGAAACTGTTTCTCAGATTAGGTTTAAACAGAAAAAGCATGATGTTTATTTTTAAATAACTAAAATTATGACGTTTATTTTTAAATAACTAAAATTATGATGTTTATTTTTAAACAACGGAAAAATCATGATGTTTATTTTTAAATAACTAAAATTATGATGTTTATTTTTAAATAACTAAAATTATGATGTTTATTTTTAAACAACGGAAAAATCATGATGTTTATTTTTAAATAACTAAAATTATGATGTTTATTTTTAAATAACTAAAATTATGATGTTTATTTTTAAATAACTGAAATTATGATGTTTATTTTTAAACACGGAAAAATCATGATGTTTATTTTTAAATAACTAAAATTATGATGTTTATTTTTAAACAACGGAAAAATCATGATGTTTATTTTTAAATAACTAAAATTATGATGTTTATTTTTAAATAACTAAAATTATGACGTTTGTTTTTAAATAACTCAATCGTAAAGATCAGGAAAATCTCCATTGACATGTACGCAAAAACGTATGCACATACACACTCACCGGCACACAAAAGACAAAAATATCAGGTTACATACGTTTTTATAATTTTAAAGTAATAGCTCTATTAGAAAAAGCTCGATCTCGAGAAATCATCTCGAAAACCTTACAAATGAGAGCACATTAAAACAAATAAAATGTAAAACGCATTTCATTCATAAGCCATGTTCTGGCTCACCGCTAACCTGCTTTCCAGCGAAACCACAACATAGTCATCTTTGGCAGGGTCACTGCGCAACATACTATGCCATTTCCAACAATGATCCGCAACTTTCCCATTTGCCGGCACTCACGCCCCCAACCTCACCCAGCTCGCAACGCATGAATGCCAAATTCATTGGCATTCTTTTTGCATCATTAAGACTTCCTAAAATAACCTCGCTGACTCTTGCGTTACTTAGTGGTTTGTTAGCAAATGACATAACGTTTTTGACCGAACAATAGCTCTAAATAGAAACCTGTCAACTCGACAAATCAATACTAGCTGCTTCACGTAACGTGCCAGCGTACCATAAGGGCAAGCTGCCGGATTTAATTTTGATATGGCAACCTGGCAACCTTGTTGGTACTGCTTCATCTTACTATTACGTGTATTGAAATATGCTTTTCAAAAAATGAAAGATTATAACATTTTAGATTAATCAATCCATTGCATCAAACGAATCCACAAAAACACAATAGCATCATGGTAAGTTCTTTGAAAATCAATAAATTGCTACAATCATTATACTTCTGACACCGCTTGATCAATAACTCACCGCATATCTTCTTGATAACTGCCTTGCTGCAACTTTATCTTGTGTTATCTAAATACTAGGATATCTACACAAAGATGAAAGTAACAATTGTACTCGAGGTAATAATAATAATAATAATAATAATAATAATAATAATAATAATAATAATAACAATAATAATAATAATAATAATAATAATAATAATAATAATAATAATAATAATAATAATAATAATAATAATAGGCTACTACTACTACTACTACTACTACTACTACTACTACTACTACTACTACTACTACTACTACTACTACTACTACTACTACTACTACTACTACTACTACTACTACTACTACTACTACTACTACTACTACTACTACTACTACTACTACTACTACTACTACTACCACTACTACTACTACTACTACTACTACTACTACTACTACTACTACTACTACTACTACTACTACTACTACCAGTACTACTACTACTACTACCACTACTGTTGCTGCTTCTGCTGCTGCTGCTGATACTACTACTACTACTACTACTACTACTACTACTACTGCTGCTGCTGCTGCTGCTGCTGCTGCTGCTGCTGCTACTACTACTACTACTTATAATAATATGCCATGTAACTGCTTAACCGCCATACTCTATAAATATGTAAATTCACTCTACCGCATATGTCACTCTGTGATCTGGTAGTAAATATACTAGACTGAAATGAACTAAAACGTTAACAGACCTTTCCACTCTATCCATCCATCATATAACGTGATAATCAACTACGTGACGTGTACAATTAGATCATTGTCATTATGAAGTCACGAATGACGTAGATACGTACGTCACGAACCAATAATTGAAGACGGACTCTGCGTTGTTGTGCGAATTGTATGTCTTTACTATTTAATAAAGATTCTATTGAATATTTTGAAACTAATTTGACTGGGCGCTGTTGCTGCCATAGGCAGCAACAGCGCCCAATCAAATTAGTTTCAAACTATGTAACAGCGTATCTGTATAATTTTCTGACAATTGATAATCATGGAGTTTATGGATCAATCGATCCCAACACGAGCGAGGTGTGGGTGGATCTTAGCTAGAGGTGGGCGGGGCTTAGCAAAAACTGGAAATGGCCATTCAAAGGCTGGTCAGAGGGATCGGGCTCAGCGCTGAATGCGAACATCACCCAGGCCTTGATTTTGAATGGTCTTTGTAGCACGCGCGTCCGCCTTGAATATACGTTTTTCATCATCCATGCCGTCTTCAGTCACGACTTTCCAGCTCTCGTCACTTTGATCAGCAAGCCGAATCATTTATGTTGGTGATTTATTAGCCTAACAACCATATCTAAACTGTAGTAACATTTTATTCGGTTAGTGAAACGCCCAAACTCAACTTGACGTATTCTTTGAAACTTTTAAATAGGACTTATATTGCGCTTGTTTTTCACTGAAGAGGCGATAGTGCAGACAGTAACCAGCAGAGTTGTGAAACTGGCGTACCTGGGATAGCGTCTTTGTTTTGCCACCTGACTATCGCTGGAAACATAGGCAATCAATCCCCTTCACTCCTGGTTGCCTCTCTCTCCACCCAGGAGTATAAATGGCAACAAGTATTAAAAAAAACTTGGGAAGTTACCAATAATATACTGAAATAATACCAGCCTAGAATGGCGTCAATGGGACATGGAATCAGGGACTCGATAGACGCCAATCAAACCAATAACTTCTTGTTTCTCTTTCGTTTAAATACTGGCTCCTTCGACAAGCGTAAATTGTTAATGGCTTATTGTTGAGCGTCCATGGCTGCCCTCTAACCCCTAGCCAATTAATCATGTACACCGAACAGTCTGTCTGTAAGCAGAATATCTCAATCCACGTCTATTGTGTAGAAGACACGACAACCGTCGATGAAATATGCGTCGAGGATATTATAGAATGAACTGCACTAATAAAACGTGATGACACTCCTGCGACTGACCGTAGAATGCCCAACCCCGTTACTGAAACCGTCGTATGTAGACCCTAACTAACGGTGCCCAACACCTGAGTCCATGTAACGCGCCAATATCGAATTTGATATCTGTGCGCCCATTGGTCAATGACGCAGGGACAAATATCGAATTTGATATCGGTACGCCAGTTGGCCAACGGCACAGGGGACCAATATCGAATTCAATATCAGCGCGCCCGTTGGCCAACGGCGCAGGGGACCAATATCGAATTTGATATCGGCGCAGGGGACCAATATCTAAAGTCACAGAAATACAATAAATAATACCAGATATGGGTGACAGAGACACAATTTTTGTTTTAAAATTAGTATGCAATAATAATGCACTGTTTTTTGCAACAAAAATAATTAGACTTTCCCAAATGAAAGCTTGGAACACCAGCCCCTTAAATAATCTATGCATCGAATTGCGCAATATATTCCTATTCTGACGTGGAGGTTCTTACTGAAGTTTGGTGTAAAAGCAGAGGCCAGGCCTACAAGCTATGTATTCGGGATGCACTATTTTATTGAGCCACGCTTATGTGAAAACGGTGGTGAATGTGTAGGCTATGAAACCCCTGGAAAGAAGAAAAATTGACAACTACAAATTTTGATTCTCCAAGCGACGGTCCTTGAAACTTCCAACCAATCTGCTGTAGATTTGTCTTGTATTCTGGCATTACCACTAAGGGATTATACCTAGGAGGTCGCTAATCGCTAACACCCTACAAGCACCGATGAGCATTGTGGTGTTAAAATCCCAATTATAGAAAATATTAACAAAACTGTCCGTGAACTTGAATCAGGAACTCTATAAATTCTCCGCAGCTGAGGATCGGTATTTGACATTTATCGATTCATTTTTTACGGAGATTGGAATTTATCATCAGTAAATTTAATCAATCTTGTCATTTACTAGACCAAACGCCTTTTCATGGTGTATTTTCTGTGACAGTAATTGTAATTTATATAACGCCCTGAGCGCAATTATCTAGAAACCCGTGCCTTTTGATGTTCCTGATGTTTAATGAGACGTGAGTTAGCTAGGCGATATCCAGAACATGTGTTACTGACACTGAATACATCCTAGTCAGTAGAAGCGATATATCGGATGTATTTAGAATATATTGTTACTATCGACTTTAGCGAATCTACTCAGTCAGAAAGTAATACTCAAAATACGAAACTACTATGCCGAGTAAAATATTCATTAGGTAGTTTAGAGTTGCAAAACCAATAAATAAACATAGCTTGGTATGAGAACAATAAAAGAAGATTCTTCAGGTTTTTCTGATATCCCGAGCAAAAGCCTAGAAGAAGCGCTCGTGCAGGTTTGCAAAGGAGGCCTAGGTTACTTAATTCAATGTCACTCATAATTGCATATATTGATAATAAATTATCTCGCTGGGCGAGGACATGGAGGAAATTGCATGTATTAGTATTCATTCAGTTGCCTCCTCCAGACACAGTACATGGTGGATCTCTAATGTTGAGTACATAATGTTCAGTGTCACTATTGGACGAAAGAGAAGAAACAGCCAGTCACCCAACATTGGAATCACCAGAATGTGCATACAGTCACCCCAGCATTTTTGTTTTCGTGTTGTAGTAGGAATTTTGATGGCGTATATCCGGTCCCTGTCTAGCAGGTCCCATTCAGGCCACGTCTTTGTAAATATTTTAGATTTTCTATGTGGCTCTGAAAAGGGCAATTTTTCAAAATACTTGCCGATTTACTTGTTGTTGGCGCCCATTCTTGTTGTTAAACCCTTGATTGCACCCTGATGATGACTGATGGTAGAATGCAGCCTTTGGTACTTCCGCTTGCGTTCATGTCTGGCAATAGATCCAGTTAGCTATCTAGGCATCCTGGTCTATTTCCAATGCGCATAGCATGACAGGCCGATTTCATCTGGTACCTCTAGATACTGAGCGAGCTCAGTACGTCACGCTGTTAGCTCACCCTTGTGGACCCAGAGGCTATTAACCTCTGGTGCAAGGGCTATACAACTGGGTACCACATGACCGAGGCGACAGGCAGCTCCAAAACACGGCGCACCAGCAGTGGACCAGGCTGGGCAGCAGTTGTGTCACTTGTAGTGCTGTAGTAACGGGAATGCTCTCCGAGGAGACGACGAGGTAGCGTGGCCGATTTCATCCAGATTCAGTTACACAGTAGGCTGTTAGCTCACCTGCACACCAGCGGTCACCACCCGTGGTATACAGACTACGCTCGTGCGTCACGTTGAGGTGGCCTATCCGACTTCTAACATTGCACTAGTATTACCATTTAACCAAAAAGATATTTCGTCGGGAGCGG
Organism: Chaetoderma sp. LZ-2023a; assembly: GCA_034401795.1. NCBI lineage: Eukaryota > Metazoa > Mollusca > Caudofoveata > Chaetodermatida > Chaetodermatidae > Chaetoderma > Chaetoderma sp. LZ-2023a. Next base: position 75,276,147 of record CM067364.1, read on the forward strand.
TTACTGCCGTATACACCAGTTTCCGATCAAATGGAATACAAAGACCAACATCTTAAGAATAAAAATGGGAATGGTTATTTAAAATCAAAGCTGCATATCCAAAAATTTTATTTATAACAATGTACTATGATATTCCAAGCAGGTATCGCATTTCTCCATAAATGTGAGGAAAATAATATCTCATTCTCAGTACATGTTTGGACTAATCTAATAAGCACCAAACAATGCGTGAATTATATTAAACATTTAATGATCAGGATCATCTGGCTGGCATTTGCAGTGATCTTGAGAAATGTTCTTTTTGCAAGTCAAGAATCAATATATTTTAATTTTATAACTGAATGGCTGGCTCGATAACCGAGGCCATCATTTCAGTGGTAAAATTAAAATAAATAGCATCGTGGTCTGCAAATGGACATACTCTGAGGAAATGCTTAGATTTTTTTGGCCATTAGTGTGTTAATTATCATGGCCGTTTGGTTGAGCTCCTTCGTCCGCACTACCCAGGCGCCTTGAGATTTAAATAACTGCAATGGACCTTTACATTTTTAGCTATGCCCCGCCCATCACTAGCTAAGCTCCACCCACACCTCGCCGTTTTGGGATTGATCGATCCCCAAATGCCCTAGCTATCAATTTCCTGAAGACTATACAGGGAAGCTGTTGAATATTTTGTAACTAATTTGACTGGGTGCTGTTGCTGCCTATGGCAGCAACGCCCAATCAAATTGGTGTCAAAATATTCAACAGAATATTTATTAAATAGTAAAAGCAAACAATTGGTACAACAACGCATATACCGTCTTCAAATATGCGTTCGTGACGTACGTATCGACGTCATTCAAGACGACATTCATTATGATGTCATTGTACACATCACGCAGCTCATTATGACGTCATATGATGGGTGGGTACTCTGGAAAGGTGAATTCTGGGTTGAAAACTTGAGTATTGAGTATATCATGCAAACATCGCCAATTATATGAGTAACCCACTAAGTAAATTTGGTTGAATTCCAGCAAATATGGCACCCTGTCCACCCTCCCTCAACACGCCCCCGCCCCCCCCCCCATACGCTCACACCCCACCCTTCATTTACTGCCAAAAATCAGGTAGTCGTGTGACAGCTCTGAACTAATCAGATTCGTGTACCTTTAACGGGACAAAGGTTGGCGTGGCTTATTTCAAATTTGATAACGTCATGATCACGTGACACGCTGTCGACCAATCAGAGATGCGTGCAGTGTGTCACACTTCTCACCACCACCACCACCACCACCACCACCACCACCACCACCACCACCACCACCACCACCACCACCACCACCACCATCACCACGACACCCAACCACACCCCACCCATCACCACTACCACCACCAACAACACCAACAACACCAGTCGCAACAGCAGTAGTAACGCCACCAGAACCACCACCACAACAATCATCATTATCATCATCATCATCATCATAATCATCATCGTCATCATCTTCTTCATCTTCTTTTTCTTCTTCTTCACCAACAGCAGCAGCACCGGCACTAGCAACAGCACCAGACCCAGCAGCAGCACCGGCACTAGCAGCAGCACCAGACCCAGCAGCAGCAACGGCACTAGCAGCAACACCAGACCCAGCAGCAGCACCGGCACTAGCAGCAACACCAGACCCAGCAGCAGCACCGGCACTAGCGGCAGCACCAGACACAGCAGCAGCATTGGCACTGGCGGCAGCACCAGACCCAGCAGCAGCACCGGCACTAGCAGCAGCACCAGACCCAGCAGCAGCACCGGCACTAGCAGCAGCACCAGAGCCAGCAGCAGCACCGTCACTAGCAGCAACAACAGACCCAGCAGCAGCACCGGCACTAGCAGCAACACCAGACCCAGCAGCAGCGCCGGCACTAGCAGCAACACCAGACCCAGCAGCAGCACCGGTACTAGCAGCAACACCAGACCCAGCAGCAGCACCGGCACTAGCAGCAGCACCAGAGCCAGCAGCAGCACCGTCACTAGCAGCAACACCAGACCCAGCAGCAGCACCGGCACTAGCAGCAACACCAGACCCAGCAGCAGCGCTGGCACTAGCAGCAACACCAGACCCAGCAGCAGCACCGGCACTAGCAGCAACACCGGACCCAGCAGCAGCGCCGGCACTAGCAGCAGCACCAGAGCCAGCAGCAGCACCGTCACTAGCAGCAACACCAGACACAGTAGCAGCACCGGCACCAGCAGCAACACCAGACCCAGCAGCAGCACCGGCACTAGCAGCAACACCAGACCCAGCAGCAGCACCGGCACTAGCAGCAACACCAGACCCAGCAACAGCACCGGAACTAGCAGAAACACCAGACCCAGCAGCAGCGCCGGCACTAGCAGCAGCACCAGAGCCAGCAGTAGCACCAGTAGCTGTAACAGCAGCATCACCTTGACATGTACTAACAGGTCATGCTTGAAGCTGGTTGTGATAGATTGTATTATGTTTCTGGCATCCCTTAGTGTCTTTGGTCTGCCGCATCTGTTGTGAGATACCATCTGTCTGAGAAGTTTATTACCACCACGAGGATCTAACGGAAGTGTGGTTTGAAAATGCCTCTAATCCATTTCTATAATTGATTTCCCCAGGATAGAGCCTGCGCGACGATGATATTTGAGTTAACGTCGTTAATTTCTTTTTATCTGTAATATGTTCGCCGTGTGGGTTGCGAGTAATGTATCAATCATTGTCCTCAATACGTGATATGTTTATTGCTTCTTTTTTTACGCGCGCGCGTGTGCGTGCGTGTGTTCGTGCGTTCGTGCGTGCGTGCGTGCGTGAGTGCGTATGTGCATGTGCATGTGTGTGTGTGTGTGTGTGTGTGTTTGTGCGTGCGTGCGTGCGTGCGTGCGTGCGTGCGTGCGTGCGTGCGTGCGTGCGTGCGTGCTTGCTTGTTTGCTTGCTTGCTTGCTTGCTTGCTTGCTTGCTTGCTTGCTTGCTTGCTTGCTTGCTTGCTTGCGTGCGTGCGTGCGTGCGTGCGTGCGTACGTGCGTACGTGCGTGTGTGCATACCTGCGTCGTGCGTGCATACCTGTGTGCATATCTGCGTGCGTGCGCGCTTGTGTGCGTGCGTGCGTGCGTGCGTGCGTGCGTGCGTCTATGTGAGTATCTGCAGTAAGGGGGGTTTCTGTATGTTATTGTTCTTCTCAGCAGGTCTTTGTGAACAATGGGGAACGTATAGACGTATAGAGAACAATGGCGTACGTACGCACACAAAGGAAATGTTTTTAGAACAATGGCGTACAGCCCCACATGATTTCGAGGTTTGGGAACAATGACGGCACGTATTTGAGAGATTTGAGATCAATGGCGTACATGCACGCACACTTGAGAATCTATATTTATTATATTCATGGTAAAACCCCGTTGTATGTACTGAAAATGTTAACCCTTAAAAGTTGGGTATTTTACGTTTTAACCTAGCGACGCCCCCCCCCCCACCCACCCACCCCCCGTCCGTGGCCCCTCCGTGGTACCGTGGTATGTAAGGTAAAAATAATAGAGTTTAAGAGGTGGACTGATAATAGGATGTAAAATAGAGTTGAGGAGGTGGTCTGATAAGGGAGGTCTATGAGGAGGATGAGGTTGGTGAGGCTAGTAGTCTTGCTCAGTAGAAGTTGGTTTTGAGGTCGGTGCTAGCGTACTTGTTTACAAGGCAATGCACGATGTACGAATATTTTGAAAATAATTTGTCTGCGTCATTATTAAAAATCATTTAACGAAATATTAATCAGTGCCTTGAATGACTGCGTCATCATATGTTTTATTATGCTTTTAACCCCGCTATCTACCGGTAAATGTATTTTAGGGATAATTGTACGGTACGAATATTTTGAAAACGATTTGTCTTAACACGATCAAATCATTTCCTAAATATTTAGCCGTAACATCCTACAATTACTTTTTCTGGTGCGAAATTTCGTTGTCACGATGCTTTTAAGCCACTAAACTTTATTAGTAAACTATGTACATGCTGAATATTTTGAAAAAACCGATTTGACTGGTGGCTTAACCGACCTTACTCGCAAATTGTTTTTTAAATATTTTTTTGCAACGTTTTAGATTTACTGTGTTTAAAATTTTGTCAGTATTTCTCCGAACGCGTCACGTGTTTATGGAATTGTTTGTCAAGCGTATCACTCTGTATGATAAAAGATTATATGCCGTGTATGGTTTTAATTTATCCATTCGTCGGGAATAGCCGTGAGATCAATCTTTAATCGAGATACAAACATACCATGTGTTAATAATGAAAGAACATATTAGTACCTCCCGTCTCGTTCTATGTGGGTGTTTTTTTAGAAATATTCAAAATTACTATTAAATTATCGCCTAGGTTACTCACGAGGAGATTTCACTTTGCAGTTGTGAATGCGTACTTCCCTGGACTGTTTTTGAATAAATAACAAATTCGCATTATTGTATCGTTTCCTAGTTCTTAACCAAGTGGACATATGTACTAATTCCCTTGGGGCAATTATTAGAATATCACGTTTTGGCGCGTTAGTACTTTTGCATATTTATGACGTGTTCGCGCATTACTCGTATTAACATTAAACATGGCCGCTTCATTCACTTTAAGGGCAGCTGATGCTAGACTTTGTCTATGCCTGCTATCTTGTGAACTAATAATGGCATTGGCATAATAAGGTACCACACATGACCACGACGAAAGGCCTTACTCATGGTGGAATACGAGGTTGAATGTGTCTGCATCGATGGAATCTGGTTCTGATCCATCATCCACGTCTTAAGGGTGTCCTACCTTTTATCACGTACGTTCCCCACACACACACACACACACGCACGCACGCACGCACGCACGCACGCACGCACGCACGCACGCACGCACGCACGCACGCACGCACACACACACACACTCACGCACCTTATGCACCAACACGCACACGTACTGCCTGCGCATAACCTCACGCGGGGCACGACACACACATGGCGCTACGCGCGTGCCCCTTGTCACCCGTGTATGTTTTCCCTGTCCCCTTTGCGTGTACGCCGTGCGTGCGTGTGTGCGTCTTTTTATGTACCCGATGGCGTGTGGGTGTATGCATGTAACATAATTTCGGGGCTTTTTGGTGGCACCTTAAAAAAGAGGCATATTTCTTTATTTTTGCTTTCACGTAAATGATTAATTTTATTTCTGTGATCGCTATTTTCGTGCGTCCTCGCACCACATACATGGACAACATTCACACCGAAGCTGGCTTTTCGTGTTCAGCCATTTGTTATAATTGCGTTCGTCCGGATCCGCTAGATATTCGTTCCAGCCGTTCTGGATTTCACGCATCGTCTCAATGGTAAACGTGTGGCAGTGCCTTAAGTAATTACGATAAGAACGAAGAGTATTAGGATAATTTCAAAAATATTTTGTGGTGGTCCAATTAAGACGCCATGGAGGCAAATTTGGACCACTATGAAAGCCAAAATTGGACCACTGAAATTATAACTGGTTTCTTTCCATACGGCCTAATCCGGATTGTATATATTAACAAGTAGGCCTATGTGATTATTTGTTGCTATGTTCATATGACATAAGCAGTTACACTTTTCTATAACAACCGCTTGCTTTCGGAGCCAGGATATGGTGGTTCTTTAAGATGGGTGGTTGCAATACCACCTGTTTTGAAGAAACGCCATATTTTGTTCCCAAAAGCTATTTACCATAGCAACTGAATCATAGTAAGCGACTGTCCGTCTTTAGTGAGCATATTTGTAGGACCATATAGTGATCGTTATGGGCATGTTTGACTGTATATGACATGCATTAAGAGACATCCACGACTAATTTGCATATCATCCAATGCCAAGAATGCACAATTTTTGGCCTAGCAATACTGACATACCGACCATTTGGTGCCATGCATGGCAGATGCTTTTTTCATATTGCGCTTTAATCTGGCTAATCCCAGCATAATTCGCATACATACTGGGAGCCAAAACCTATGTCGGCACATGCAATGTGCACCAATTTTTCGCAGTTTTGACATTGGATCATATCTTCTTTAGTCGATTCTGTACACATAAAACAGAACCATACATCTGCGTCATTTGCGTCAGATACTGTCTTAGCTCCTTTTGTACTTTTGTTTTTGCCACCTTTTCTACATTTGCCACTTTCCCCCATATTTTAAGCTGATGTGGACGTAGACGCCGTTGTTCTCGCATTTGTATCCGTGGTCTTTGTCAGTGTTGCATTTGTAGTTACTGCGTTAGTTTCCAATGTTTTACTGAAATTAATTGGTTTTTTAGACCGCTTGTTACCTTTAGGCTTGCCTCTTTCCATTGCAATCGCCAACGTTTCTTTGTACGGACTCGAAGTTAAAATCTGTGCTTCGCTCTTGCGCGTTGACCGTGTTGCTATCTTTAGTACCTTGCGGGGAATAGGCGAAATGTCTGTAACTGATACTCGTTTAAACATTATTCTTGAGGGATTACACACGGCTGACGTAACAGTGCTCGTAACTGGATTGAGTGTGGTCTCAGCAATGTTGGAGTCAGGATTGCAAGACAACATTGGAAGTGTGCTTGCTTGCGCACTGAATAGGCCTACAGGGTTGGCAGCAATAATGGTATGTTGACTAGGCCCAAGATCGGTAATGTTGTTTGAACGTAGAATATGCGCCTGGTCGGATACCGTGATGGAAACAGTAAGAGCTAGTGTTCGTAGAGTTGTTGTCACTCGAGGTAGTTACGTGATCCGTATCTGTACTAACACTCGGGGTAGTTGCGGGATCCATCGCTATACTGACACTCGGAGTAGTTGCGGGATACATCGCTGTACTGACACTCAGGGTGGCTGTGTGATCCACCGCTATGCTGACACTTGGGGTAGTTGCACGATACGTCTCTGTACTGACAGTCGGGGTAGTTGCGTGATCCGTCGCTGAACTGGCACTGGGGGTAGGTGCATGATCAGTCGCTATACTGACACTTGGGGTAGTTGCGGGATCCGTCGCTGTACTGACACCCGGGATAGTTGTGGGATCTGTCATTGTACTGACACTCAGGGTAGTTGCGGGATCCGTTGCTGTACTGACACTCGGGGTAGTTGTGGGATCGATCGCTGTACTGACACTCGGGGTAGTTGCAGGATCTGTACCTTGTTTTGATAAGGCAGACGGTTGGAATTCATGCTCTTCGAAGACATCTCTTGTGCATGGCCAAATACCCCATTTAGCAAAGCCACTAACATAATTTGCCATTGTGGCAGCTTTGATTTATGCTTGTCCGAATAATTTAGAAACTTGGAATGTTGTAATTCCTCTGCCTGGATTGTCTCGTAACCACCGTTCAGCAGCCTGATTATAGTATGTGTTCAGGGGTTTAAAACCGCCACATCCAGTGACTGCAATCTATGTGTTGTGTGTGGTGGGAGCGAAAGCATAATGAGTCCATTTTCCTGAGCCATATTGATTGCTTCCAGATTCTTAGTGTGTGAACTATGATCATCCATAATAAGGAGAACTGGAATTTCCTTTGTAGGCTTCACAACAGACAGGAAATGTTCTATCCATAATAGAAATCGTTCTTGATCCATCCACCCGCTGTCATTACATAACATTAAGCTCCTCGGCGGAGCACCATCTTTCAGCTCATCTTTCATTATTTTACGTTTAAACAGTATCATTGGTGGAACATACTGTCCCGATGCACTGACACAGCAAATAACAGTGGTGTTAACCCCGCGCTCTGCACTTGTCATTGCACCAACTTGATGCTTTCCTTTCAATGCTAATATTTTCTATGGTGTCTGTACTGTTGCTAGACCCGACTCATCCATGTTAAAGACTCGCGTTGCACCCATTGTGTTCATATCAAGAATGCCTTCTAACATATCGTAGAATTTATTCACGCTCTCTCGGTTAAAACCTGATGCCCGTGCTAAAGATGTAGCCTCTGGTTGACGGAGTGCAATTTGAGGATGTCGCTTAAAAAAACCAGTCTTTTCCAGCGCTTTCCTTATCCTTGTTGAAAACGTGTCGAATGCCATTTCTCTGTGCAAGTTGGAATGCCAGTGACATAAGATCTCTCCTGGCAAGACCGAAAACATGCTTTCTAGTTTTAAGACATGCTCAACCAATTCCTCTTCTAACTCGACTGGTAGTACAGTTGACCTACCAAACTGCCTTGTGGGGCCATTTGCAAATTTATTCTTAAAGTCCAGATGCCGTTTTAATGTTGCCTTAGGTACACTGTAAGTTCGAGCTGCTGCATTCACACCAATTCCTCCACCTCGGAGTGCAGACAGAGCACGCTCCATGTCATTGTAGCGATGCCTACCATGGTGCTCAATGATTTCTCTATGCTAATCAGTTAAATAAAGTCAAACTTGTTCTAGACTACCAATATTATTTGTAAATGCTTATGCAGGCAATCTTGTCTATAAGGGAGACTTACTTTCGGGGCCACTAGCTGGTGGTTCTTAAAGACGGGTGCTCGTAAGTACCGACACATTGTGATCCCAAACACTGTTTAGACTGATAATTAAACGATGTATTTTTTCAACCACTTCTCTTTACTGACCATGTTTTGGTGGTCGCTAGGGTGTGCATTATAGACAGGCTTGACTGTATATCAATCTCTCAACCACAACACGTGTGCGTGCACGAACACACACGCACGCACACACACATACGCGCGCGCGCGCATGCACGCACGCATGCACCACCACAACCACCAACATGACGACCATCACAACCACGACCATTGCCAATACGACCACTCACACACATTTATGTAGGCTATTCCAGTACGTCAAGTTTTTAAGACACATGAGGGTAATTTGGACCACGTGAGGATAATTTGGACCACCGGTCCAATTTGACCTCTTTACACTGGTCCAATATACCCGCAATACGGTAGGTCAGAAATCATTGTGGGTCACACAGTACACCTTAGAATGACGTGATTGAATATTGCGCTGGTGCATTAAGGAATAGCTGCCTTTTACCATTATAGATCATTTTTATTACAATACGCCTTGCAAGTGGCCTGGTTTATGAATTGTTCATAATCTCTTTTTTACATTGATTATAAGCATATTCATTTAAGGCTTACCTTTCCGTCTTCCTTCGTTGGCCCGCCATCTTTGCATGAACCACGTGTTGTGATGACGTACTGCTACCTAGTGAATGACCAATCAGCGGCCTCGTTACTTAGGTTTTTGGGGAATGGGCATGGTACAAATTTCCCGCCCGTCCAATTTAGCCACCTTTCCCCTAGTAGTAGTGGTCGTTGTGGGTGTCGTTATCGTTGTCTGTTGTTGGCGTCATTGCTGTTATTGGTGGTGGTGGTGTTGTTGTTGTTGTTGTTGTTGTTGTTGTTGTTGTTGTTGTTGTTGTTGTTGTTGTGGGGTAGTGGTTATAATTGTCGTCGATGTATATATATATATTTATTTTTTTATATATCATCGTTGTTGTTGTTGTTGTTGTTGTTGTTGTTGTTGTTGTTGTTAATGATGATGAGTATAATGCTGTTGTTGTTGTTGTTGTTGTTGTTGTTGTTGTTGTTGCTGCTGCTGCTGCTGCTTTGATAACCTTAAAAATCTACATAGTTTGCTGAGGACTGGCCTGTTGCATATTCCAAATAAACCCTGTGTCTTTTCTGTACTGTTGTCTCCTGCATAGTATTCTGGGATAAATCGCTCTCTTTCATTCTGATATTTGCTACAGTAAAAAATGATGTGAATTTCATCTTCTATGGCATTACATACACTGCATAATCTTTCATTCCGGTCAATGCCCGCCCATCTTTGTGACTCAATTGCCAGTTTGTGATTAAGTGTCCTGAAGCTTTTAGCATCGCCGCATGACAGTAATTTTAAGCAGCTTTCAAACTGAAATTTGAATTTTTTAACTTTGTAAAACGTTAACCTAGTTGATTCGTGTAGCTGTCTCGTCTATTTGTCTACGTATTGTTGTTCCAATGATTCCAGAGTTGAATACACGTCGCTGACCTGTTGCCTCTAGGATAGTTTTGATTGTGTTAATCCAATTAACTTGTATCTGCCGTTGGATAATGACGTCTAGACATACATAATAAAGAATTGACGAGAGTTTCCCGTATCCTGCATTTACTATCCCTCCCCAAAACCTGACCATGTTACATTTTATTTGTACATCTAAGGGCATCTTTCCCAATTCACCATACACCATAACATTTGGCGTACTTTTCTTCAAGCCGAGTACACTTTTGAAGAATTTAATATGGCATGTTTCTATCTGAGTTGTATTCTCCAACCCCCAGATTTCAGGGCCATAAAGTAGTATTGGTGCAAACATGGTATCAAATAGTATTATCTGCAAATCTATTGGTATATCATGTTGTTTGATCTTTGATAATAATGAAAACATTGCCCTCGTTCCTTGTTGGCAGTTTCGAGTTTTACAGCTGAAGAACACCCTGTTTGATTTTACCATGACCCCCAAATATTGGTATACATTTACGATTTCGAGTAGCTGGCCACCTGTGGTAAAGTTTGGGTCTTTCTTTAATTTACGTTTGGAAAGAATCATAACTTTAGTTTTTGTAGTATTTATTTCAAGCTTCCATTTAAGACAATAGTCATGAAATGCATTGAGTGCTTGTTGCAAGGCTTCCGCTGACTCGGCCATTGTAATAGTGTCATCTGCGTATAGTAAAATAATAAGATAAAGATATAGATTAAAATTTTCTTCTGCCAGTTTATTTAAACATGTTAAACCAATAATTCCATTTTCTTTCAGATATTCTTCTAAATCATTTAAAAATATTGAAAATAAAAAGGTGAAAGATTTTCCCCTTGCCTTACACCAATGTTACTGATAATAAAATTTCAGTTTGTACGATTATGATAGACAAATGATTTTATATCGTTATACATATTGTATATAATTTTAAAACATTTTCCGGATATTCCGCTCTTAAGAAGCTTAGTCCATAGACCAACGCATCAAACCATTAAAGTTGCTTAAAGTCAACATAACAGCAATATAGCTTTTTCTTTTGTGCAAATAGTATGTCTTTAATGAGGTAGAGGGAGAGGATATTGTCTAAGGTAGACCTATTTTTCCTAAATCCAGTTTGGGATTCTGAAATGATTTCATGCTTTTCTGCATATTTCTTTAGTCTTTCGTTAAGAATAGATGTAAATAATTTGTCCAAACAGCTTAGTAATGTTATTGGACGGTAATTCGTTGGGTCTAGTGGATCTCCTTTATATTTATAGATAGGTATTATTTTCCTCAGAAGCCAGTCAGTCGGTACAACCCCTGTGTCAAAAATGTGATTAAATAACATTTCGTATATAGGGAGCATGAGATCAATGGTGCTTTTAATATTTTCATTATAAATATTGTCATCTGCTGCCTTCCCATTTGCGAGTTTAGTTATTCGTTCCTTTATTTCTTCACTTGTAATTGGTACGTCCAGTTCAGCGCACTCATTTATATTGTTGACTGGAATATCACTTTGATCCGTATCCGTTTCCACTGTATTTACATTTGTAAAGTGTTGAAATAAGTGTTCCAGTTCAATTTTCGTGGTATTTTCTTCTTTATTTGATTGTGTATTGAACAATTTCCAGAAGGCCTTACTATCGCCTTTGTGCAAGCGACGTAAATCTGCATGCAGCTGATAACGCTTATTTTGTGCATATATTCTTCTTATTCTTTTATAACTCTTGCTAGCTCTTTGTAGGTTTTGTCTATTTATTTCAGTTTTATTTAGATTGTACTTCTTTTTCGCCTTATGCTATTCCCTCCTTTTTTCATTACAGTCTCTGCCAAACCATGGTTGGGAGTTTTTCTTGCGTTTACCTTGATAATGTTTTTTCCGCCCAAATGATTTTTCTGCACTTTCAGGGAAAAATTCTTTAATCATACTAATTGTCTTATTTATATTAATTTGAACATCGCCATTTTTAATTTCCAGTATGCTATTTTTTATATCCTCGAAGCTATCTTGGCTTAAATTATCCACAAAACTAGACTTCTTTTGTTCTATCCATCTAATTGGGTTTGTTTCGTTGTTGTTGTTGTTGTTGTTGTTGTTGTTGTTGTTGTTGTTGTTGTTGTTGCTGTTGTTTGTTGCGCTCAAATGAAGGCCACAATGTATATCGGAAATAATAGGGTCAAAATTGTAAACTTCAAATTGCTTTGTTACTTCTATAAATTTCCTATTCCCTATTGCATAATCGATTAAGCGTTTATTTGTGGACGTCACCCTGCCTATGAGTTTATCTTTCCAACCCTCCCATTAAATATAAACATGTTCACATTTTTACAAAGTTGAATCAGTTTTCGTCCACTTGTATTTTTACGTCCTTCGCATTCGCTTCTTCTATCCTTAGGTATTCCAGTCATTGTAAGTTTTAGGAGGTCAGAATTTGGAGCGTCACTTATGCCGAAAGGTCGTAATGTAAAGGCGTCATACTCTTCGTAATCACAGGCTTCCCCTGTTTTAGCATTGAGGGCCCCTACTAGGCAGAATATGTCAAACGATTTACTAAGGTTTATTATGTCTTGTTAAATTTTCTCATACGCATCGTTTGTATAATATCTTGATGATTCCGGTGGAATTATGTTATTCCGAGTAACGTGTCCCCTGAGTAATTCGTTAGTTCTTTACTAATTTGTGGCCATAGAACGAAGTCATTCTCTGTCTCATATTCTGCTTTACGGACGTACTGTCTCAGACTTTCCTTTATTAGAACTCCTAAGCTTCCATATGTATTGGTTCGAGTTTGTGTTAAAAGTACATAGTTAGGTATTAAAACATAATCTGTATCATTTAGCTTTGTCTCGTTTAAACAGATGATGTCATGCGCATTTACAAATTCATAGAATTCCGTAAACGGTAACTTTGATTTTAGGCCACATGTTTAAGGATGCAATGTGCAACAAGCCGCTGTTGTTGGTGTTGTTGCTGTTGTTGTTATTGTTGTTGTTGTTGTTATTATTGTTGTTGTTGTTGTCGCTGTTGTTGTTATTGGTGGTGTTGTTGTTGTTGTTGTTGTTGTTACTATTGTTGTTATTGGTGTTGTTGTTGTTGTTGTTGTTGTTGTTGTTGTTGTTGTTGTTTCCGCCGCTTTCGTCCAAATGTGTGTCGCTGTCATTATCGTTGTTGCTGCTGCCGATGTCGTTGCTACCGTCGTCATTGTTGTCGTCGTTGTGACTGTCGTAATCGTCATCGTCGTCATCATCATCCTCGTCGTTACTCTTGTTTGTGGTGTTGTTGTTGGTAATGGCTGTAGTATTGACATGGTGGTAGTGTTGATGGTAGTGTCGCTGGTAGTGTTCGTCACTCGTCATGCAGCTGCTGCTGATGCCACCACCGCCAGGGCTGCTACAGTTAGAAGACATGCTATTATTAACGGTATTATCTTTTATCGCAGCCATATTATAAGGAATAGCATCAATGCTAAACGTCTGTGTGGTAGGGCTCTGAATAGTGTCATGATTAGATGCAGTACCGCGGAGTTGTATGCTATTAGCCGTAGCAGCAGCAGCAGCAGCAGCAGCAGCAGCAGCATCAGCAGCTGCTGCTGTATTAGTAGTCGTAACAGTAGTAGTGGCCGCAGCAGCAACGTCAGCAGTGAGAGCAGCAGCTACAGCGGTAGCAGCAATAGTAGTGGTAGTGGTAGCTATAGTAATAGTAGCAGTAGTAGTAGCAGCAGTAGTAATAGTAGCAGTAGCAGTAGTAATAGCAGCAGTAATATATTGATTTTCACTGTATGCGCTATTATCAATTTCATCGCAGCATAAGATACGAAAGCGGTTTTTCAAAATAGTAATATTGGAATCACCGTCCGGTTTTAAGCTCTTTTGACTGGTTAGAGTAGGGGAGGTGGGATGGTAGTTCGCTTGTTTGGCTTTATCATAAGTAAATGATTTAACATACGAGTATATAAAATAGTTAACAGGCGTCGATGACTTACAGTAAGTATTTGATTGACGCTTGGGTTGGGTTACTTTACTTTTGGCATTGTTGATCGCTGCTTTGTTTGTGTCATATATTTATCTCAAGCTAGAATTACAAAATCGGGATGCGTTGCTTTCGTAACCACTGCCATATCTATTATTATTATTATTATTATTATTATTATTATTATTATTATTATTATTATTAATAATAATAATAATAATAATAATAATAATGGTTCGGTATTCATTGTCGGTGTGATTAATATTATTGTCAATATTTCGCAGTTCATTATACACTGAAAATGTTCTCCGCGACAGGGTTTGTTTCGCGATAGTTTTGATTTGTCTGCGTTTCTCCCGCCGGATTTCCTATCTCGTGTTTGGAATATACAATTGTCCATTAATATAAAGCCGATTGTATACTAGTTTAGCCGCCTGGTTTGTACATCTTGCCTGCATCATTATTGGCACGAGGTTCTTACGTTGTTCACGAATTTCAAAAGGATACTGCTGCACTATGCTGTAAGCAGTCCCTCTTAATTGCTCGTATCCCGCTTGTCTCACGCGCTCGTGGTCCTGGTAGAGTAGTAACCTACCGATGATCGGCCTGGGCTGGTCAGTGTTATTCGTCTTCTTGCCGATGCGATGCACATTTTGGAACTGTATCAGAATGTGTGCTTGTGTATGCATGTGTGAAGAGGGTTGTTGTGTGTAAAAACTGTATTACATTATTTTATTTTGTGAACTGATAAAGAGTTCTCTTTCGAATGATTTGTGGGCCCTGAAAAGGGCCGTGTTTTGAGATAGGTCTCAATCTTCACAAATCCGCACAGGCGTGGTTGTCAGTTTGGTAACAAACTGTGCCATGTTTGCTTTTTGTATATCAGTCGGAGTATCACCGATTACAGGACACCCATGCGAATACTGTTTGATTGGTAATAGACAATAGCACTCCTTGCAGGTGTACACCATCTCTTCAGGTTCTGTTTTCTTGAGCATATGCCTACAGACCCTCTCGTGTTTCGACCGTCGGCATATGGTGTCGCGGATGTCGATGGAACACCAACGACATCGCACATACCAAGTGTCTGATCCGTCAAAGTTTGTACCGTTGGCCATTTTAGCTGACTGTACATTAACATTTACATTTATACTACATCGCTCTACTACAAAAGATATAAGAAATATCACGTGAGATGACAATAGACCTATCAAAAACTGTCGCGTACTGGCCTCCATATAATGACACATACATGCAGGCGAAAATATTGAATATGTTCATGGGCTAGACGCGATGGATCAGTTTGTTAAATGGTTAACCCGCATAAAATCTGTGCGTGTTAAAAAGTATCCAGGGAAATATGTTTTCTCTGACCACCTCGTTATTGTGCATAATGCATCTATGATTCGCTTTTACTCCTTCAATTTGTATGCAAACGCGTTAACCTTCATCTAAAACCCTCAAACATGAAACTAAGTGGCTTCCTACAAGTCATTTAATTTTCAAAAAAACAGAGCAAAGTACATCGCTATGTGGGTAATATATAGGTAAACCAAGCGATGTTGTATGTATAATATTATATATATAATAATAATCATGCATCTATCGTATTTAAGGAGTGGTCTTTAAAGCGACAGTCATTTAATTATTAAATTTTAAAAATTGTTATAAAAATGGTGGCGAACAATGTCCACCGTCGTCATCGTTGACGAATAATGACGAGCACCCTTGTATCATTCAACGTATTAATTAGGTGGTCGATGCGCTCCCTCGTGGTTGTAGTAAAAAGTATTTTGAAACTAAGCGGAATTGTGGCTTCCTATGTCAAATTGTCGCATTGAACAGCACTTTTTAAAGAGCTTGTGCGCATGAAGGCGCTAGTGCGAATTGTAGCTTCCTATGTCAAATTAGTATCAAAACTGTTCGCTTAAACTACCAATGCGCCATGATTTAGGTTTGAAAAATCAGAAAATAACATTACTGGAATAAGTGTAGAGGTGGTCGCATAATTGAGGTCGAACGAGTGAAGAGGAGGAGGGATGAGGTATGCTAGCGGGGCCTGGCACGAGGGATGAGGTTTACTAGCATACTTGTTTACAAGGCATCAGCCGACAATGCGCGTTATTATTGTATGAATATTTTGAAAATAATTTGACTGTGGTGTTAGCAACAACTTTCTATCAAATCGTTTCCAAGATATTTATTGAATATTTTGAAAAAAATTTGACTGCGGTGTTAGCATCAACTTTTGCTCAAATCGTTTCCAAATATTTAGCTAGGATGTAGATCCCTGGAATGTCTGTAACACCTCGCCAGTCAGCCAGTTAAAGGTAATAAAACATAGGAAAAAGTACCGTGTCCGGGTACACACAGTATGAATACATTATGAGTACCTAGTCAATGAGACACCGACTACAAAAATAATATAGTTGACTAATCATTGTCTAGCCATTGTGGCCGCAACCACCTACTACCAATACCGACCATCATCACCACCATCACCACCACTAACACCATCACCACCATCACCATCCCTCTATAACAACCAACACCACTACCCACTAAGCACCAACACCCACCACCAAGTATTAACCCCACCACCATTATCCACCACAACACCTATTTCCACCAACCGCCAACCCATCGCCATCACCACCAAGTTCAACAGCACCCACACTGATTTGTATATCGAGGGATGTGGAGAGGGGGCGGGGGTGTGGGGGCCCGGCTGGGAAGCTACAATCATCAAATCAACAAGCACATAAAGAACCAATGTTTTATTTGTATCCATATTTTTACATTGAAGAAAATATTACATATGATAAAACATATAGTTACTGTAGCATAAACAAATAGGCAATGTTCTTATCGATGATTGATTCCTTATGGATCAGATCCATCACCGTCAGAATCATCATCATTATCATCAGCATCTAGATTGTTCCTTATGTACTTCTTGATCAGAAACTCGCTTTTTCGAAAAGCTGAGAAGACTGTTTCATAATATGCATACCCCTCGGTGATAAAATCTTTAGTTTCCCTACGAATTATTTTAATGAGCGTAGAGTTCTGTAATCTTCTCCACTGGAACATTATGTCTATTCACTTAGTGCAGTTAATAGATAAACCGACCAGAATAACAGAAACGACTGCTAAAATAATCGATCATGTATATTGCACTGAAAAAAGCAAGCTTACTTCTGCGAGTGTAGGCGAGCTTGCGCTAAGCGACCATTTTCCCGTATTTGCAGTGCGGCATAGTGTCACTAATAAAACTAATAGTCATCATTCAATAAAATACAGATGTAAGAAAAAAACAAAAAACAGCAACAAGTTTATTCAAAATTTATTAGAATATAATTGGGATATAATTAATTTCGTCAACGATCCAAACGAAGCACTAAGCGTTTGGCATGAAACATTCCTTAATATTTTAAATAACCACGCCCCGATTGTCGAGCGACGAGTTAAAAAGTACTCCCAACCTGGATGGATGAACCAAGACATCTTGAAAACGATGAAAGACCGAGATTATCACAAAAAGTTTAAAAATATTGTCAAATACCGGGAATTGAAGAATAAAGTAATGTCATTGATAGAAAACGCGAAGCGGCACTATTTCGGTATACAGCTGACAGAAAATAAGCATAATCCTTCAAATATATGGAAGATCTTAAAAAGCATCAGCCCCAAAACAAACAAAATGCCATTAATATTATTAGATAACCAGGGAAACGAGGTTAGAGATACCGGACAACATTGTGAGATGTTCAATAAATACTTTGCTACTGTTGCATCCGACCTTGCGAATGCCATACAAAATAAAAACCACGCGATTTCACAGGATCTTGTAATGCATGTTAACAGTAGAGTTCCAAACGATGTCCAGTTTAAAATACCTGGAATAACAGTAGATTATGTTTACCGTGAAATTTCCCGTTTAAAAACTAATAAATCCGCAGGGTATGATACTTTGAACGCGCATTTCCTAAAGCTGGCCGCTCCAGTTATCGCACCATCAATCACCGCCATTATTAATAAGAGTATTGATACAGGAGTATTTCCTACCATGTGGAAATGCGCAAAAGTTAAACCCTTACACAAGTCCGATAATAAAAGCGAAATTAGTAATTATAGGCCCATTTCTATTCTGTCAATTTTATCAAAAATTCTGGAAAGACATGTACACAATTATCTATATAAATTTTTGACTACATATGATCTATTATGCGAATCTCAGTCCGGCTTTAGACCCAAACACTCCTGCGAAACCGCGTTGCTAAAATTAATAGACACGTGGCGATTTGCAGTCGATAATGGAGAATTCGTTGGAGCTATTATGATAGACTTCAGAAAAGCGTTTGACCTTGTAAACCACGACATACTGCTACGAAAACTAGGCATTTATAAGTTTCATGCATTTGCGCAAAAATGGTTTAGATCGTATTTAGAAAACAGACAGCAGTATGTTTCAATCTCGGACAAAACATCTGGCATGTTACCAGTCACGGTAGGCGTACCGCAAGGCTCGGTGTTAGGACCTTTGCTATTTATTATCTACGTGAATGACCTCCATATGAATCTTACCTGTAATGTCGATATGTATTGTGATGATACAACCATGCATTGCCATTTCGATAATGTAGCAAATATAACTGAAAAATTAACAGCTGATATGGCATCCGTCCATGATTGGTGTCAAAACAATAAAATGGTTATAAATACCGACAAGACCAAATTACTAATGATAGGCACTAAATTCAAACTAAAACAGATAAATCCGGAAATTAAAATATCTATCGTCGATGGAGAAATAGAAAGTGTAGAAAATGCAAAACTCTTAGGCTTAAATATTAACAACAATCTCTCCTGGCAACAACACATCAACAAAATTTGTAGCAAAATATCTTCCCTAATTTTTATGTTAAAGAAAAATAAACGGTACATGAATGTTGAGCAACGAACCTTATTTTACAAATCATACATACTTTCGCACATTGATTACTGTTCTCTCGTATATTACGCAGGTATGCCAACATTGTTGAGCAAACTAGAAAAACTTCAAAAACGTGCAGCGAGAATCATCTTAGACGTCCCACATAGAACACCATCGCGGCAATTATATGATGAATTAAAATTGACGCCACTATCACAACGTATAACTATTAAATCAAACATTATGACATACAAAGCACTAAACAACCATACACCTAAGTACATCAGCGACATGCTTACACCCATAGAGACAGCACACACATTACATCTACGATCTAAAACTAATAGCCATTTGAAGCCTCCGAAAATACGAACCAACTATGGAAAATACAGTTTCACACACACAGCTAGTCAAAATTGGAATTCCCTTCCTACGTGTGTTATAAATTCAGAAACGCTATCATCTTTTAAGCACAACATGCACATACATACACACTTTCAATGATTTTATGCTTTGTTTCAACGTACCTGCATTAATAATAATAATAATAATAATAATAATAATAATAATTAATAATAATAATAATAATAATAATAATAATAATAATAATAATAATAATAATTTATCGTTTGCAAAATATAATAGTATCTAACCATAAGAGCCGAATTTAACCTGCTCGGGGCCCAGGGCTAATAACTTTCTGGGCCCCAGTGTTCATTAATCTCCCGAAACTAACGGACTTCTCCGGGTTTATCTATGCCCCGCCCATCTCTATCGAAGCTCCACCTACTCATCATTCGTGTTGGAATCGGTCGATCTCCGCAGATTTTGGATATCATTTTATAGAAAACTAAATAAACTATTGGATATTTTGAAGCTAGTTTGTCTGAGTGCTGTATCTGCCTAAGGCAGAAACGACACCCAGTCAAATTAGTTTCAAAATACTCAACAGCATGTTTATTACATTAGCATAGAATTACAAATACATACTTATTATTGTCGTCTTTCCGCCATTTGATATTTGATATTGAAATGGTTGAAAATAGGTTTTCATTGCAACAATTATGTATAGTTTTGTATATATTTTGTGCATGATTTGTAAATTTTGTAAATATAATTCTAATTAGTTCATATAGTTATTTGGCGAGGGCCTCTGGGAGATCAGGGCATTGCTCTGAAGATTTACCCTCGATAAATAAAGATTCTTATCTTATCTTTATCTTATCTTATACACTTTGTAACTAAAGCATCAGCATATACGGAAATAGACACATTGCCTACACCATTTGGGTCTGTGTTCACTTCACCATCCTCATCTTCTAAACCTGATTGTTCAGCGTCTAAGACCTGCATAACATTTTGGAATATGCTAAATAGTTCCTCATTGCCTATGGCTTCTTTTTCATCTTCACCTTCATCTTCACTCTCAGACTCCGCTAAATCATCACCAGCTTCATTCTCCGACTCGGCTGGCTCATCATCTTCACTATTCATCTCTGTCATTTCTTCATCTTCACTGTCTAGATTTTCGCTATCTTCATCATTATGGAATCGGATCTTATGCTGCTTCATGTCATTTGACCTATTAAAAGTTGAATCACATTCAAAACATTTATGTCTCAGATTATTGATTATAGGATAAATCTAACAAGTATTCAAGTTACAAGGTTCTTCAAAGAAATCTGACTGCCTACGGCTACCTACCTACTCTGCAGTTACACGTCCAACCACTTTGCGATGTTTAAACCGGAATGAGAAAAGGGATTGTATGTGTACCGTTTATAGGATTATATGTACTGTGGCCACAAATCGGCAACATGCGCCTGCAAATCTGCAGCATATGCCCGCAAATCCGCAGCATGCAGCACATGTATGCATTTTTGCATTTTGGCATTTAGGTATGTGCAGGCATGTGCATACACTTGTTGCCATCCACAACATTCATGTGCAAATCCGTACCATGCACTCGCAAATCCTCAACATGTGCCTGCAAATCCGCAACATATGGCCCGCATACAGCAGCACATGTACGCATGCATTTTGGTGTGTTTGCGTGTTCAGGCATGTACATGCCCTTGTTGCCATCTGCAACATGTGCACGCAAATCCACAACATGCGCCCGCAAATCCGCAATATGCGCCCGCAAATCCACAATATGCACCCGCAAATTCACAACATGCACCCGCAACTGCAATCCGCAATATGCTGCCGCAATCCACAACAAGCTGTCGCAATCCACAAAATGCGGTGGTTGTTGATGGTAGTGGTGGTGGTGGTGCTAGTGGCACTGGTGGTGGTGAAGGTGGTGGTGAAGGTGGTGGGTGATGGTGTTTATGATGATGATGATGTGGGAGCGGTGGTGTTTGCTGTCGCAATGTCTGGACAAATAGATAGCCAGCAGAGCTAGTCATTCCAATGATAAATTTTCAAAAATAGTCTTCTGGCACACGCATGCGCACAAGGGCGCACACCGTGGCACGCACAAGGGCACAACATATAACTAGCTGTATCGCATATTAGCATGTGTGCATATGAGCGTGACCTTTATTAAACCCTCATTGACATACCCTCTCCAACCTATATACCATTTTTCAGACACCACAGCGGCGGTGGTGGTGGTGGTGGTGGTGGTGGTGGTGGTGGTGGTGGTGGTGGTGGTGGTGGTGGTGGTGGTGGGTGTTGGTGATGATGATGGTGGTGGTGATGGTGGTGGTTGGTGCGGGGTGTTTGCTGGCACAATGTCTAGACAAATGGATAGCCAGCACTGGCAGTCATTGCAATGATAAATTTTCAAAAACAGTCTTCTCTAGGTCTACAAATATGAATATGAGGAAAATTGACATTTTCCTGAAGAAATTCGAGGGTTAAAGGGTTAAGTAAGTCTCTAGCATCCATGCAATGGTGTAACACGAGGTCGTCGCTTAGGGCAGGACTAAATTATATAGTTAAAACATGGTTATAACGTATCACTGCTCTGTAGCCAAAAGGATATATTTATCTTTGTAGTAAACGAACATCTATGATTATGCTACTATGCTCGTAATGTTGCTCTTAATTGTCGAATCTTTACGCGTAGGTGAACAACAATAGCCGGTGAGCGGGTGCACGCTTTATTATCGATATTTTTAAAACTCTCGGCGAGGACATTGTAGACGGGTGGTGCTTTAACATTCTTTCATTATTCATTAACAGTGTATTGTTTGTATCTTAATTAAGGACAGGTCTCGCGGCTAATGTGACAGTAATGGTTAGATTAAATCATACGCAACAAATAATCTTTTTATCATACATACGCTTGACATACAATTCTATAAACACATGGCGCCCTCAGAGACATAATGACTACATTATAATCATCGTGCAACCACAAAATCTAAAACGACTGACATTATTGCAAATGCAATATTAAGTATTTAAAAAACAATTTGTGCATAATGTCGGTTAAGCCAACAGTCAAAACGTTTTCAAAATATTCAACAAATTAGTTTACTAATAAATTAACGGTAGCATCGATACAGTCAAATTATTTTCAAAATATACAACAATATCGAGCATTGACATAATTCCTCACCCCTGCTCAACCTCATACTCCCTACTCCTCTCCGACCTCCCTTATCAGACTACCTCTTAAACTCCTTCCTCATATTATCAGAACACCCATTATTTTTACCTACCATACCACGGTAACCATGGAGGGGGGGGGGGGGGGGGGGGGGCCACTAAGTTAAAACATAAAATACCCAACTTTTAAGGGTTAAGATTTTCAGGACATACAACGGGGGTTTACCATGAATATAATAAATATAGCTTCTCAAGTGTGTGTGCATGTATGACATTGTTCTCAAATCTCTCAAATACGTGCTGCTGTACGCCATTGTACTCAAACCTCGAAATAGTGTGGGGCTGTACGCCATTGTTCTCAAAAACCAATACGTTTGTGTGCGTACGTACGCCATTGTACTCCATACGATCCCCATTGTTCTCAAAGACATCCTGCTGAGAGAACCAATAACGTACAGAAACTCCCATTACTACTAGTGTCACTGTTATTTGTTTATCCGCCCAAATTGCTCTATGATTTGTGCCGGGAACATGCTGCGAATTTCGGTATGAAGATGTGTACTAACCAATGTCTCGTGAAAACTGTTAAAGGAAAGGTTCAGGGAATTAGCACATGCTCTTGAATGATAGCTTTATATAATAATCAACCTATAGTCCCCAGTAAAAACAGAAATAAATCAGATTAATTATAAAAATGTTGCTAAATACCATTTCTGTCACTCTGCCGGGAACCAATTAGTGACGCAGCTGGACCTATGAGCTCTGGTATATGCTGAGCGAATAAAAAATACCCGTTTAACCCACCCACCCCACGCCCACTCGAAAATAAACAAGGAAACGCCCTATTATAGGTTAACACTGACACGTAAGCCGTACTTGTATCTAACCACGTAGAATACAATGTAATAAACATTCAACTATACAGATTATCTTAGTACTGAAGATGAGAGTCAACATAAACTAATATAAATATCACTGGCCTCTGCTTCGTCACATCTAACCCTATAAGATATATTATGTAATGAGATGCATACAAAATAATAAATAATCGAACTGCAGAAAAATGCGGCCACCATTCCGACACGAAAACCCATGCAATAGGTAAAAAAAACCTGGGAATGTGTTCCTCAAAACCGCCCACTATAATTGTATTAGTGAGAAATGGAAAGGTCTGGCTGAGAGGGTTACAGTTACACATCTGCAGGACGAAAACTAACTCGAGAGTTATTTAAGGAAAACAAGAGAATCAAAATATATGTTAATATTTTGACAATGAATTTTACTGGGCCTGTACAGTACGGCTACTAGCGTTTAGAATGACAAACATTCCAAGAGAGCGCAATTAGCTCACTCTGATTAACCAATCAGATTACGCCAGCCAGGCTCACAAAAAACCTTGTCATACCTATGTCCACCATGCAAGGTAGACATTGTTTTCATGCTTCACTGCGTGCCGCTAGAAAACACACGCTACAGCCGGTCACATAATCTCAGTTATATTCTTTAAGCTGATTAGCCACTACCTCCTGCAGGTAAAACTTTGTCTAGTTTTAAAACAATTTGACCGAAAGACATTGTTTCCAGAGAATTAAGTCACATGAATTTCAAACTTTTCAGTTGGAATCATATTGCAACCTTGGAAACGAGCAGCGCATTTTGAAATCCCTTTGAGCGAATCTTGTTACTTCCACCAGAAAAGTTACTTTCAAATATAACGTTTTCAAAAGGACCAATAGTGAATTAGCAGTAGCCAGTTAATCGCTCTACATCGGCGCCTATGGAAAATACCATACATACGGCTCACAAAACTATATTCATGTGTGCCTTCGTTATATTCAGGTAGGCCTATGCAGTATACCTACATACACAGTTGACACACGGCGCAGTGCAATTCACCAGCGACGTCACTAATTGGCTCCAAGTTAAGCGCTCCTGGATTTAATAAATGCTTTTTCTCAAATAATCCCGATTCATTTCCCATTTTTACCGATGGTAGTTATTTAGTATTGTATGGAATTACCAATAAACATCATTTGTTATCTCCCTTCTCCATTCCTTTAATCTTTCATGTCAAGATTTCTTTCTTGAGTGAATTTTCAGTTCGTGTTTTGAATTCGTTTGTTTACGTATATGGCATTAGTTAGCCCTATGCTAAAATAGAACGCTTTCGAATAGCTTGAACGTAATAGACCTTTCCAGTTTATCCATCCTTCATTTGACGTCAAAATCAACTATGTGACGTGTAGGATGGCGTCCTAATTTATTGCAGCATGAATAACTCACTTTAGTCCATCTTAAACGCTTACTATTCTGACACGTTGCACGAATCGTATGTCTTTGCCACTTAATAAACAGCAAAAGTACCCAGTCAAATTAGTTTCAAAATTTTCAACAACAATTGGTAGTCTAGGAGTTCAGGGATCGATCGATCCCAACATGAGCGAGGTGTAGGTGGAACTTAGCTAGTGATGGGCTGGGAATAGCTAAAATGGAAAGGTCTATTTGACAGGAAACTGGTGCCTATTGCAGCAACCGCTCCCAGCGAAATTAGTTTCAAAATTTCCGACAAAATCATAAAGAATGCACGATTTCTGGTGAGCGATGTTTAGATGGTAATACTAGTGCAATGCTGGGGTGACTGTATACACATTCCGGTGATTTCAATGTTGAGTGACATGCTGTTTCTTCTCTTTCGTCCAATAGTGACACTGAACATTATGTACTCAACATTAGAGATCCATCATGTACGGTGTCTGGAGGAAGCAGCTGAACGAAAACTAATACATTCAATTTCCTCCATGTCCTCGCCCAGCGAGATAATTTATTATCAATATATGCAATTATGAGTGACATTGAATTAAGTAACCTAGGCCTACTTTGCAAACCTGCACGAGCGCTTCTTCTAGGCTTTTGCTCGGGATATCAGAAAAACCTGAAGAATCTTCTTTTATTGTTCTCATACCAACCTATGTTTATTTATTGGTTTTGCAACTCTAAACTACCTAATGAATATTTTACTCGGCATAGTAGTTTCGTGTTTTGAGTATTACTTTCTGACTGAGTAGATTCGCTAAAGTCGATAGCAACAATATATTATAGATGCATCCAATATATCGCTTCTACTGACTAGGATGTATTCAGAGTCAGTAACACGTTTTCCGGATATCACCTAGCTAACTCACGTCTCATTAAACATCAGCAACATCAAAAGGCACGGGTTTCTAGATAATTGCGCTCAGGGCGTTATATAAACTACAATGGATCTTTCCACTGTATCCATCCATCACAAGACGTCGTAATCAACTACATGATGTATAGAATGGCATCACATTCACTGGCGTCAATAGATAATTACGTCACGAACGCATATTTGAAGACGGACTGCGCGTTGTTGTACGAATTGTATGCCATAGACAGCAACAGCACAAAGTGAAATCAGCGTACCTGTATAGTTTTCAGGAAATTGATAGTTAGGGCATTCGGTGATCGATCAATCCAGCACGGCGAAGTGTGAGTGGTGCTTAGCTAGAGGTACATTACTATCAAAGAAAAACACCATGAAAAGACGCTTAATAAGATGACAAGTATGCTTGAATTTACTGATGATAAATTCCAATTCCCGTAAATGAGTCTATATATATGTAAAACAGTATGGAATCGTCAGATTCTGTGTAATATACTAATGTCGTATGTCTAGGAACGCAAACGTATATATGCGACTATAGCGCGCGTTTGCGTTCCTAGACATACGACATTAGTATATTACACAGAATCTGACGATTCCATACTGTTTTACAACCACAACCAATCAGCTGTACTTTATAGAAATTACATGTTGGCTCAAATTTGGGGGTTGGGGTGGGGTGGAGATTCGGGTGGGGTGGGAGTTATGTGTGTGGAAGCGTTCATAAATTTTTAGTCACAGATAGTCAGAGTGTTTTAGTGACGTTCATCTCAAAAGTGTGCCCAATCAGCATCCAATATTATGACTGTCTCTGCCCTGCTGGACACTCACGCAGTCACAGCTCCGGACAAAATATAATAAGTAGAACCAGCATAGTAGGTGTCTGTATGGATAGTATGCACGCACGCACGCATGCACGCGTCACCGTACCATTGCACGTACACGCACTCGCACAAACTCACACATACTCATATGCACACTCACGCACACGCACATGTAGGCACGCACACAAGGATGGACGGACGCACGCACGCACCCACGCAGGAACGCACGAACTGAATGGCGGAACGACAGACGAATGGACGGACAGACGGCTATCCGGACGGATGCACGCACATACGGACGGGCGGGCGGGCGGGAGGATGGACGGACGGACGGACGGACGGATGGATTGACGGACGGACAGACAGACAGACAGACAGAGCTGATCGCAATACCCTTACAGAGTGACGGTATAATAAATTAAGCTTTGCAGCATCGTATACAATACACAGTGAATTCTGTGCTTCATAAGAAAGACTATGGCGGATATTCTGGAAGCAATTTGACAAGAAGCTGGTCATGATTCCAGCCAAATTAATTTGAATAATCTCGTACATGGTACATTTCATGCTAGTACTCGAATATGGGTGTGAAGTTTGGGACGGATGTTCGGACTAAGATGCTGATAAACTTGAGATCATTCAGCTTGAAGCCATGCGGATTATAACTGGTATGCCAAAATACACACCTTTGGCAAATCTTTATAGTGAAACGGGCATAATACCTCTACGGGAGCTCCGAAAGCACAAATAACTTATTTTGTTCTATAAAATTATCCACAACGAGTGCGCTGACTACATACGTGATTTGATTCCTGAACGGGTGGGTAATGCGTCAAGATATAATCTTCGAAATGTAGAGAATTTCATGCCACCAAGGCATCGCCTTGAAGTGTTTAAACAATCTTTTCTATCTAGTACCATCCAATTGTGGAGCAATCTTGAAACAGCAATAAAGTCAGCGCCGTCTGTTTCGATTTTCCAAAGCAATCTTACAAAATCTGACCGAAATGTTTCAGAACAAATTTCCATATACTAGTCCTCAGGTAGAAGGCGCGAAAATCTTACTTTGCGAGCTCAGAAACAATTGTAGCCAACTGAATAATGATTTATTTGGATACCATTTACTCGAAGAAAGAAACTGCCCAGAATGTCAAACGCCAGAAACTTTTCATTATTTCTTAGAATGTCGAAGATGGGAGAGTGAGAGAAGAGATTTATTTAGGGCCATAGTAGGATTTATGCCCAATATGCTGCTAGTCTTCATTCTGAATGGAAATCCAGATTTATCTCCACAAATGAACGATGTTTTGCTAAAAAATTTACAGAATTATATAAAACAAACCAAACCCTTTTAACATATACGTACTAACTGCTAAGTGATATTAAATATCTCTCCTAACATCTATTTCCCTCTCTCTCTCTCTCTCTCGCTCTCTCTCTCTCTTTCTCTCTCTCTTTCTCTCTCGCTCTCTCTCTCTCTCTCTCTCTCTCTCTCTCTCTCCCATCCCCTCTCTCTATCTCTCCCATCCCCTCTCTCTATCTTCTCGCTCTCTCTCTCTCTCTCTCTCTCTCTCTCTCTCTCTCTCTCTCTCTCTCTCTCCTCTCTCTCTGCCATCCCTCTCTCCACCCCCACCCCCCACCTCTCTCTCTCTCTCTCTCTCTTTCTCTCTCTCTCTCTCTCTCTCTCTCTCTCTCTCTCTCTCTCGTTTGTATTTAACTATTTTACGCATTTTGCCGTCTTAATGATTATGTAGGGAGAGGGCCTAGCTAAGTTGATAGAACTTGTGCCCAATCCCGTTGTATTATCAGTACAATAAAATATGTTTAAAAATATAGTTTCCTGGAAATTGATAAGCAGGGCGTTCGGGGATCGATCGCTCTCAACACCAGTGAGGTATGTGTGGGGCTCTGGCTAGAGATGGGTGGGCATAGCTAAAACTGGAGAGGTTCGTTCACTCCGCGGCTCTGACATACTTTAGCTCTCGCGATGCAGTTTATACCTTGAATAACGAGTACAGGGATACACAGAAACTTCCAACCACTGAGCGTGTCCTCTGGGATTGGCGGGTTGTAATCATCTCGTTGCATTGCCTGCGTATAATAACCACAAGGAATCAACACACCTTTCCCAAATTGACGTATTTTGAGAAATACACAATACTTCTGGCTGGCATACTTTCCGGGCGAAGGGAGGAGGGTATTATCTTGCTGTTAGGTTCAGATACACCTCACCTTTAGCCATTTATATGAAGATGTACGATCATAATATTATTGGTCACACATCATTGGAAAGCTGAACCAATTTTCTAAACATTTATTTATTAGTCTTTATACTTTTCTAAAATTTTCTTAAGCTAATTATAATATTAAAATGCATCCTATTGCCGATTGATTTACTAAATCTCTTGACAAGGGTGTATTTTATATATGCAAATAGCTTAGTGAAAATTTTGTCAAATAAAAATAATAATGCATAAATGATTACAAAATTTTATGGGTTTTTAATCTTGGTTATATTGTAATTGTAGTTTAGCATAGGAACTCTTTAAAATGTGGTGTCCTTTAGTGCAATACGAATTCAATGTGGGCCCACAGCTCGCCTAGGAGTTAATCAGCCAGATAAAATGAGACGAGCCTTGATTTAGGGGAATCCCGCGTAACGACATCAATGTGGGGAATGTGTATTACTTCTGTACGAAATATGAGAGTGTGTGTGTGTTGTAATATTTAAGGCGTTTATATGCTAGTTCCCAATGCTAGGGTCTAGACTCACGCCTGGCCTTTATGGTTTCTGTTGAATTCTTGTGAATTCTTGTGACGTCGGTTTGTGCATTAGCTTGTGTCTCTCTGTGTGTGTGTGCTGATCATTGTCTCTCGATTTTGTCTCATGTTGCTGTTCTTGTCCATGGCTTTTCTGTTGCTCCTCATGCTTGGGCGTGGGTGATGGGGATGGCCTAACCTGGACCTAACGGGGGTGGGGAAGGGATGGGGTAGGTGCTGGGTCGGGAGGGGGGTGGGGGGTGGGGAGTAGGTGCGTACGGTCTTATGACCTGATGTACCCAAGGGGGTGGGGGGCTTTAGGTCAAAGACCTCCCGGCCCCTTTGGAGAGTCAGCTTGGTTAGCACCCAATACTACTGAACTGGAGAATCTAGTTTGCACCTGAATGGTGGACTATGGTGGATTATCCCGCCGTCGTTGGAGGAATTACCCAATCTCTTTTCCTCTTCATCTCTATCCTCACCTATGAGAATTTTTAATGGATATCAGTGTTGAGACTGTGGAAGTTAGACGTAATTGTTTAATAGACTGAAATTAAAATCAGCCTAGAGTTGCACGAAATCAATACTGACGTTTATGACATTTAGTTTCCAAATCGACCAGAACTAACCACTCATTTGTGAAACCACACACGGGCGGGCGGGCGAATGGATAGACATTTGAAGCGGGAGAGAGAGAGGCGCAGTGGGAGAGAGAGAGAGGGGTGGAGAGAGAGAGCGAGATAGATAGAGAGAGATAGAGAGAGAGAGAGAGAGAGAGAGAGAGAGCGAGAGAGAGAGAGAGAGAGTGCAAGCAAAAAAACTAGCTGCATTTCATTGCCAGGCTATTACCAAAGAAAAGTGGTCGTGTGCCGTCAATCTACACCTATTCATCCGGGTTTCTGTACATTTAGTCTACACCACTTCTTCCTGGATATGACGTCACTAGCCTCTTCGTCCGGAAGTGCATGAAGCCACGTTTCCCGCGTATATCCGGTCTACATTTATACCGTTGATATAATCCAGAATCCACAGTACCCATCGTCCAGAGGATTAAGTTAAGTTGGTTAGAATATTTAAATTTTCTCAGATAGAATGCCAATTTGGAGTACAAGAGAAGATTACTTTGGGAAGGTTATGACGCTTATCGACCCAGTCATTCCAATGTGAAATAAAATATTAGTCTTCTCTTCGTCTGCAAATGGATATTTTCTCAAGACCAATACCAAATCTGGTTTTGGCCGGCTTGATCGTCCATTTGCAGAACAATAGAAGACTGTTTTTGAAAATTTACTACTGGAATTACTGGATCGATAAACCAGTCGTAAAATTTCAAAAATAGTTTTTGTTTTGGTCTGTAAATGGACATTTTCTATAATTCCCGGTCATCTCATATCAAATTTATTGTTTAAGTTAGTAAATTCGACGCGAAAGCAAACTTTAATTTCAAAGATATTTATCTCACAGTCGACATCAATTACTGAGTTATTATATGTTGTATTTAACATTTTATCCAATTAGGCCATGGTGTCTTCTCTTACAGTGGTGCCATGTTTAGCACGCTGACTGATGGATGCTCAAACCAAGCTGGGCTGTTAGCAGTTATCTCATGTCTCTCTTATTCAGTTAGGCCCACCTCAGAATAACCTACAAAATATTCTGTATTTGATATATGAGAGCGCGCACTCGCACACGAGAGAGAGAGAGCGATAGCGAGAGGTGGTGAGAGGGAGAGGGTGAGAGAGAGGTGGTGAGAGGGAGAGGGTGAGAGATATGGAGAGTGAGAGAGAGAGAGAGAGAGAGAGAGAGAGAGAGAGAGAGAGAGAGGGGGGGGAGGTGAGAGGGAGAGGGGGAGAGATATGGAAAGTGAGTGAGAGAGGTGATGAGAGGGAGAGGGTGGGGGTGACAGATATGGAGGGAGGGAGAGAGAGAGAGAGAGAGAGAGAGAGAGAGAGAGAGGGAGAGAGAGATGTGGTGAGAGGGAGAGGGGGAGAGATATGGAAAATGAGAGAGAGAGGTGGTGAGGGGAGAGGGTTGGGGGAGATATAGAGTGTGTGTGAGAGAGAGAGAGATAGAGAGAGAGAGAGAGAGAGAGAGAGAAATAGAGAGAGATAGATAGAGAGAGAGAGAGAGAGAGAGAGAGAGCGAGAGAGAGAGAGAGAGAGCGAGAGAGAGCGAGAGAGAGAGAGAGGTGTGGTGGCAGGGAGAGCGGGAGAGATATGGAGAGATATGGAGAGAGAGAGAGAGAGAGGGAGAGAGAGAGAGAGAAAGAGAGAGAGAGAGAGAGAGAGAGAGAGATTGAGAGAGAGAGAGAGAGAGAGAGAGAGAGAGAGAGAGAGAGATACATACATTCAGCAAAACAACTCTCAAAATAATTTTCAACACATTTTTCAACAATTAACCAACAATTTGTGCTCCAACACCTTGCCAACCTTCCTAATGAAGTTTTATCATACGGAGGGGATGTCAAGAGGCCAAAGCTCCATATCATAGAAAAGGGCGAAAATTCTCTGGATTGTTTGTTAGAAATATTTTCTATTCAATTCAATTCCAATATGCGGCTGTATAGGTTCTGAGTGCATTGAGGTTGCATCTTCTCTGATGCTATGTCTCATAGCACAGGTTAATCGGCCGATACTGATGCAATACCCGCCCGTATTGTGCCAGTGTTTGTCTAGTATCAGCCCAGTATGACATGTTTTCGGTCACATTATGAACCATACTATTATTGGCACATATCTCAGATGGCGCATTTTGGAATTATGTGAACTAGCGCACTGTTACTCACAGACTAACACATACGACGATGACGACAGGAGAGGGGATGATGGGGATGCAATAAAGGCCCGCTAAACCGTTAATCTCCTCAAACTTTTCGTTCCAAGTTATGAGGAGGTTAAAAGTTCAGATTTACCTAAATACACAGGGGTGGAGCCATTTTGAATGTGTGGGGTGGGCGGGGTTGGAGGTGACTGGGTCTCATTTCTCGTTTCTGTTTCGTTTTTCGTGTAGGAAACGAGAAGAGAAGACCTGGTGAAAGCATGGTGGGAGTTGAGAGGAAGGGTTGGGGTGGGTAAACGGGGGTAAATGACGACGGTCTGGAATACCCATGAATATGGTCTGTTAATTCAATTATTCGTATTGTTTACTCTATTATATTAATGGCTAACTGCTATCCGACAATGACAGTGTTTGAAGGAGCTGTTCTTTTCTTTCCTATTCTTTTTTAATCTGTTTACATCGTTTTTCTCCCCTACATCTCTCTCTCTCTCTCTCTCTCTCTCTCTCTCTCTCTCTCTCTCTCTCTCTCTCTCTCACCTCTTAATTTATTGTTTCTCTCTCACCTCGGTTTAGTGATCTCAATCATTGGCTGCTTATAATAATTCTGTAGGGAGAGGGCAAATCTAAGTTGTAAGAACTTGTGCCCGATCCCATTGTGCAATTGTTACAATAAAATATGTTTAAATCAAAATCAAACACATATACACACACGCGCGCACACACACACACACACACAGGCACACACTCACGCACGCACACTCACACCTCTCTGACGCATTCCCGCACGCACGTTCTCTCGCTCGCACGAACGCGCGCGCACACACGCACGCACACGCACACACCCTCTCTCTCTCTCTCACGCATGCCCGCACGCATGCTCGCTAGCTGGCACGAACACGCGCGCACACACACACGCACGCACGCGCGCACGCGCGCACACGTTCAGTTTCATACAATCACACACGTGACTAGCAACGATTATGTGTCTGTCTGTCACTCCGCCGAACGTTCTGTCAATCTGTAAAAGTTTTGACATTTCTGATATAGTCTGCTGTCTCAACCAAAATGATGGCATGAACATAGCGCCACTGGCTATAACAGGCTGTTATGTAACTGCGTTGTTAATGAATGGCATGTAATACTGCGCAACCCGAATCTATTTTGTGGTGGGTGGTATTAGGAAATGAAATACAAGTCACGGTAAATGCAATTATAGGCCTTCCTTAGCCCGCCAGCCATTTTCCCGTGCAGTTATTTGGTTCATAGAATATGTTATGTTTCATCTTGTGCTGCATTGTGTACGTTGGCTAGACAATCTGTAGCATATACACCCATCTCAACGTTACTATGCACCGCGTATCTCCAAAGGTGATGCCTCAAGGTATTTGACGTAACAAATTAGCAACGTACCGTTGCATCCTTCGCATCATTTGCATCAACCTAAGAATGAGTTCAAGGATTTCTGAAAAGGCGATTTGCTGGTTGCAGTTCTACCATGGATTTCATTCAAATAAAATTATCTCTTTAACCATCTCAGCGAAAATACTAAAAATCAATTACAAATTCTTAAATATTATATTAAACATTTTGCAACTAATTTGACTGCGACTGCGAATTGTTACATAATGTGTGCTGATGATAAGTTCGTTCCAACATATTCAAGCGTTTATTTAATTGGGGGAAAAACTAAGTCAGCGCACCTTCTTGCTAAGGAGTCGGTCTCATCTTGCGTGACACAATCTTCATCAACAATCCTGATTATAGCTGAATACGGAAAGAAGAGACTTTTAACCGGGACGCACCCAGCCACTTATTGGAATCACACGCGGAAGCAGAGCCTACGGCGTTATTTAATTAGAGACTACTGTGTGTGCGAGCCTTCGTGTAATAACTCAACGCGCCAGCCTGAATAATACAAGGTTGCCATTCGTGTATCTGTTCAATGGTTATTCCAATGCACGTTCGTTCATCCAATCGGCATCGGCTTCGTCATCGTCATCAGCATCGTCGTCGTAGTGGTTCTGGTACTGGATTCAACGTTATGAAATTGTATTCGTCTGCAACAGGATCGCCTTTTGAGACAAGACTAGCATACCTCATTCACCCACTGCCATTGTGTGAGCGTGTACATGTACATACGTATGCCATATCACATGTTCATACGTTTCGTCATTCATTTACACATCCATTCACTCATCTGTTCGTTCAATCGTTCGTTCATTCATTCATCCATCTGTTCAGTTCGTTCATTCATTCATCCATCTGTTCAGTTGATCATGAATTCATCGGTGTGTTGGTTGCTTAGCCAATGTTTACTCAGGTTTAATCTACAGTAACCGAAGCATTATCATCATCATCATCATCATCATCATCATCATCATCATCATCATCATCATCATCGTCGTCGTCGTCGTCGTCGCTGCCGCCACCGCCACAGCCGCCGCCACCACAACTACCACCACCACCACCATCAACACCACCACTATCATGTTCACCAACATCGACATCATCGTCATCATCATCATTCGCGGAAGCAGCAGCGGTTCTGCTGATAGCAGCTGCCGCCGCAGCAGCACCACCACAACCAGGACCCGCAACAGCAACATCACCAACACCAGCAACGGCACTAGCACCAGAACACCCATCACCACCACCAGGAATATTCCAATATACACCACCACCACCACCACCACCATCATCATCATCATCATCATCATCATCATCATCATCATCAGCAGCAGCAGCAGCAGCAGCAGCAGCAGCCAGCAGCAGCAGCAGTAGCCAGCAGCAGCAGTGGCATCAGCATCAGCATCAGCATCAGCATCAGCATCAGCATCAGCATCAGCATCAGCATCAACATCAACATCATCAGCAACAACAGAAGCAGCAATAGCAGCAACAGCAGCGCTACCACCAGAACACCACAACCACCATAGCCACTACCATGACCACCCCTATTAATCCTCGAATTTATTCAAGAAAATAACAACTTTCGTATTAAAATGTCCATTTGAAGGTCAAGATCAGACTATTTTTGAAATTGTACCACTAGAATGACTGGCTCAGTTATCGAGCCAGTCATTCTAGCGTTAAATTTTCAAAAATAGTCTGCTCTTGACCTGCAAATGGACATTTCTCAAGACCACTGCAGAAACGGTATTTGGCTGATATTAGTGTTAAAATGTTACTGCCTATTAATCTTGTACCTATTGGACCTCTTAGGAGGAAGTAGCTAGCTCCTTAGGAAAACCATATCTAGTGTATGATCATATATAGATTTGATGAAGAAGTGAATGAAAGTAAGAATGAAACGGTGAATGAGTGTGTGTGTGTGTGTGTGTGTGCGTGCGTGCGTGCGTGCGTGCGTGCGTGCGTGCGTGCGTGCGTGCGTGCGTGCGTGCGTGCGTGCGTGCGTGCGTGCGTGTGTGTGTGTGTGCATGCGCGTGTGCCCGTGAATGTGCGTGTGCGTCTCAGTCAGCGTGTGTGCGTGTGTGTGTATTTGGCATAGTAATCATCCACTGCGGTTTGATACACAGTAAGTTTAATTGGATTGCCTTATTATAAACCTTTCCCACATTAGCGTATTTCGTGGAAATACCTTCACAAATTGCATTGCGCATACCATTTCTGGCTGATAACGGCGATAACCGACGCGATAGCCGACGCGCAAACAGCATTACTTTACTATTGGAATCCGGTACAGCGCTCCTTAAGCGGCTTATATGAAGAACTAATTTCATAATATTATTGAAGTCATACATCATTAGAAAGCTAAGCCAATTTTCCATGCATTTAATTATTCGTTCTTATAGTTTTCTAAAATTTAATACAGTTGATTGTGATTTCAAAATAGCCCCTATTGTCCACTTGATTTAATGTATTATGGTACCTGTGAATAAGACGGGTCCGATTGGTGGTTCTTATGGGGATTTAGCTTGCCACCGTCTCAACCCGCGTACCGACCGGGATCTTCCTTCTAGCGGAGATGGATGGAATGGATGACACAATGCTGTATTCTATTAATGATGACTCGTTTACTGAACTTTCTTAATTCTATAGTGTACACATATAATTCCAAATTCCAGTCACGTGTCGCTTGCCTATTCTAAACCTATTCTACTTAACTACAATCGATTCCTAAGAGAGACGTATTCTAATGAAACATAACAAAGTTAACTGTAAGTACTTCTCTGTAACTGACCAGCTAACAGTCTCACTAATCACTAGCCGTCACTAGTCCGTCCGAGTCTGTAATCGCTCATTAACTAACGGTCCCTAACTGTAACTGTCCGTCGTCAACATTTGCCCACTCTTAAATATGATTCTGCCGTTATGTCAACAAAGCCGTGTGTATGAGGTCATGACGTGTATGCGCGTGAATGTGGCCTAAGAGTATAATAATAGTCCATGCATATATATTGTCCATTTATTGCTGTAAGGCTCGTGGCCTGTCCGTTCTAGCTTGTCACGTGTCACTGGGCGTGTCCATCATTCAGCGTATTCCGTAGTCTCGTCGTCGCGTGTGCGTGCCTGGGCGTGACTGTTGTCAAGCGTATGCGTGTGCTCGTGTGTACGTTCCTGATGCAGATGCATCCGTGTGTGCATGTGTCTCTATCCCCGTCCATTTGTGTTGGTGTGTCCACGTGGGTGTGTCCCTGTACCATATTATCCCCTGCAGTACAGAGGACGGGAGAGTGGCAGCACACGCACAAGAACACACAACTGACCACACGATTCATAAACAGACATATACCACATCCGCACCAGGACACGGAATATATACAGCACACTCCAGGACAGAAATGGATATACACACACGCCCATAAAGGAGAACACAGAGGACCCATGCACGCGCGCACAGGACAGTCACATCACATGCATGAATAAATGAACAAGCCACACCCACAGATAAACACACACGTGAACTAACATACATCGACAGTGACACACACCGCCATTGACTTACACACACTACTACGGATTGTATACACCCTAGGATTATACGAAAGAGGATTGTCGATTATATTGTGTCCATGCTTTAATGTTATACTTAGTCTATAAATATGTACTGTGCATACTAAATGTCTTGTCACGTATCAGGTGAAACTGTTTGTCACCAAGGTTTGTGACTATGGACTGACGTCACATGTTTCTAATAGAACATGGGACGGCAGTCACTTGGAGTTTGGCGTTGGGCATGGTCACTTGTAGTTTTGGATAGTTGGTCCCACTCCACGACGTGAATATCAAACTGTGGATTGTGGCCAACTGTGAAAAGAACCAGTGTCTCAGTGTAAGTTGTATAGTAATAAAGTATTACCGTAACTATAAAGATGCGTATGTGTGATATTACCAGCCAGATGAAATATCCTGATGATAGGCAAACAAACGGTATTAGAGTAGCTAGGTATAATGGTGTATTTTATACACGCAAATAACCCAGTGAAAATTTTACAAAGACATAAAAATAATGCATTAATGTTTAGAGAATTCAATGCGCTTTCCAATGCTGAATGACTTAAATAATGGATTGATTTTAGTTTTAGTAACTCGTCGTGGGCAGTTGCTTGCCGGCGGCGTTATAGTGAGGGGGGAATTGTCATAACTTAAAATCGTGTGTGCAAAGTCTATCTAAAGCAGCTTTTTGATCTTATCAGCTGCTCTCAACCCAAAATAATGCACAATATATATGCTTGGCCATTTTTCCTAGTTCATTTACCATATATGGAGAATTTTCAAAATATCGTGACATGCCCAAATATGGTAAAAATTAGAATTTGCTCCAAAAGGTTACAATTTGATTTTAACATTAAATTGTATGTGCTGAATTAAAATTTGAGGTCTAAACCACACATTTATGAGAGAAATTGAGCAAAACTGGACAAATATGGCCAGTTTTCAAATATCGAGCATGCCCAAATATGGTCAAATATTAAAATATGTCGCACGAGGCACCAATTTGTATGAATAAAAGTTTCCACATCTAAATAACACATGTTAGAGTAACTAAGCAACAGGAAACCAAGACAAAATACTGTACAAAATAAAAACATTTTGTTAACTTTTCACCCGAAATTAAAGTGAGCTTCTTGATTTTAGGTATTAAATCAGACAAAGTATAGTCAATATCTGAAAACTTATATGCAAATGTGAAAAAGGATATATGCAATAAGTCAGTCGAAATGTGGCCTGTGTAGGCCAGCGTCTTTCTCTCAGAGGCGAAGGTAGTGACCTACTCAGACAATGTTTGAACTAATACCATTTTACTCTTAGAGGAAGAGAGTACCGAACTACTCAGGCCATGTTTGGATTAAACATATTGCTAATACGAGAGGAAGGCACTGACCTACTCAGGGCATGAATCGACTAGAGCCATTGTAGTGAAACAAGAATTTCATTGATCCTCCTCATCATCACTAAATTCTACTTCAAAGTCACTTGGAAATTCATCATCATTGAGTACATGAGTATTTTCAGAGACATTGTCACATTTCTGACATCGGCACACATCAGTACACATCAGACCATGCTTCTTGCACCTAGATCCATTTGTCACACATTTCGTCTTGCAGCCACACATCATCAGATCAATCATGTCCGTGAAAGCGGGTAGTTGATCATTAGCAGTTGGTATCAAAGTGTTGTCTCTTGACGTCCACCAAAACGAAACTGGATCAGGACGTTGAGAGATAGGTTCCATGGCATGCCTCAATGTATTGGTCACATAGTTGTTACGTAGTATTTTGAAACGAAGAGCAGAGAGTCTTAACGGAAGCATTTCTTAACCTTTCTGATTTTTGCTGAATAGATGTCACGTCAAAGATAGGATTGAAGTTACAGTTTATGGACGTCGCTTACAATAAATGTCTAAAGCAAACTTCTCCATACCGGATATTATATTATCCGTAGGCACTAAGTTATTGGAAACAAGTATTTTAAACAACGCTAAATCATTATCGTCATACTCAAGAAAAGTCTTAAAGCATTATGTTTTTGACTTTCCAAAACATCTTCCAGTTTGGTCACATCTAGTAAGATCATAGCACATGGGCAAAGTTTATGCATGTGATGGCCAAGAGACTCGTACATATTTTAAAATATCAATGTCACGACGGGTTGCTGAATTTCCTGCTCAGAATATTGTACTTATGCAAAGTTCTGGGTATAAATGTATAAGCAACAAGAAAACATCTGTATCTGGTGAAACGATGGCAAGTTCTGAGAAAGGATTAAAATTACAGACGTTCTTTGCTTGTAAGAGTATAAGTGTATCAACTTCCTCCTGAATTTGATGGCGAAGGATTTATGGATATTCTGGAATATTAGATACACACGGTGACTGCTGTGACAACAAACCTTTTGGCCTTTTCTACTAAAGCAGTGACTGTGTGTTGAGCAAGATACATAGTTAGATCCGTCTTTGTGCCGATGTGTGTCAATATGTGTTTGAGTGTGATAGTTACTATGGATATAGAATGCTTTATGATGTAACGAATGGCTTTTCCAGATGTTCGCTTTTCTCGTAGTCTGCTCCTTAAGAGACGTGTCCATGTATTAGCTGAAGACTAATCGAATATTGGTCAATCTTTCACTTTTTCGAATCATCTTGTCGATGAACACATCACTCAAATCTTCATATGTCTTAATTCCTTTTGGTTTCACAGTCTGATTTACTAAAGATATACCATCAAATATAACTACTTTAGAATCATTGGCACGTGACGATTGTGTTGTACCGAATTTGGAATCATCATCACTCGTATTTGAAGACTGTATCGTAGTTGGCTTTGATTTGTTTGCTTTTATCATTAGATGGCAAGTTTTCCATCAAAGCTGAATAGAAAACGTGATGTGACTGAAAATTCATAATGT
This sequence comes from Chaetoderma sp. LZ-2023a, assembly GCA_034401795.1. Taxonomy (NCBI): domain Eukaryota; kingdom Metazoa; phylum Mollusca; class Caudofoveata; order Chaetodermatida; family Chaetodermatidae; genus Chaetoderma; species Chaetoderma sp. LZ-2023a. The sequence goes on from CM067364.1 coordinate 75,316,013, forward strand.
CCAATAAGTTTTTGTAGATTAACTTGGCCGTTTCTGTGAGACTACTAGGATGCATTGCATACGTGCCCGGTCTTCTTTGAGATCTACAATATGCCATTCCAACTTTTATTAAGAATCTTTGCAGCAGATTTAAATGTGAGAAGATTCCTCTTCTTCATTCTAGACCAAATACTGATTTCGCCAGTTATTCGTTCATCCACAAGAGTTCTGTACATGTCTTCTCCAATGAGCCTGTCAGTCAACATATCTGCCCCCAGCTTTGTCAGACAATACTGCTTTTGATATCAAATTGTACTGATAGTGAATCGTCAAAACTGACATCAAAGGTTTCAAGAATGCCATTCAACCTACTAACTTTGGACATAATATGAGCATTCCTCGCACCAGTGAGTTGATAATGATGTGTTCTCGCATAGTTTATCACATTATTCGACAAACAAAGTTCATCACATATCCTCTTCAACTCAGGGACAACTATACCAAATCTATACAGGGTTGCCCTGTTACCTAAAAGACCTTTAACCCACCCACAACTTTCATTTAACGGATTTCCTGCTCGATGCCATGGTCCAGGCCAATAGTATTAAACATTGCAACACTTTTATTGACTGAAAAATTTCCTTCTAAATACTGCCATGTATCTGCTTCCTTCTCTTTCAACTGATGCATTAGTGATAAGTACTCTGCGACGGGCATAGTTGTGAAGGCCGTACACGAAAAAGTATGGAATCATCAGATCAAGTGCAGAAATGTGCAAGTTTGAATTGTCTTGTCATGTAACATGTGTGAAGAGAAATAATATCTCATACATAGTCATGAGGTTTCTCAAGAACTGAGCTTGGTGTGTCAAGGAATTATCATAATTGTGCAAATTGGTGAATATTTCAACTTCACTAAGATCATTAATCAGTTCCTCATGGGTATGCCGAAGCGTAGGATCATATGAACTCTGGTTTTCAAACGTCAGTAGATACGCTGATACAAGCGGCCTTAGCTTACCAGTAACATCAGGGTATTTGACTAAAATTGTGTGATGTATAGTTTATGCAAGGCAAGATAGAGGATCATGTATGCTTCTATAGCATGTTTAATATGCTTTCCACGTAGAATCTGGTCTACGGATGCTGGCCCATAAATTCTAGCATCGATAAAATTTGGTCTAGTCCACTACACTCAACATACTTTTCAATTGCTTTAAGTAAAGTGAATACAATATGAAGCTCACCAGGCTGGAAAAGAAAATTGTAGTTGATGTTGTCTTTTGCCGGAGTTTCATTGCTTTGGCATATAACTGGAGATCTAAGGTAATTATTTCTTACACTTTTTTTAGGATGTAGTAGTAGTAGTAGTAGTAGTAGTAGTAGTAGTAGTAGTAGTAGTAGTAGTAGTAGTAGTAGTAGTAGTAGTAGTAGTGTTCTGGCAAATCTGCAGTGCCTCGTAATGGTTACCCCAATCTGTTGATGGACCCGGGTATAGGGGGAGGCCACAATAAGTTGTGATCGGTAATGCGTCAATGATCATGGATTTAAAGACTGTCCATGCTGGAGTTATATTTTCCGAAATTGGGTTTAATGTTTAGGTTAGAAACCAGATATAATCTCATATGCGGTTTATGCCTCCATCAACTGTATCTGATACAAATGCCGGATAATTAGGATTTGGTGGCTCTGGCGTCACACGTCATTGCTATTGTGAATGGGTCATTTTTGAGTGACCTGGTCTGATTGCGTTCTATGCTAAGCATATCATGGTGGCTGTTGTAGTCATTGTTTGATATACAATTTGCGCTGTGCCATGACATTCTTGTGGCATTGATGTTATTCATCTTCATAGAAGTACCTGTCAGATACACTAACTTACATTGAATCGGCGCAGGATTTCAATGTTATCGATAACTTGGGAAGTTTGGTCTATTTCCTAAGTTTCCAGATCGTCTCCTGATTTGTCTACACTTCGTTGGGTATATATCCAGCACCGTTGGTGATATTGAAAGTCATTTGCTACTGCGTCAGTCGGATCTGAAAGCGCTTTTAATTGGATAAAGAAACTCTTCTCCATAAACTTCTGAGCAATTTCAAGTATCTTTATTCCTTTTTCTTTGTGCAACCGACCACCTGGCTTCTGCCAAATAATGTAGAGATCCAAGTCATATGGAGACGATACCGATCGAAGTTGTTTCTGTGATATCTCTGTATTGCCGCTCGTGGATGCTGACACATTAGGTGTTTGTGAAGATGGTCGATGTTTTGGTGTAACAAACGACACATTATGGAGTGTTTTAAGTTCCTCTTGTTCACTATACCACGGTAAAGTCCATATGATACAATGCATTGCATTCTAACATATTTAATGAACTTAATCGTTGCTGCACGGGTATAACATTGGAATTTCTGAGACTTTAATATTCACTGATTCAATATTTTTTTCACGGATTCTCGCTTAGGATTTTGCGAGCAGGTTCGTGAGTCTGATTTTTGGGGAACAACACATAGCGAGAAATTTCTTTCCAACCACGCTCTTTTGGGTGTGGATCCAGATTCACTGGGGTGGGGGGGGTCTGAACAAAGAAGATAAAACGTGATCTTATTTTATAAAGACTAATTATTACAGCGAATGACTAGTCTCGCCGTCTAGCGTACTATCTCGCACCTAAAACCGTACTAGGAATAAGTGCGTGACTGGTTTAGAATGGCATCACTATGGTCACGGACAAGTCAAACGGCACTTATTGTAGACCTTGAAGAAATTACAGTTTTTAATGTGATATCAGACTATGGAAAATGATGGTCTGACTGAAAAACTTCACTTCAGGCTATAGCTTCAACCATAGCTTGGTAAATACCTGCGGATAAACCTTCTGGCACCGGCGCACGCCTAACGACTTCATTGCCGTAGCTTGGTCTAGACTTTGTCTAGCATTGACTAATGGTATACAAGTCGAAAACCTGCATCTTTTTACGTAAATCTAGTGTAGGTTTGATGCCGAATAGATGTTAGAATATGCTAAGTTAGAGTAGCCGCCTTACAAGTTACATGGTGAGTTGATGTATCTTCAGAGTTGTTAGCCAGGTGTGTAATTCATTTCAATAGGAACGCTAAAATGAGCTGGAAGAAACACGGGCCTTGCCTGAATCTTCTCGGTTGTCAGTCAGATCGGCCCACTGTAATTGCTATAAATGTCGTCCATCTTACCATCTATTGTACGAGGCGAGCGAATGTCTAATTCACTCCATTCTAGACTCATCAGCCGTTTTCGGAGAAACCTATGACATCAAGTCTCAATCCTAGATTAGAATGATACCATAATAGACCTTTCCAGTTTTAGCTATGCCCACCCATCTGTAGCTAAGCTCCACCCACACCTTGCTCGTGTTGGGATCGATCGATTCCTGAGCACCCTGGCCATCAATTTCTAGAAAACTAAACCGGTAAGCTGTTAAATATTTTGAAACAATGACAGCAACAGCGCCCAGTCAAATTAGTTTCAAAATAGTCATCAGCATGTTTATTAAATAGCAAAGACATACAATTCGTACAACGTGCCGGCCCATTAAAGACGGACTATTTAGAATCATTCATGACGTCATGATTATGACGTCAGCATACACGTCACTTATTTAATTATGACGTCATATGACGTCAGATGATCGATGAATAAACTTGGAAATGTCCATTATGAAGACTAGTTAAGTTTCCTGATAAACAACATCTTGTAAATTTAGAATGAAATGTTTACAGTGGCTTGACTACCAGGATTAATTAACGTATCATTCGTATAGCGACCCAAGATTACTAGATCTGGAGTACATAACATTATGAACGAGAAAACGAATGTTAACATGAAATTGACAGTCCAAGACATTTTCAAGAAAATCGGGAATACAGAGAGAATGGTGCAATAAGAATAACTACTGATATTAGATGTGAAGAGCATTGCTCATTGCATTTCAGAGCAAGTGTCCAGGCTTGGACGAGTAGCTGTACAGTTATATTACGACGAGAACTAGACTGGAATTCCTGCATAGATCGCAACACGAATGCGAAGACTTGTCAAGCCAGGAATATTTTGGATATGTTGTGTCAAGAAGAGCCAATGGAAGTAGACATGTTAGAGGATTCGAATTATGTAGGACTGGCTATCCATGAGATAGCTGTATGACTCGACAAACAGAATTATAAGACGATGCATAAAGTATGTAGTGTGGTACAACATCTTCATGTAGTACCCAAAGTACCATGACAAGTTAAATCAAAGATTGCGCTGGCAGAACAGGAAACACCAATGTGTTTTAAATGTCGCAAGAGAGGCCACATTAAACCACGTGGTAGAGCCATACTGTTACCTCAAGTGCAGCCAGCACCCAGTATGCAAAAACATGTGTGTTTCAATTGTCTAAAATCGGACATATTGTCATGGAGTGTATAGCGAGAACGGTTGTCTTCAAAATCGTAATAATAGTGTGTGTAATAACTACCGTCATGGAATACCAATGAATGTCGAGATGGAGGAAGCATTTCAACCTGCATGGGGGGGGGGGGGGGTAGAAAACCATCAAGAAGGCGACAGGAAATCACCTTCAACGTGACATTGAATATGTCGATCACGACGGATTTGTACTAATGAGCGAAAATATGGATGCATATGGACAATATGCAAATGTTGTGGATGACAATCAATTCCAATTAGGAAATGAAGCCGGTAGAAGCCAACAGTGATCACAGAAACGTTCCTACTCCATCTCAAACTAGATTCTAATGATCATAAAAACTCCAAATTTGGTTAGTACGATGTTTTAGTTGATACTGGTGCAAGCTCTTCATTTATTAGAAGCAATGTGTGGAAAACTCTGTTAGATGCCAGACCTTTAAGAAAGGCGCATATTTTATTAGATATAAATAGTTCACAAATAAAAGTATCCAGTGAAACTAAGGCTGCGCGGTATGGCATAATGTCAAACCAGTGACGATATCAGTTTTCAAACCGGTTTGAATCATATATCGGTTTTATGGTGTGAGGTGGGGCTGAGGATGAGTGGGTACAAGAGACGCATGTAGCAAGTTTTACTCTACCTGTGTTGTCTGTAACCTTTGACCCAAAATACACGATCACGACTTAGTTTCTTTACAATAAGGTATATTGCCTTCTGATTACGCCTGTAATTGTTAAAACCTAGCTTCTTATGACGAACAATATTGTGTGTAGTACAATCGATTAATTCTAATGTGCCAAATTGATCGTTTGTTCAATCATCAGGCGTTGAATAACAGGATATTTACCTTAATTAATGTTAATCAGTTAAAGAATGTGCTGTTATTTTTATACTGCGTGTTTACAATTGTTGGTGTCACGGACAGCATAAACCTTCAATCAATTACTCTCATTTTAACATTCTGATGACCAGTGGTCATCGAGTGATATCGTTTACATTGGTTAGACATCCCAGTAATAATGAGTGTGTGCTGATACAAAAGGCGGCCGTGATTAGAGCATACGCCTATTGAATTAAGACTGTTACCGGTATATAACGTAAACTGACACCACTGGCCAAGGTGGTCGTTCACTTGTGATCTTAGCTTTAAAGACTTATCACAACAATGCTAAGTAACCCACCCCATCTTTAGATGTCTAGATACCTCTGTCGCTCAAAAATGCAGCGCCAATAAACATGTTTATTTTGTATCCGAATTGCAACAATTTAAAAATCCCTCAGAACTCGCGATGTGGACTACCTGTTTAAATTAGCGGGTTTGAACAATTAGTTTTAGATATAGGTAATCGTGTGATTTTAACGGAATTGTGATAATGAATTATTCACGCAGCATGGGACTCATCCACTGCACACCGACCACGCGTCAGTCATGCGCACAAGAATTAAGAAGAGAAATCATTTTATGCCCAATTGGATTGTGTTATTTACAATTTTATACAAAATTATCGTGCACATTAAATATTTCGAAAGTAATTTGACTGAGATTTGGTGCTACAAATAAATGCCGCATCTTGTAGTCATATTAGTTTTAAAATATTGTAAGGTTCACAGACAAAGTGCAATTCATCATACGCAATTTAGTGATAATAGAAAATTCCGGGATTGTAGGATTTTGCATGTTCAAATGGGTCTGCGTTTTAACCCTTTAAATCCACACATTTGGTCGTAAGATTTATTATTTTCTCATGAAATGTGCAGACAAAGATCATTTTTGAAAATTTACCCAGAGTGTCTGGTTTCGTTATCGAGACAGTCATTGCAGTGGTACATTTTCAAAAATAGACTTCGTTAGATGGGCAAATTGACAATTCTCAAGACCACAAGAGAGGCTGACTCAGCAGCAATATTTGTAATTTAAAAACGATTACTCAGTAATAGATAAACCTTTGATTTAATTAAACTCGGTTTTTCGGTTTGAGCATGATTACGGCGGTTTGCAAACCGTCACCATACCGAACCGGTTTATGATGTGAGATCGGTATATCGCGCAGCCCTAGGTGAAACTCAAGTAAAATTTCAAAATGCCCAACAAATTCACCTTTCCAGAGTATCCATCCGTCACCTCGTATGACGTCATAATCAGCTCAGCGTGCATATGATGACGTCACAATCATTACGTCACAAAGGGTTCCATCTAGACCGTCATCAAATCTCAAATAGTCCAACACGTTGTATGAATTGTATGTCTAATTTTTTGCTATTTAATAAACATGCTGTTGAATATTTTGAAATTAATTTGACTGGGAGCTGTTGCTGGCTTACGCCTTAGGCAGGAACAGCACCCAGTCAAATTAGTTTCAAAATATTCAACAGCTTACATGTGTATTTTTTTCGAAATTGATAGTCAAGGTGTTCAGAGATCTATCGATCCCAACACGAGCGAGGTGGGGTGGAGCTTAGCTAGAGATGGGCGGGGCATAGCTAAAACCGTTACGGTCCATTATGACGACGAGTTAAGGTTCCTGATCAACAACATCTTATAGAGTGAAGAGTTTACAATCTGTGGGTGGAGAGTAACGTAGCTGACGGTATCTCATTCATTCATTCATTGTCATTTATGCTTGATATATTATTCCTTCTTTATCACATGTGTGCTCGTGGTTGTGCACGTGTGCGCGCGCGTGTGTGTGCGTGCGTGTGCGCGCGTGCGCGCGTATGTGTGCGCGTGCGCGCGCGTGTGTGCGTACGGGTGTGCGTGTGTGCGTGCGTGCGTGCGTGCGCGTGTGTGTGTTGGGTGCGTGAACATGCCAGAACGTGCTGCCTATTTTGGGATGGTGAGTTGGCCCAAACAATGTCTTGTACAAGCTGTTAACCTTTCCATCTCCTGTTTTGAATTCGTGTGTTCACCTAGCGCTATAATGAAACAGACCTCCTCTGAATAGCTTGAAACTAATTTGACTGGAAACGGGTGCTTATGACAGCAAGAGCTGACAGTCAATTTGTTTCAAAATATTCAACAGAATATTGTTAATATCATAAAGAATTTTCCATTTTTTGTCTATGCTGGTTAAAGCGTTAAGAGTATAGTAACGTTGGGGTGACTGGTTGTTTTCTCTGTTTAATGCAATGCTGAGGTGATCGACTGCCTCCTCTGTTTACACCAATGTTGAATTGACTGACTGGTCGTCCGGTTGATTTCAATGATGAGACGGTCTGCTCACTCCGTTTATTCCAATGCTGAAGTGATCGTCTGCTCTCTCTCCCTCCCTCCCTCCCACCCCTCCTTCCCTTCTCCCTCTCTCTCCCTCACCCTTCTCTCTCTCTCTCTCTCTTCCTCTCTCTCTCTCTCTCTCTCTCTCTCTCCCTCCCTCCCTCCCTCTCCCTCTCTCTCCCTCTCTCCCCCTCTCTCCCCCTCTCTCTCCCTCTCTCTCTATCTCGCTCTCTCTCGCTCTCTCTCGCTCTCTCCCTCTCCCTCTCCCTCTCCCTCCCTCCCCCTCCCTCCCTCCCTCTCTCTCTCTCTCTCTCTCTCTCTCGCTCTCTCTGGACTGACTGACTGGTCGTTCTGTTGATTTCAATGCTGATGTGATCTACTGCTCCCTCTGTTTATTCCAATCTTAGGATGACTGATCGGTTGTTCTGGTGAGTTCAATGCTGCGGTGATAAACTGTTCCCTCTGTTAATTCGTCCATGCTGAGGTGACTGACAGCTCACTCCATTTATTCCAATCTTGGGATAACTGACAGGTCGTTCTGTTGATTTCAATACTGAGGTGATCGACTGCTCCCTCTGTCTAAGGCCCGCTTTCCATGTAAGCCTTTCTGCGCGCTTTTCTGCGCGCTTTTCTGCTAGCAGAAAAGTCGATCTAGTGAATTTACATAGAACCATTTCTACTCTCGCGCCGAAAACCCCCGTCGCTCAGCGAGCGACTTTTCTGCCGGCCTTTCTGCGAGCAGAAAAGTCGGTCGAGTGCATTTAGATAGAATCATTTCCACGGGAACGTCCCCGTACTGCGGGTACACGCACACGCGCGTGCTGTGCATGTTGATCTTGCGCGCATGCGTGTTGCCTTATAAGCAGGTTATTTTGCAATATTGACTTCGAACGCTATGCAAATATAATAATGATGCCATGCAACAGTCATTTACTTTCGTATTATTTGCGCAAGAGACAAAGAACTCGCATTCATATGATGCAGTTAATGCAGTTAACAAACCAAAAGAGAGCACAGATTTTGGGTGCAGATATTGTTCTACCAGATCAATTAACTGTCCTGTGTTTGAAAGCTCAGCTTCAGAACCGGGCCCTTGCACTTTTGCGACATGACGCATCGCGTGTCTAGGAAAGCAAAAATTGATCAAAGATATGCACAACTAGAGCCTGAAATTCGCTTGCCTATGCCAGATTCGTTGGTAAACTCGCCCGCCTGGAAATAGACAAACCCGCGAGCGGAAAAGCGCGCCGCGCGAGCAGAAAAGCTCACATGGAAAGCGGGCTTAACCCAATGTTGGGGTGACTGACTGGTCACTCTGTTGATTTCAATGCTGAGGTTGTTCATTCTAATCTTGGGGGATGGGGAACTGACTGGTCGTTTTGGGTGATTTAATGAATATTGCACTCGATATAGTAGTGTGGTGTGATGTGTATTACCTTCTGCCTGCGTAGCTACTGACTAGGATGTATTCAGAGTCAGTAACACATGTTTTGGATATCGCCTAGCTAACTCACGTCTCGTTAAACATCAGGAACATCAAAAGGCACGGGTTTCTAGATAATTGCGCTCAGGACGTATTATAAACTACAATTACTTTCAGAGAAAATACACCATGAAAGGGCGTTTGGTTTGATAAGATGACAAGCATCATTGAATTTATTGATGATAAATTACAATCTCCGTAAAATGAGACGATATATGTCAAATACCAATCCTCAGATGTGGAGAATTTATAGAGTTCCCGATACAGGTTCACCGACAGTTTCGTTAATTTTTCTGTAATTGGGATTTTTACACCGCAATGAGCATTGGCGCGTGCAGCAGTGAATGATTAGCAACCTCCTAGTCTATACGACCACTGTGCTGTAATAATGAATCGTTTCAAGGACGGTCACTTTGAAAAGCAAAATTTTGTAATGGTAGATTTTTTCTGTTTTCCAGGAGCCTCATCCGCTACACACCCCAAACCGTTTTCTAATAACCCAATGCCATATAAGGCCTACCTACACCAAGCTTAAGTAAGAAACTGGACATCAGATTAGGAATATATGGCACAATGTGATGCATAGTTTATTAAAGGTGCTCTCGCTCCAAGCTATAAATACATTTTGGAAATTATCATTTTTTTTGTTGCAATATAAGTCTTGATCCATTCCTAATGCATATTAATTGTTATGCAAAAAACTTTGTTCTTGTCACCCATAATTGTTATTATTTGTTTTTCTCTGGTGACAACAACTTACGTTTGAGTTCCTCAACATACGTCATTAGTAGGCTTACGAAAAACTATATTTATTGTTAGTTGTGTAAATAAGTAAACCTTGATTAGTGCAATTTTTGTATCATTGTTCCAATTGCAAGTACTATATTTTTCGGCGCAAAACGTCCGATGTGCTAGATGTCATTGACGATCGTACGCTAATGGAAGATCTAATATAGGGTTTCAATGAACAGCGTTATTACAAAATATGTCAAACTTTGAGTTTATAGGATAAATACAATTTCTAATTCGTTCTAATTTAATATCACTATTATCAACCTCATCGAAAATCAGCTCGTGCAAATTTGTGACCGGTTTATAAAGTATGTATGTATGATTCCTGTGTTCTGTGACTGTAGTTAAAATATACTACAGCTTCGATCGGACATTCTTCGTGTTTGACCGCTGTGTCTTGTCCTCAGCCAAACTGTTTAGCTTCTTCAGGTCCGTTCTTGAGCTGAGTGTATCGAGTCTTCTTTTTCTTTAAGTCACTTCGGAATGCACTTAACATATGTATGCAATGACGTCCTTTCGTGGCTTTATATTTACTGGCTCTCAGTATGCTGATTTCTCCGCTTAATAATAATGATATTAAATCTTACCTCGTTCGCGATCCTCTATGTAACTATCGTTGAATGTTAACTGGTTGGCTGCTGCAAGTCTTTAGAGAATAATTTCAATGGGCAATAAATCTGGATCTGTTGAATATTTCGAAAACAATTTGACTGAAAGTTGATGGTGGGTTCAAAATATTAAACATATCCCGAGTTAAAGTGTGCGTGCCACAACTGGTATAACTTTCCATAAATAGATTACACATTTGGCATTATTTTATCAAATACACACCGATTCGATAGGCTTGAAACTTTCTCTGTTAATAACAAATACAGCTTGCGTTCAATATCTCACAGCCTTCCCCAAACGCGCTGATTGTTTCAAAATGTATCACCTGTATGTGACGTCTTCGCGCTAATTGATTTGCGCAGAGGGTTCTTATAAGACGACATTTATCTCCCTTTCTCAATAATCTTAATGAAAATGACGGATTTTACAACACCTCTTTGATAACCAGCTTAGAGGAAATCAGTCTGTCTAACAAAATAATAAACATGTACGAGTGCAGTCAGCAGGAAACCCGTACTAGAACCAATTACAAACATCGCGTGTACTAAAGGTAATTTTGGCGACACCGCTTTCAATATTTGCTTTGTTTATTATTGATTCATATGCAGAGCTATGCTAGCCATAGCTGGAGTGACGTAGATACAGTTGGCTTATCGATTGCCGGATTTAATAAAGTTGAAATCAGAATTCCAGTTTTGCGCGTTTTCAAATTTGCATTTATCTCCTATTTCTTACTGCATACTGGCACAATGTGGGAGACGGATGTTGATTGTAAATCAATATACTATTCAATTTATTGTATAAATGGCTATTAAAATTGTGTGTGCATACGAACTTTAATCCTCACGTAAAATACAGTTTGCAGAAATCCAACAGGCAGACAGTTCGTTATATTACCATGATAGAAAAGTAACAGGCCACGAAAATTACGTTCCCGCGGCCCGGAGCAACCACTTGTTACTGCACGGCAACCAAACTTTAACTCATTGGTTGCCAAGGGAGACAACCTAGATAATGTGTTATTTTCAGGGCCTGTATAGGTACTCATCGTGACTAATTACATTTTTTAGTTTTAATCCTTTAACACTCAAATTTTTTCAAGATTTCAATCTTCTCATAAAAAATGTCTATTTGCAGACCAAAAGAAGACGGTTTTTTTTTAAAGATTTACCACTGGAAGGACTGGCTCGGTTATCGAGCCAGTCATTCCAGTGGTAAATCGTTAAAAATAGTTTTCTCTTGGTCTGCAAATGGGGAATTTCTCAAGACTACGGCAGAAGCTGTTTTGGTATTTACAAGGCTTCTGTAGTCTGCATAGCTTACAACAATACATGTTTTCAACAGAATTTACAGAAATGGGGCAACCTGGAAGTGCAATTGTGCAAACTAATTTAAATGACATTCTTGCCCCTGGGGGCAACAGAATATTTTTCTAATGCTCGAGCTCTGCAGCTATACACATTGTATCGTAATCCATAAACGTGATAATAATGATTAACATAATAGCATCGGCCGGTGAGTGGACGCAACAATTCGCTTAAATTTCTGAGTTTATATGAGTATTTAGCCCAGCGGAGGTGCAATTGTAGAGCATTGTTGGTGACAAATGTTCATAATCATATGTATCATGTATACAGTCTCTCGGGAAATTGGCTTAAGTGAGGATTATTACGCGATATTATAATTTTATTATTCAAGTGGGAATTAATCAAAGAGGGAGTATCTGTTATGTATTACACCGGACAGAATGATGGGAAGGTAATGAAATCCTAGATCCTGTAATGTGACGCGCTAGTTCAATAGTACAGTAGCTCGCCGGGTAGTGTTGGGCCGTTCCGATGTCTCATGTCGACTCGCCGCGCCGCAAGTGCACAACGAGTGATGACGCTGGTTAGCATCCGGTCTCGAGGTGACGGACCTTGAAGGAGACTGCCCTGCGGGAAACAAAAACCGGCTCCTAAGGCCAGTGGAATTCAATCATTCCGGTGGGGCCGTGGGTCACGAACATTAAACACAATGGTCTCATCCCAAGCATTTGTGTCACCAGTATACCTGTCCATAGCAATTACGTGATCTATGGACATACAAGATTTGATTTGGTGACCTAAAAATATAAGTCTATACAATGCGTTTACCTAACTAATTAAAAATATGCTAGATAAAACTACAGTAAGAGCATACGAAAATACAAGACATAGAGGCAGGTAGATGAACTTTTAAATATGGGGCTCCCGGCGGTACCACACAGACTCGTAGGTCCGCAGAGGCTCCTGTACACAAGACATAGCTATTTAACTTAATATAAGTTATTATACCTCTAAGCTGAAAGGAAGAAGGCGATCACAGACGAAAATGTGCTTCACGCGGGAACTACTCATAGCGCTAGTTTGGGTGAGGAGTATTATCCTGGCGTGGACCGTCGTCGCTGAATCCTTGCGAGAGGCAAGTTCCTCACGCGGGCCTCCGTCTCGGGAAGGTGTCGCCACGGCTTAAAGCGGGAGAAGAATAGTAGGCAAAAAAGGCCCACTCTAATATTTCAAACAAAAATGCTGTAGAAAGAAAAGACCATACCAGTGAGTTTATGACTATAGGGGTGCGTACAGTTTTACGTGAAGACGGAACGGAAGATTCCCGATGGATTCCTTCGTCACCGTCTTATGTGACTCCTAAAATGCTGAGTTAGTAGTTGCCACTTTATTTCTGCGGGCCATCCGCTTTGCTTAATTCCTTTTTGTTGTTTTCAAAACAAGAATTAGTTTAGGCCGCAACTGGCTGATATCTACCTAGCTATTAGACACGGCTGTCACAGAGAACAGATGCCCGAGGACATCAATACTGTAGACAGCACTTATACATGTTACTTAGTGGGATGTCCGAACTGGGTGAGAATCCGGACATTCCACTTCGCAACCACATGAAACATTACAAGACATGGTTTACATTTCACGAAAGCATTATTGGGCCATATCTCCTATCGTTATGGTGGGGTTAAGAGAGACGAATGCACACCGTAAATGTCCTTCCTGTTAGGGCGTGGCGGATCTAAATATCATGCCCAAACATTTTAACAGAATTTGGTGAGAATACGTATCTCGCCCGTCACCGGGTCCTATGGAACTAACCGTTTAACCTGTCGTTAGGTTTATATACAAGTTGCCGGTTTTGCACTGTGGTGAGGGAGGATTGTCAGTAAATAAAATACTAATTAATACATGTGTTTTCGCAGTGCTTTCCTACAATGGCTTAAAGTGCTAACTACTAAGTATCCAAAGATACACAGGAATGTTTATGTGATACCGCACCCCAGGCCATCACCGCTCGGAAACCCCAATAGTTTCCCAGAGTCGGATCAGCCATGGTGCGGATAGGCACATCCAAACAATTAAGAAGTCACAAAGCTGAGTGGAACATGAAGAGAGACAAAATCTTACTTATAAGTCTTACCGGAGTACGGGGCTAGATTATCGCACTGCCAGAAGAGAAGACTATATTACACAGTATGTAATGAAGAAAGTGTCTCTAATCATGACTTAGCCCCACCGTATTTATCATCACTCATAACTAGACGAATAGCACCGAGAGCACTAAGATCGAGTGAACAGCTACTCTGCGTAGTACCCAATTCCAATCTTGTCATTGGAGAGCGTGCTTTCTCCATAGCTGGACCAAAACTTTGGAACGACCTTCCATCCAACATTCAAAACAGCAACAATGTTGAGGCTTTCAAAACTCTTTAAAAAACCCATTTGTTCCAAAAAGCATATTTCACTATTTTAAATTAGCTTTAACTTTTTGTAAAGCGCCTTTGGGCCATTAATTCTGGAACATACATACTATGAATCGTCAGTGTGTCAGTGTGTCAGTGTGTCAGTGTGTCAGTGTGTCAGTGTGTCAGTATATCAGACATGTGAAAACTGGTCGGCCAATCCTTAACTTTTAGTCTTGGTGCGGTGGTCCAGTGGAAAGATGCCTGGTTGCTGATGCTATGCGGAGTTGCAGGATGACGGTTCGATCCCCCGACCGGGAGATGGTGATCAACAAATTAAACTAACGGGTGCAGCACTGTCGGCTAAGTTAGCACATGGAAATTGAAGCCGCACGTTGCCAGTGCGTCAATAAAATAAAAATACATATACTGCCAGAGCCGTGCTGGAGTCAGAGTACAATAGGCGTAAAAGCCTAGGATTGATTGTGACAGATGCATCCACAGATAGTCCCATATGAATCGTCAGTGTGTCAGTATATCAGACATGTGAAAACTGGTCGGCCAATCCTTGACTTTTAGTCTTGGTGCGGTGGTCCAGTGGAAAGATGCCTGGTTGCTGATGCTATGCGGAGTTGCAGGATGACGGTTCGATCCCCCGACCTGGAGATGGTGGTCAACAAATTAAACTAACGGGTGCAGCACTGTCGGCTAAGTTAGCACATGGAAATTGAAGCCGCACGTTGCCAGTGCGTCAATAAAATAAAAATACATATACTGCCAGAGCCGTGCTGGAGTCAGAGTACAATAGGCGTAAAAGCCTAGGATTGATTGTGACAGATGCATCCACAGATAGTCCCATATGAATCGTCAGTGTGTCAGTATATCAGACATGTGAAAACTGGTCGGCCAATCCTTGACTTTTAGTCTTGGTGCGGTGGTCCAGTGGAAAGATGCCTGGTTGCTGATGCTATGCGGAGTTGCAGGATGACGGTTCGATCCCCCGACCGGGAGATGGTGATCAACAAATTAAACTAACGGGTGCAGCACTGTCGGCTAAGTTAGCACATGGAAATTGAAGCCGCACGTTGCCAGTGCGTCAATAAAATAAAAATACATACATACATACATACATACATACATACATACGCTGATGCTATGCGGAGTTGCAGGATGGCGGTTCGATCCCCCGACCGGGAGATGGTGATCAACAAATTAAACTAACGGGTGCAGCACTGTCGGCTAAGTTAGCACATGGAAATTGAAGCCGCACGTTGCCAGTGCGTCAATAAAATAAAAAATACATATACTGCCAGAGCCGTGCTGGAGTCAGAGTACAATAGGCGTAAAAGCCTAAGATTGATTGTGACAGATGCATCCACAGATAGTCCCATATGAATCGTCAGTGTGTCAGTATATCGGACATGTGAAAGCTGGTCGGCCAATCCTTGACTTTTAGTCTTGGTGCGGTGGTCCAGTGGAAAGATGCCTGGTTGCTGATGCTATGCGGAGTTGCAGGATGGCGGTTCGATCCCCCGACCGGGAGATGGTGGTCAACAAATTAAACTAACGCGTGCAGCACTGTCGGCTAAGTTAGCACATGGAAATTGAAGCCGCACGTTGCCAGTGCGTCAATAAAATAAAAAATACATACATACATACTTTGTGAACCTATCCTATCGAGCTGAATAGAAAAGATTTAGTCGGTAGCATGCCGGGCTAAACAGAGTTATAGCACGGACAGCGACCTCAGTGAAAAATTGTTATGTGGCGGGAGAAAATGCTGCATATATAAATGTTGCTGTATAGTGTTTCCTACGTGCACTGCAGTCCTATATTTTCTATAACTAAGCAAAACAAGTTAACGGATGGCCACTGGCCATATACATACATAATCTAACCAGAACAAACAATACGGTGTCAAACGATTAAGATTTTAGTCATCGGGACCGTTATTGAGGATACAATATAATTAATAAACCTATATAGAGAAATAATTAAACGGTGAAGTATAGTCAGTTGAATACTTAGTAGTCATTCCAAAGTTAGGCTACCGTGTTACTGAAATTGATACGTTGATCCGTAGTCGACGTGAAATGATGCGCTCTCTGGAAGCTGGAAAGTTCCCGCAGGTGGGTTCCCGCAAGCTGTTTTCCGCAAACAAGACTTCCGCAAGAACGTTCATGGCGAGGGAACATCGCTCAGCACTGTAAGCCTATTAGAATGTCTAACGAACAGTCAGCAAAAGATACGATAGTACGATAGAACTTGAAGAAAGTTCCCGTACACCGATGGCACGGATGGAAGGTGTAAACAACCCGATCACTAGCGGGGGTTGTAAGAGGCAAATGAAGATACAAAACAAAGCTTCACGGTGCTGGGTATGTCAACCAGCTCTGAAGACGCACCGGGCAGAGTTTACTTGCTACGGTCGAAAGTCGAAAGAACCTACACGATTGGTGCGGCGTCGTTTGAAATACCACTTTTAGGCGTGGCCCTCAGATCTGGCGAGTCATCCATCAAAGAACATCCTGCCTCTATATCTGTAGACTCACATATTCAGGCCGCAAAGGCCTCACCGCAAGTTTGTGTTCCGAATGTAGATGTAGTATTTGTGAACGATTATCAAAAGTTCCAAATTACTCCCGCAGATGGGGAGTTACAAAATTGTTTTAGTGCGGTGGGTTGGCTGACACATAGCGAAAGAAGACGTGTATCGCGCTTGATAGTAGTTGGTACAGCTCCAACCTGTTAGGCCCCTGGCCGAGGATGCTCTCGATCACTGGATCGCTTCTCCTTTTATACTCTCCGTGACGTCACAGGCGCAGGCTTCATCCAATCATCGTTCGAGCAACAGCCAATCAGCGCATCGCTAATAATAGCTTCGTCGAACGTTCTAGAACATTCTAGAAGCTGTACGTCCACATGGTTATGACATCACGGCAATATTTTGAAGATAATCAAGAAGAGTTTTCCCTGGATAACTCAGCCATTTGCGCATAATGCGTTTTAACGAACTTAGTCGTTTTTCGACACGCTCTCTCTCCCATAGGCCCATATACACTTATAGCTCTACCCAGAGGGGCGTGTTCAGGAAACGAATCCTAGACAGGCGGCGCGTACCCAGCTTAGCTGGTACGGCCGGTACCCGACCGGTCGATCCGAACTACAGTACACTAAATCCAAAAAAAAACTTAACGCGAAACTTCCGAAACAAAGATAGAAACACGTTTGTTAGTTTGAACATCGTTTGAACACGATGTAAGAAATGTTCTGTTGAATATTTTGAACATAAATGGTTTGGAAGACATTGCTGCCTAAGGCGGCAATGTCTTCCAATCCAATTATGTTCAAAATATTCAACAGTGCTATTATTTAGTTTTGGAAAGATTCTAAGTTTGTTCTGAGGTGTACTGTGCACTAGGCAATGCCAGGAATGTGTCTTATTGATTAGTTCGTATTACGCTCACGAACATAATTATGTGTATCTAGATTGGAAACGCGTGTTTATATAAACATTATGTTGAATATTTTGAAACTAATTTGACTGGGAACACTAGTGCCGCGATTAGTTTCACTACTTCAGAATATTCAACACCTTACCTGTATAGTTGCCGAGAAATTGAGATTTAATAAACAATCTGGTGGATATTTTGAAACGAATTTGCCAGGGAGTTGTTTCCGCGAAGAACAGCGTTCCACCTGTCATGTCAGAAGGTATGAAAAGGAAAACACGTGATTCCCATAATGACCTGGGATGTATTCATGACGAAGGCGAATCTGATGATTCTTCAGATTTTTCGTTTTCATTAAAATTAGATTGTGTAAAAAATCTGAAGTCTGATGTCTGAAGGCAAATCTGATTAGTTGGATAGGTCAAATTTCTCCATATTTTGTCTAATGCCTCAGCCAATCAGAATGTGTGCTCTAAATACGTCATCATCCTTGACGTCATCAGCCAACAATCAAAATGGATGCGCCTGGGTCACTTCGAATTTTGGGCGATTTTAATGAGATGTTTGTCATTAAATAGCAGAAGGAGAATTGTTTGAGGGACTCATTAAACCCGCTTTAAATAAATCTGCTCTCTGCTGCCACCATTGGTAACGCTAAGTGATGTTATATCTTGGCACTGCTAATGACGTCATATTTTTTCTTCCGATTTTTTCTGATCGTTTAAACGCTCTTTAGACTCGTGGTACAGCGTCAGATTTTTGCTTCAGATTTGTCTATCAGATTAATATGATCGTAAAAACCGGCCTTAAATAGAAGCCCCATCTACATCAATATACCACTTATTAATTAACCAATTGACGGTCAAGATCTGTAAAAAAGAAGAAAATATCGCTCATTGAATGCAATTCATTTGCAGGCGAAGCGAAGAGAATTTTCAAACGTTTTCCAATGGAATTTACAAAAAAGTCTTTCAGTTGTCCTGTAAATGAAGGCTATCCGAACATTATATGGGCAAGTAAATTCAAATTTGTGCATAATCAGTATCCATTTGTAAGCCAAGGGGAGACTATTTTTGAAAATTTATCACAGAATGACTAGCTCGGTAACCTGGCCAGTCATTCCAGTGGTAAATTTTCAAAAAATAGCTTTCTCTTGGCCTGCAAATGGAGATTCCTCAATACTACTGAAGAGACTACTTTGGTCAGTTTAACCATTAAATGGTTAAGTTGATACATGATGGGATAATATCCATCTAATGTTGGTGAATACTATTAGTTACACCACTGTTTTACCACACGTGCACACGTTGTATTTCTCTAGCGCAGCGAGGGAAATACATTTTATATTTCCCGAGCGTAGCGAGGGAAATATATTTGTTTTGCACGTGTGTTAACAGCCTGTACTCCCGGAAATACACTGGTGTAACGAATTTATTACCCCTCAGTCGTCAGCGAGAGATTAAGACAGAGAGAGAGAGGGGGAGAAACTGAGTGAGAGAGAGAGAGAGAGAGAGAGAGAGAGAGAGAGAGAGAGAGAGAGAATTTTATCTTATCCTAAATATTGCCAATTTTCAACACTTTATGATGTCAGTTTCAGAATGCATCAACACTTATGACGTCATGAGGTTCGTCATTGGCTATTGTTACGTCATAATTAATGTGCGCATTAAGACTAAAACACGATGTTCGCGCGGGGTATACCTTGTAGTAATGCCCTCGCGTGAGAGAAATACCAGATCATACATCACTGATCTTAACCAATCAAATAACAGCATATGGTCTGGTGACATTGCTGAGGGGCAATACAGATTTTTACCTACTCTCTTTTCGTACTTAATTACCGTTCGTGAATAAGGCTGCTGGGATAATATTAGAAAAACATCCGTGAGTGAATTCAATGTCAATATGCTACCAATGACATTTAATCAAATTGCATTCTACGCAAATAGCGTTGTACTGTGCTTCGCATACGTCATTACTAAAGGGATAATTAAATGGTCGATACGGCATAATGTTCCATCTCTAAAAAAAACCATGACAAATTGTACATTTATTTTGAAACATTGATCAGGAAACATTGATCGACATCCGTTTAAATGAACACTTGGCCAACGGAAGTAATCTTATTTGGAACATCGATGCTTCCGTGAATCTGATGGCTCAGGCGCTTCAGGGACTTCGTCAGTAATGGTTTTTAAAAGTCACCAGTGTCATGGAGCAAAAAATGTCCAATTAGATTAACTGTCGAAATGCTGCACGCCATCAGACAAAATGTGCAATGAGCAAAATCTCTCTTGACTTGCTGAATGTCCTGGAAACAATTTGACTCACAGTTGTTGGTGGCTTCCACCAACATCTTTCAGTCAAATTGTTTTTTAAATAATTAGTAGATCCAAAGATATAACCCCTGGAATATGTCGTCTGCAAAGCTCAGATATCAGACGATTAAACCAAACGATGCACACTTTCATGGTTTCTTCCTCATTGGCAGGATTTTATGCTTCACGTTCCCAGAATCACAAATTTAAGGTAATATAATTATACAGGTAAGCTGTTGAATACATCTAAAACTAGATTGATCGGTCGATGACGCATCATCGCAAATCCCCACGTTCACCGGTTTTGAACATTTGACACACCCCACAACCCACCCCCGGTGGTGGAGCCAAATGTAAATGTCATTTTGCACACCGCGATCATATGGGTAACTCACATACCAAATTTGGTTGAATTCAATCCAACAGTGTCAGAGGAATTGCATTATAATCAATTTCCTTACATTTTGATCCCATCCCCCACCCCTTGGGGCGGGGCCAAATGTATATGTGCTCATCCACTTCACATTGATATGGGTAACTCGCATACCAAATTTGGTTGAATTCCGTCCAATAGTTTCGGAGGAGATGCATTACAATCAATTTCTGCAGGTTAAATTTTGACCTTTTGACCCCTTTCCAGCCCCTGGGGGCGGAGCCAAATCTACATGTCCTCTTGCACTCCACAATCATAGGAGTAACTCAGATATCAAATTTGGTTGAGTGCCGTCTAACAATTTCTGAGGAGTTGCATTACAATCAACTTCATGGCCTTTTGACACCATCCCCCACCCCCTGAGGCGGGGGCCAAATGTAAATGTGCTCATATACTCCACATTGATATGGGTAACTGACATACTAAATTTGTTTGAATTCCCTCCAATAGTGTCAGAGGAGTGGCATTACAATAATTTATTTACCGTTTGACCCCACCCTATCCTACCCTTGGGGGTGGGGGTGCCAAATGTAAATGTGCTCATGTACTCCACATTGATATTGGTAATCCATAGACCAAATTTGGTTGAATTCTTTTCAACGGTTTCGGAGGAGATGCGCTATAATCAATTTCCGCAGGTTAAAATTTGACCTTTTAACGCCTCCCCACCCCCTGGGGATTGGAGCCAAATCTAAATGGCATCTTGTACTCCGCGATCATATGGGTAACTCCGATATCAAATTTAGTTGAGTTCCGTCAAACGATTTCAACTGATTCGACATTTTGACCCCTGCCACTGCCCCTGAGGGCGGAGCCAAATCTAAGGACTGTCTTGCAAAGCGGAATCATATGGGTAACCCACATGTCAAATTTGATTTAATTTCACCCAATGGTTTGGGAGGAGATAGCATGACGGACGGACGGACGGACGGACAGACGGACGGAAGCGATTATAATATCTCCGACGTTTTTTTGAAAACAGGAAACTGTTGATGCCATTGCTAATATGTATGATCTAAAAAATAAAATTGTATGAGTGAGTAACTATGTTGCTTCGTGTTACTGCTTTTGTGTATTTATATGTACATAAGCTGGTAATTACAATACAGCTATATCATTTGTACCACGTTCCTGGCGAGTCAGGCAACGCATGTGGATCATTTCAAAAGTAGTGTAAGACTATTGATAAAGGAGCGCATTCACACTAGGATGCGTCAAAATAAAAAATGTAAATTGTATACCTTTACAGTATTAAATTGTGTACCTCAATATAATGTAAGAAAATAAACAGAGTTTGATGTCTTTCCATATAAATAAATCAAATTTTTAGTCGTAGATTTGAGTTAGGCATACTAGTCCCTAATTCAAATTCGTAGCTAAAAATTATATTAAGTCTCGCACGAGTAGTTCGCTAAGGATAAGATCTCGCACCAATTCTCTTCGCAATATATTTAAATGATTTAGGAAATTCTCTACGCATCCGAGAGTGTAAGTGAAATAGGCTAGGTATTGATAAAGAGCAATTATCCGCCATCGTTAACTTGCTATTGCTCATGTATGCTGACAACACAGCCATGTTATCAAACACAAGTCGCAACCTACAAGAAAGAAACAATGCATGCTTTTGACCAATATTGCGAACAATGGAACCTTAAGATTAATGTAGTTAAACCAGCGGTACTTGTATTTGGAAGCATGAAACGACAGTGAAAAAAGCAATACGTTATCTAAAAGCCAAAGAAGTTGAATAGTTCTCCTATAACATACACGTTCTCTTACCGGAAAGGAATTCAAACTACGCCATCAATTGAGCCAATTCTACTTTATGGATGTGGATAGTTGTCGCCACGCTATTTTCTTTTCAAGTGATGATTCAGGAAGATGGCAGATGGTATTAATGAGCATACGTGTCTTAGGATGCACATGTGCTTCATCTGGGAAAATGTCTGTTAAATATATACCGCTATTTTCTTTGGTACCGATAGATGTTGCTTCAAAATTCGGTTTCGGTGCTTTCCCACTTTGATCAGCACACATAGATTAAGATCAGCGGTGCGTCATTCCACTTGATCATTAAAGGGGCATATTGAAAAATTCACAAAATTGTTAAAATTGTATTCTTTTATAGGCTTATATTCCGTGTCTAATTAATAAAAAATTTAAGTTGTGAAATTGAAATAGAGGCAAGGGCCTCTATTTCAATTTCGCAACGTAGCAAATTATATTAATTTATATGGAATGGAATCATCATATGTTAAGATTTATTTCGTTTCATTACAAATAGGCTCACAGTTGCCTCTAAGAGTGTATAATTTAAACAATTTTATTTTCAGAAATTTTACTGTGAATATGCACATTTAACAGTTTTGCAGAAACGTGAGATTGATGAGAAGTGTTATTATAAAACACTTCACAGCAATCCATATCACCAAAGCAATAGAACTGTGATCTAGAAAAAGATGGCATGGTCCAAATTATCATGGCACTAACTGCGTCTTTACTGGTTGAAATGTCGAAATGATATTAGATCTCAATCCAATAGGCCAAAATTATTATTTCGCTTCCTCGTCACAGTATAGTTGATCACATGACAGCTGTGCGGAATTGGTACATAGAACGTCTGCATTGCCCACACACATGCAACGGACAGATATCTGGACAGACTGACGGGCCGGGGAAACCCGGCCCCTCAATCTGTCCAAATATCTGTCACTGGGGCGGGTTGAGTCAGAGCAGACTCGGACTTGTGTTGCATATGCATGCCTTGTGGTACACAGCATTAGCAGCAAGCGAATCGTGTACACGTAGAATCATTGATTGTACAGCGTCAGACTATTCATCTTGTCTTGCGTGACATATTGACAATATTGTATATTTAAAACCAATGGCTATTACAGGTACAACACCAGATCATCTTTTCTTTGCTTTAAAACTGGCTCGTATACAACGAAAAAAGAAGCATGTGTCAACTTTAAAACAGTGTTCATTGATGGTTCTAATGGACCTTTCCAGATTTGGGTATGCCCCGCCCATCTCTATTGAAGCCACACCCACACTTCGTCCGTGTTGGGATTGATCGATCTCTGAACTCCCTGACCACCAATGTTCCAGAAAACTACACAGGTAAGCTGTTAACTGTCTGTGGCAGCAACAGCGTCCGGTCAAATTAGTTACAAAATATTCAACAAAATATGCATTAAATGGTAAAAAGCTACAACTCGTGCAACGTGTCTGACTATTAAGCGTTAAAGACGGCCTATATGGACTCATTCATGGCGTCATGATTATGACGTCATCACACACGTAACTTAGTTGAGTATGATGTCATAAGACGTGATATGATAGATGGATAAACTTGGAAATGTCCATAGACTTTGCTACATGATTGGGATTGCATTAGCTCTGCCGGCAATGATCAGGTATTCTATGGAAGCTATAATTTTGCTTTTAACTGTTTTTAACTGACATTGTTAATAATTATGCTGTCTTTTTCACTAAGCGTTACTGCTAGTGATATTGAGCCATCTAGAGGTTCTTTACCACATCACGATCCATTCAACCACAGCCCAAAATTCTAATTAATAGTCAATAAATTGTTAGTCGTAAACTGATATTATCAGTGGACGAGTATCGCTCAACCTGGACAGCTACTCTATAACAAAATTAATGAATGAAATGTCTGGGTGGAAATGATAAGTGGATATTATAATGGCCCTTTCCAATGTTAGCTATGTCCCGCTAATCTCTAGCTAAGCTCCTTGCACGCCTCGCTCGGGTTGGGATCGGTCCATTCTCCATCAGCACAAGAGGAGAAATCAGAAGTGACCTTTTACAAAGCCTCTTATCTCGAATTAGTGTGTGAGAAATAACATGCGGTATGTTAACAATATCTAAAGTATCCATTATATAAGTCAGAATTGACCTTTCCAGTTTATCCATCCATCATATGACGTTTTAATCAACCAAGTGACGTGTAGGATGACGTCATAATCAATTACAGTATGAAAAACTTGATTTAGTCTTAAACGCTTAATAGTCCGATCCATTGTACGAATTGTATGTCTTTACTATTTAATAAACATTCTGGCGAATATTTTGAAACCAATTTGACTGGGTCAAGTTGCTGCCCACCCAGTTAAATTAGTTTCAAAATATTCAACAGCTTACCTGTATAGTTTTCTGGAAATTGATCGTCATGGAGTTCAGGGATCTATCGATCCCAACACCGGCGAAGTGTGGGTGTAGGTTAGCTAGAGATGGGCGGGGCGTAGCGAAAACTGGAAAGGGCCATTACAAGACTAAAATCACTAAATACCTTTTCATGTTACATTGATCCTAGCATATAATAACAGCACAGGGGGGTGGGGGTGTAATTATGAATTGGAGCCGTCTTAAAATCCATGCAAATATCGTTGTTTGTGCTGATTTAACTCGATCCCTGAGTGCCAATTGTCGTCTCAGATACTATTAAATACATTGAAAACAGTATTTTACTTGTATTATGGGAAATAGCTATAGCGACGTCTACGAGAGATGGGGGCCATCTTGTATTGATGACGTTTATATTTAGGAAAGGGCCATGCCCGACCCATGTATTTGTGGTAGAATGATTTGGCAGCAGTTGTCCTCCGACCACCTTGTGGGACGTCGCCTTTCTAATAAAGTAAGAAAATAAAAAAGTTATAGACATAAGTTGCTGTTGATGTCCTCTACCCATGTATCGCTTTAATTTTCATACATAGCGTTTTTTAAAGCAAGTTACTCTTTTTCTCTGAATTGCGGGCAGTTGACCTTTGCTGTTCTTTGACCTTTAACGCTGTAGGCAGATTGCCTTATATATAAAGCATCTGCCCGTAAGCGCTGTTGGAAGACGATATATACTCACAGATGTATCTGCCCGTAAACGCTGTCGGAGGCAGAGCGATATATGTGTGTCCATAAGGGCCGTGGGAGGACGATATATATATATATATATAAAGAGAAATGTACTGCAGAATTTTGCTAAATATATATATTACGCGTTTGAACGTGGAAACTCAACTGTACATTTCTGATGCCGATAATTATCGTAAGCAACAACCTTACGGGCCACAGGAATAGAGGGGCCCATGTGCATTTGAATGCAAGAAAGCAGCTGTACAAATCTAAGGCTGCTAATTGTCTGAAGCGGCCACCACATCATGGACCACAAGAATATAGGGATGCATTTATACTTATGCACCGCCAATTTCTAGATTATCGCCGTCCAAGTTTTGCGTGTGTTGGGACCAATTTATATACTTTGAACCTGGAATTCCCAGAATCTCAGTCTCAGAATAACTATACATGCAGCTAAACTGTTGGATATATTGAGGCTAATTTGCCTCCGGGCAGTGGCTGTCTAAGGCAGCAACGGCCCTCGGCCAGGTTAGTTTTCAAACTACTCAACATAACGTTTATTAACTTGTAGATCGATCAAAGACATACAATTCGTACACTTCATAACGGAATTGCTACGTTAAACCTCGTAATGACTGTGACGTCAGCTCCCTGATGACCTAATTGTCTATGCCGTCTTCTAACTAAGCTCCACATAAGTTATGCGCAAGTTGGGATGAATTTATATAACTTGAACCCCGACACCCAGAATCTCAATTTCAGAGTACCTGTACAGTTAAAATGTTGTATATCTTGAAGCTAATTTGCCTCTGAACAGTGGCTGCCTATGGCAGCAACGGTTCCAGGTCAGGTTAGATTCAAACCTTTCAACAGAACAGTTATTAAACTATAAATCGATCAAACACATACAATTGGCACTCTTCATTGCGGACTATTCAATTTTTCCCGACTGTGTTAAACCTACTAATGATTATGACATTAGCCATCTTAATAAAGTAATTTAATATGACGTCAATTACTTGGGTGACAGATTGGATCCCTCCATTAGCAACTGTACATACACTGGTATTCGGACCACCTGTCTTGGAGAAGCGCCATCCTCATGCTTCCAGAACTATGTGGCTAGTCGCAGAAGGCTGACTGTATATATTATGTAATTTCATGTTCGTTCGAATTATGCTTTTGTTTCTGTAAATTCTAGTTAAACTGTTATATTATGCCAACGTTATATGTTACATTGTAGATCTATATATGGTCAAACGAGTAATTTGGTTCAGTACCAAATAAATATATCTAAATCTAGGCGTTTTGTTAAAATCAAGTGTAACAAATGTCAACTCCTTTCCGGCGCAAGTGTGTCATTAAAACCCTTGACGGTGCCGTTGAGTGTTTCTAACACGAGCGCGTGATTACGTAACTAACACTTGACACGATCGCCATTGATTAGTCGCTTTCCCACCGAACTTACGAAAATATTTAAAGGACAATTACGTGATGGGTAAAAGTGGACTTTACTTGAAAGACAATTATATGACTAATATATTGGATCCTAAATAACAACAATAGATACAGTAATAGGAAGAATTATACCATCGTAATCATGGGAGTATTTCGTCTCTTGGACGCGGCCATCGTCATCCCCGCTCCAACGCAATCTTTGCCCAGCACGATGGCTGTACAGTAAATATAAAGACCCAATATGTGCTAATTTGTAATCGTTAGGACATTGTCCAGTTAAGCTACTAAGTTTTTCAAGTAATTCTAGTATCTGAAGTCGGTGGGATGTCGTTAACCCCTAGAACGCTGAAGTCTAGATCTCATAGATTCCATTCTCTCTATCCTATCATTAGGTGTTCATTTTGGTAACGATGCTGCCGTAAGTCATTGCTGTGCACAGCAGCAACACGTTTCAGCAACATTTTGCGCGTATTGTCAAATTACTCAATCAACTCAAGATATCGTTATAAAACTGCGTTTACCTGGCATGCGGGTTGCGGACTGCGGAACGCGGAATCGAAAGCGTCTATGCGGAATGCGGGTAAAATATCGCGTGTACCATTTACCTGCACGCAGTATCATTGCGTTATTTTACAAGAGACGTTGCGGCCGTTAGGTTGATTACCTTCCCCATGTTTGATGATATTGCGATATTGCTATCAAATTTCTATCAAAAGCGACAACAGATGTTTTACTCTTTGATATCTATCTTTCCACTGAGACCATTACAAAATGTTTGTGTACAGAGGCTAGAAATGAAGATCTAAAATGGCGGATACTGATGACCATCTGGATTCAAAATGATCACTTGGCTAATCTAACAACATGCAATTGTAATATTACTGATTTCCTAATTTTTGTTCTACAAATCAGTTCTTATAAGACGATGCGTCGGCTTTAACTACATGGATTAACATTTCGTTGCTAGGTTACATCTGCTCTATTCTGCACCGGAATTTTTTCCGTCTGGAAAGATCGCTACAGCGAGTGATCGGTTTTTCCGCATCCCGCCGTCCGCGTTCCGCATACTGCTTACCGCATGCAGGTAAATGGATGAAGGAAAATAGTAAAGAGTGATCTGATGTATATTCCGCGTTCCCTTTTCGCAACCCGCTTCACACATTCCGCGTGCCAGGTAAACGCAGCTTAACACATGTCGCAGAAAGTGTAAATATATGTTCTGAGAAAACATGATAATAGCTTCAATAACAAAATTTGCCGTGTCGGTGCTTTATCGTGCTATCCCATAACTGGGACAGCTTCGTCAAAATATCTTAATTATTGAAATTACTACAGCTTGCCGATCGGCCGCGGAAAATTCCCAAATCTTATGTCAAAATGATAATTCATTTGATGATATCTCCGCTTGAGCAAAATTATAATTAGTCAGGCAAATAGGCATTTATTTCAGCTTTAAGCACACTCTGATTTCATCAAAATACGCACAGTATTTCCAAAGATAGAGCCTGTGAGACAACGGCATCGCATACTGAATTTGACCCACAAAAATATAACTAGCAACTGAGGGGCATTCAACAATTTTGTATTATTAT
The DNA here is from genome assembly GCA_034401795.1 of Chaetoderma sp. LZ-2023a. NCBI lineage: Eukaryota > Metazoa > Mollusca > Caudofoveata > Chaetodermatida > Chaetodermatidae > Chaetoderma > Chaetoderma sp. LZ-2023a. Next base: position 75,344,375 of record CM067364.1, read on the forward strand.
TATTATTATTATTATTATTATTATTATTAATATTTTTATTATTATTATTATCCAATTTTAGGGAAGAAATTCCCGTAAGCAACCGATAAGGTGTGCAGTTTCAGTTAGCCCTCCATCCTCTTGTTTGTATTATTTTACACTTGCAACCCAAAATAGCTGTATCGTCAGCCCAGTGGTCGGTCGTTAATTGCGACACGTTTGCCTGTCTGCCCGCCCATCACGCATGCCCTCCCGCCCACCCGCATACCCGCGTACCCGCTCACCCACCTGCCAGAAACTTACCGACCACCCACCCCACCACCACATACACCGCCCCATTGGCCGCCCAGCTACCCACCCGCCCACCTGCTGTCTGTCCGTCCGCCAGTGCGCCGTCCAGACTGTCAGCCCATCCACCCATCACCTGTCAAGCTGCAATGCATTTTTGGCTGGGCCTATAATTAGTGCTTAAAATGGTAATAAAATCTAAGTGATCTAGGCCTACTACGTATAGATACCAATGCATGGCATATCTAACTCCGTCGTGAACGTTTAATAGTCTGTTACTTGTACGAATTGCATTGAATACTTAGAAACTAATTCGACTGGGCATCGTTGCTGCCATAGGCAACAACAGCTGCACCCAGTCAAACCAGCTTCAAAACTTTCAACAGCTCCCCTACACAGTTTTCTTGAAATTGCGGTTCAGGTAATGTTCAGGGTTCGATCGATCCCAACACGAGCATAGTATGAGTGGAGCCTATCTAGAGTGGATTTGTCCATTAAACTATTATCTGCCAGTAGCATGAACCAAAAAAAAAATGGAAATGAATCGGGATTATTTGAGAAAAATATATTTACTAAACCTAGGAGTGTTTAACTTGGAACCAATTAGTGACGCAGCCAGTTTCGGTCAAAATGATTTCAAAATGCACTGCTGGTTTCCAAGGTCGCAACATGATGCCTACTGAATATTTAGAAATTCGTGTAACTGAATGCAGATCCTGTCTATGGAAACAACGGTTTTCAGTCAAATTGTTTTAATATTAGACTATATATTACCTGTTTTAAGTAGTGGCTAATCAGTTTAACGCGAATATACACTCGGTTTGTAATGGTATCTGACTCGGATAATTGGCCATGGGCATCTCACTGTACCTCGGTCGAGTCGTGACAGGTCGGTTAACCTGGCACGTCGTACATGTCTCTAGCATACGTACCACGTCTTTCCTCAAAGACGTCCATACAAACGAATCTCTTACCATACTGATGGTCTTCTGCAGACCTTGGTGACCGGCTCGTTCATGAGCCATCCGGAGCACTTTCTCACGGAACGGGGTAGGTAACATGATTCTGGGGTACTCAGCGTCCAACGCTGAAGGTGTAATTAATGAATATAATATACCGTTCTTGACCATATACTCCTCCGGGGTGTTCTTAAACAACTCCGGGTATTCCTTGGTCTGTTCGGCACACAAATCGTCATAGGGAATGTCAAATACCTCCAGAGGGACATGCGGTAACGCACCCTCGTCTACATCCGGTATGACAAAATCGCCTGTGTCTAAGGTGGCGATCTCCACTGGATGACGTAACCTGGACAACATGTCCGCTCGAATATTCTTCGAGCCTTGGATGTATTCAATCTTACATCCGTACTCGTCAATCAGCACCGCCCAGCGCTGCACTTTCATGTTTTTAACCTCTCCCACAAACAAACTCTTTAGGGGTTTGTGGTCAGTATACACGGTGAACTGCGCACCAAATAGATAAGGCCTAAGCTTCTTCAATGCGTATATCACAGCATAAGCTTCCTTCTCTATTACAGGCCAGTTTAGCTGACTGTCCTTCAGGGTAGAGCTTGCATACTGTATCACCCTTTCTATACCCTTATCATCTACCTGTACCAATATCGCACCTATCGCATAGCTAGACGCATCAGTATAAAGCTTATATGGAGCATTTAAATTCAGATAGGTGAGAACCGTCTCACTACACAGCAAGTTTTGTAATTTCTTAAACGCTTGCTGTTCCTCCATACCCCATTCAAAACGTTTATATTTCTTAGTCAATTCTATCAAAGGCGTAGCAATTTCGGCATAGCCTTGCACGCAAGAGCGGTAATAACCTGTAGCTCCCAGGAAACTTCTCACCTCACCCACATCGCGTGGTGGTGACATTTCCCTTATGACCTTGACCTTCTGGACCTGATGAGCCACTCCTTGTGCAGAAACACGATACCCCAACAAGTCCACAGACTCGTGGGCAAACTCGCATTTCTTTTTCTTAACCTGTAAATTGTATTCTCGAATCCTACGCATAACCTTACGCAAATGCTGTGCATGCTCAGCCGGGTTTCTTGAATATATGACTACATCATCAACGAAAACATGCAAATATTTTCCCACGAATTCTCGGAAAATATCGTTCATTGACCTCTGAAATACGGCACCTGAGTTGCAAAAACCAAACGGCATCTGAATAAAGTCGAACAAACCTTCGCTGCAAACGAACGCTGTTTTCTCTATGTCTTGGCTGTCCATTGGTATCTGCCAATAGCCAGACTTCAAGTCCATAGTCGAAAATATTGTTGCGCCACGCATCAAGTCAAAAATATCTGTTATATTCGGCAATGGATAACTGTCTTTATGACATACAGAATTCAACTTCCTGTAGTCAACACAAAATCTCATGTCCCCGCCCTTCTTAGGGACTAACGTAATGGGCGACGCCCAGGGCGATGATGACGGTCTTATGACGCCCGCTGCCAGCATTTCAGCCACTTGATTCTTGACTACATATTGCTTTGCAAGCGGTAGACGGTAGGCTTTCTGCCATATAGGAAACGCATCTCCTGTTGGTACCGTACACTTCACTTTGGGGACCAATCCTAAAGTGTTTGGACGAGCCGTATCAAAGTTATCCGCAAAGTCCTCAAGCACTTTGTCGATAGCTTTGTATCCGGTCGTTTCCTTGCAACTCTCATACACATAATCTATTTGCTCCCTATAGGGGTATCTAAAGGGATATACCTGGCCAAACCATACTACTACTTTGGCCTGATAATCAATCTTCGCATTTCCCAAGTGCAAAGCATCTGCACCAAGCACACATTTATGCCGCATTCTCGCTACTACCATACTTGGAATAGGATGGGCATTACTGAATTTTACCTGGGTCTCCTCCAAAAGTTCTATTGCGGAACCATTTACTGCCAAGAGCATCTTCGCTCTTTTCAATGGCCTAGCATTCAACATGCTACACCATATATCCTTGCGAATCAAGGATGTACTAGCACCAGTATCCACTAAGGCATGCAAGTACTCACCCTGATCTGTTAAACCGTTTTTATCCATTTTCAGACGGATTAGAAACCGCTCGGTCGGTGAACTCACCAACGGTCTCCTCCGTCGTCGTTTAATGGACTCCTCCGTCCACTAACCACTTCTGCATAACGGTTTTGACAGAAGGATGAGTCCTGTCCGATACCGCATGAATAATGGCCATGCTCATCCGTCCCTTCCCCGGTCAACACGAATCCATCTCGGTCCTCATATTCGTCATTACTTCTAAAACGATTGTTTATGTCCTTTCTGACATTCCGTGAACAGTCCCTCGGCATGACAGTTCTCTCCTGCTGTCTTCGGTCGACTAGGTCGATGTCCATATCGTCGGTGCTGGGACGCTTGATCGCCTGGTGGCCGGTTGGACCCTTTTGTTGGGTCCATGCAGGACCGTTCTGCAGCGGATGTTCGTACTGTGGGCAGTCTCTCACGTAGTGGCCGTCTTTGCCACACCCGAGTCATCTTACCGTTATGGCAGGAGTCGTCTTCCATTTCATATACGCCCCAAAACAATTCTGGGCTGTGTGTCCCTCTCTCCCGCACTGGGAACAGGTCATCGGCGGCGCCCATCGCGGTTGTCGGGGTCGCTGGGCAGCCTGTCTGCCGACGTTCTCCCTCGGCTGTACCGCTTGATGACAGTCACTTTTGTAATGGCCGACCCGGCCACAATTATAGCAGGTAATGTGCTGCAAGTCTCGTCCCGTTCTGACTGGTCGGGGCGAGGGTGGGGCGTGTTGCTTTGCCTGCGGGGCGGTCTTCTTTGTGGGCTGGGCGGCTCCAGCCACTGGCTTCTGCTGCTGTAGCTGCATGTCACCGACCAAGCCACAGAGTTGCTCAATCATCTTGCTCTGTTGAGCAATCTGTTTTTTTAATGTTCCCACCACGCTCCAGACCTCTTTTTCCTCGTCTGGTCCTAACATATTCACCTCCATGCTCTCCTCCTGGCGCTCCTCTATTTTCATTGCTCAGAGCAGGTCGTCACAGGTGGCTTCCTCCTCCGCAATCTCAATAGCGCGTGCCAGGGTGGTGGCCTTCTTTCGGACAATTCTCTTGCTGAGATGGTGGTCGGATAGTCCCTTGAGGTAAATTCCCATCATGGTCCGACGGTTGTCGGCGTTCTCGACAGGGTATGCTCTAGCGCTCATCTCTCTAAACTGCCTGTTGAATGTGATGACGGTTTCGTTCCGCCATTGCCTCACCCCCTCTAAATCGTACTTTATACATTCGCCTTCGTTGGCTGATTTGAAGTTTACCGTGATATAATCATGGAACTCATCAAATGTGACGTCTTCCCTGATCTTGCCCACTAGGAACCCATCTATGGCTCTGGACAACTGCCCTCGTGCCGCTCGGGTGATGACGTAGGCTGGTATGCCCTCTAGCCATCCCTCATTAGCGACCCATGCTCGCCGGGTCTCATCGAGGAAGGTTCTCACCTCCTCGGGCACTACTCCGTCACAGGGCTGTATGCGGTAGATTGTGTCCCGGATCTCCCTCCGGTACACCCGCTCGGCTTCCCGATGGTTACTGCTTTCAACAATGGCCCCCGCCATTGCTACGCCATCGTCTGCATGGCGGCTATGGTCTCTGGTCTAAGCTGGGGTTGCAGCGGTACCTCCATGGGTGGCAGGGCAGGGTCAACGCCTCGCTTGGCTGGTGTTGCCATTCTGCGTTTTTACTGATAATGAAAACTGATAATGATTCTTGGAAGACGGGGTTGCTCGGGGCAGACTACCTCTGTAGTTATCTTCATGGCAGCACCCGTGCGATACTCGTGATGCTGGGTGATTCTGGTGCTGTCGGCCAACTTAGCCGCGTCTAGGAATGTCTTTACATGGTCCGCTACATCGTTTAATACGATGGCTGAATTGGAGAGCGGCGTCTCTGGTTGGGCCATATACTAGTTACTCACGGTTGACTCCAGATCCTGGCTGGTGAAGCCACTGAAGATTTCTGATGTCTATCCTCTTTCTATGCTACGTACACGTTTTTATAAGATATACTTGACTATGAAGACTCTTCTGTTTTGGGTAAGGTTTGTATGTAAGGTTGCTGCGACAACCCACCTTACCGAGAACGAAAGAAATAGATATCAGCTCGCCTCGTTTATAGATGAACTTTAACGATACTTATATTTGATATCCGGGCCTGATCTGACTGACTACTAGAACTTGCAGGTAAGCTACGGTGATCTTCCGTAGTCTCCAGAGTCAACAACAAACTATGTGTCAAACTTTTGCCTTGTATTAATATCACAAGGTGATAGTTTTATTCGCTAACTTAACTGTATAATAAACTTACAAAGTCGGTAACTTTTACTGTTACCAGTTTACGTATTTATGATTCGCTGACTTAACTGTATAGTAAATCTATAAAGTCGATAACTTTTACTGTTACCAGTTTACGTATTTACGATGGATTAATTTCAATGTTTCCTAACCTTTCACAATGAACTAGTATTACTCCCAGCTACTCTGGTTTGCTATACTATTCGAGCTGGCTCTTGCCTACTGAAAATACATTCAGCAAGAACTTTATTGCAAGGTACGAGGCGGACCGGACCCCGAACTAAAGTTAAAGTCCCGTTTATATACCATTTTTGTTTCTATTCTCCCTCCATCTTGGTTTCGTACCGCCGGAGGTTGTTCTGATTCTCATTGGATTATGACATCATTTTGACCAATCAAAACCCCGACCCTCTTGACTGGGGAGGACGCCTTTTACCTAGCGCATTTGCGATTCATGTTGGATTAGCACGTCATTTCTGACGAATGACTTGCCACAAATGACGGATGCGTATTTGATAGCAAGGCCTATTGGTGAATTAGCTTGCCTCTAATTGCTACGTTTTCGATAGTAATTTTTGGTTGTGCCCTTTAGTGCCTACAGGAAGAAGCCACTATGTCCATGTCCTGTCCATTAACTATTAGTCGACAATTTGTAGAATGCTAGAGTTAATCAGTACACTAGTTACCATTGCAGCCAGCTGCCTCCACTTATCTGGCCACGAGAATTCGTAGGAACACAGACCGCTACGTAAGTAACTAAGTCCGTTTGTCATATCTAATTCCTTAAGTGACTCCAACATTTCAAACTGGTGCTAATCATCAAAAGTCATACTCGATTCACAGCTGCCTCCGCTTATCTGGCCACGAGAATTCGTGGGAACCACAGACCGCTACGTAATTAACTAAGTCCGTTTGTCATATTTATTTCCTTAATTGACTCCAACATTCCAAACTGGTGCTAATCATCAAAGGTCGTACTCGATTCAGTTTCTGCGGATTGTACCCGCGCATTAACCGACGTATCCATTGCCAGTCATCCAGTGCTGATAATATATATCTAAACAATAAGATGCTATAGTTGATGCTCATGCATTCAATCATACACGGTGACATAGTCTTTTAGCTTATCTGGTGTTCAAACATGTAATTTCACTGAGGTCTTATACTCGCAAATATAAGATGTGCGCAGGGTCATGACCACTACGTACAGTCCGATATCTACAATGGGATGAAAGATAGAACGCATCCTAAAATTTTTGTTTGACAATTTTGCTGGCTTAGTTTATTCCGCAGCCTGTATCTTTTGAAGCACATGGGCGATTCTAACATCGCTAGCATTGTATATATCTTCAGATTTGCGGCAACAGGTAGGCATCGGAACTATTGCAATCTGTTCTGTGGTTCCGGTAATATTATCATGTTTTCTCAGAACATATATTTACACTTTCTGCGACATGTGTTAGGCTGCGTTTACCTGGCACACGGAATGTGTGAAGCGGGTTGCGAAAAGGGAACGCGGAATATACATCAGATCGCTCTTTACTATTTTCCTTCAGTCATTTACCTGCACACGGTAAGCAGTATGCGGAATGCGGAATGGCGCGATGCGGAATAACCGATCACTCGCTGTAGCGATCTTTCCAGACGGAAAAGATTCCGGTGCGGAATAGAGCACATGTAACCTAGCAACGAAATGTTAATCCATGTAGTTAAAGCCGACGCATCGTCTTATAAGAACTGATTTGTAGAACAAAAATTAGGAAATCAGTAATATTACAATTGCATGTTGTTAGATTAGGCCAAGGTATCATTTTGAATCTAGTCATCAGTATCCGCCATTTTAGATCTTCATTTCTAGCCTCTGTACACAAACATTTTGTTATGGTCTCAGTGGAAAGATAGATATCAAAGAGTAAAAAATGTGTTGTCGCTTTTGAAAGAAATTTGATAGCAATATCGCAATATCATCAAACATGGGGAAGCTAATCAACCTAACGGCCGCAACGTCTCTCGTAAAATAACGCAATGATACTGCGTGCAGGTAAATGGTACACGCGATATTTTACTCGCATTCCGCATAGACGCTTTCGATTCCGCGTTCCGCAGTCCGCAACCCGCATGCCGGGTAAACGCAGTTTTTTAATGATATCTTGAGTTGATTGAGTAATTTGATAATACGCGCGTGTCAAGTGTACCACTTCATTTAAACCTTATCGCTTGGTGTAAAGTGCATAATAGACTACTTACAGAGTAGTGCCGTGGTACATTTGGAAAAAAATGTTGCTGAAACGTGTTGCTGCTGTGCACAGCAATGACTTACAGCAGCATCGTTACCAAAATGAACACATAATGATAGGATAGAGAGAATGGAATCTATGAGATCTAGACTTCAGCGTTCTAGGGGTTAACGACATCCCACCGACCTCAGATACTAGAATTACTTGAAAAACTTATGAGCTTAACTGGACAATGTCCTAACGATTACAAATTAGCACATATTGGGTCTTTATATTTACTGTACAGCCATCGTGCTGGGCAAAGATTGCGTTGGAGCGGGGATGACGATGGCCGCGTCCAAGAGACGAAATACTCCCATGATTACGATGGTATAATTCTTCCTATTACTGTATCTATTGTTGTTATTTAGGATCCAATATATTAGTCATATAATTGTCTTTCAAGTAAAGTCCACTTTTACCCATCACGGAATTGTCCTTTAAATATTTTCGTACGGTCGGTAGGAATGCGACTAATCAATGGCGATCGTGTCAAGTGTTAGTTACGTAATCACGCGCTCGTGTTAGAAACACTCAACGGCACCGTCAAGGATTTTAATGACATACTTGCGCCGGAAACGAGTTGACATTTGTTACACTTAACAAAACGCCTAGATTTAGATATATTTATTTGGTACTGAACGACATTACACGTTTTGCCCATATAGAGATCTACAATGTAACATATAACGTTGGCATAATACAACAGTTTAACTAGAATTTACAGAAACAAAAGCATAATTCGAACGAACATGAAATTACATAATATATACAGTCAGCCTTCTGCGACTAGCCACATAGTTCTGGAAGCAAGAGGATGGCGCTTCTCCAAGACAGGTGGTTCGAATACCACCTGTCTCAAAAATATGTACAGTTGCTAATGGAGGGATCCAATCTGCCACCCAAGTAATTGACGCCATATTAAATTACTTTATTAGAGGGCTAATATCATAATCATTAGTAGGTTTAACACAGTCGGGAAAAATTGAATAGTCCGCAATGAAGAGTGCCAATTGTATGTGTTTGATCGATTTATAGTTTAATAACTGTTCTGTTGAAAGGTTTGAATCTAACCTGACCTGGAGCCGTTGCTGCCATAGGCAGCCACAGTTCACAGGCAAATTAGCTTCAAGATATACAACATTTTAACTGTACAGTTACTCTGAAATTGAGATTCTGGGTGTCGGGGTTCAAGTTATATAAATTCATCCCAACTTGCGCAGAACTTATGTGGAGCTTAGTTAGTAGACGGCATAGACAATTAGGTCATCAGGGAGCTGACGTCACAGTCATTACAAGGTTTAACGTAGCAATTCCGTTATGAAGTGTACGAATTGTATGTCTTTGATCGATCTACACGTTAATAAACGTTATGTTGAGTAGTTTGAAACTAACCTGGCCGAGGGCCGTTGCTGCCTTAGACAGCCACTGCCCGGAGGCAAATTAGCCTCAATATATCCAACAGTTTAGCTGCATGTATAGTTACTCTGAGACTGAGATTCTGGGAATTCCAGGTTCAAAGTATATAAATTGGTCCCAACACACACATAACTTGGACGGCGATAATCTAGAAATTGGCGGTGCATAAGTATAAATGGATCCCTCTATTCTTGTGGGCCATAATGTGGTGGTCGCTTCAGACAATTAGCAGCGTTAGATTTGTACAGCTGCGTTCTTGCATTCAAATGCCCATGGGCCCCCTCTATTCCTGTGGCCCGTAAGGTTGTTGCTTACGATAAATATCAGCATCAGACATGTACAGTTGTGTTTCTGCGTTCAAACGCGTTCAAGCGCGTAGTATATATATTTAGCAAAATTCTGCAGTACATTCCTCTTTAATAACTCCCAATTTGTTAACGCGAGGCGTGTAGTTAAGTACTTTACTCTGAGGTCTTGGTATTTAGGACATGTAAAAAGGAAGTGGTGCTCATCTTCAACGCAGCCTAGATCGCAAGAATAACATATTCTATCTTGCCTCTCTAATTTGAGGTGTCTACCCTTTTCGATCTGCAGTACATGTGCACTCATTCGGAACTTTGTGAGTGCTACTCTGTATTTTCGGTTACACCTATCATCTAGTAAACAGTTTTCCATAGCAAACGCACATTTAGCGGTTTTATAAAAGTCATATCTGCTATGGTTGGTGTCGGTTAGGACGCCGACCAGTAAGAAATAAACCTGTTTTGCAAATATTGTTTAATATTTTTTAAAGTGACATTAATATTCGTTGATCCATGCTTATTCCACAGCTCTGTGAAACCGAGGTTTTCCAACATTTTTCTAATGCTTGTGACCCAGCTGGTGATTATTGCTGAATTGTCGTTCTTATACATTTCTAGATATGCTTTGTAAATAATCGATGTTTTCGGGATTTCGGAAACGATGTGTATCCAATATTTTATAGCGTGTACTATAGATTGGATGTAGATTGGATAGTGGCCTACGTCACCAAGGACACATAAGCTTGGTGTTTTAGAATGAACGCCAAGTATGTTTTCGCAAAATTTTAAATGAAGATTAGATCAGATCGTAGCTTTTTGGTGATGTGCGTTTCTCCGTTTATCGATTCATGAAACACGTTTTCTGTTTGAATGAGTCGCCCGGAAATTTTCGTGTAGTTGTATGAACATTCATTGATCTAAAGCAACTTCTCACCTACTGATATCCTGCGCACATCTCCAGCCATCTTGTTCATTTTGGACTGCTTCTGCCGCCGTCGCCACCGCTGCTGCTGCGGTTGCTGCTGCTGCTACTACTGCCGCTGCTACTTCCACCCCGTACTATGACTAATACGACTGCTGCTGCTACTACTGCCGCTGCTACTTCCACCCCTTACTATGACTAATACGACTGCTGCTGCTACTACTGCCGCTGCTACTTCCACCCCTTACTATGACTAATACGACTGCTGCTGCTGCTGCTACTACTACTGCCGCTGCTACTTCCACCCCTTACTATGACTAATACGACTGCTGCTGCTGCTGCTACTACTGCCGCTGCTACTTCCACCCCTTACTATGACTAATACGACTGCTGCTGCTGCTGCTGCTTGTGTTTTATAGGTATGCTGATTTTATAGTGATTTCATAATATTGTGCAATATATTTATGCAAATAATATTATATTTTCCAAATACCACATTTGCAAATAATTACTTCATATGCTTTTGTAACACCTGAGTGAAAATAAAATTAACTGGAACGTGTACATGAATGACTTCATGACCTCGACGGACAAACACACACCACACACACGCACGCACGCACGCACACGCACGCACGCACACTGAGTAAGTCTCACAGAGCCATGCATCCAGGCACGCATACGCGTCTGAGTTTATATAGGCCTACATATGATTCAAGACAAACAAGATCAAACAGACCGAGGAACAACTACTGCAAATACATCGACAACGACGCCAACGATGGCGGGAACAACAACAACAACAACAGCGGCAACAACAACAACAACAACAACAACAACAACAACAACAACCGAGGATTAACGTCTATATCATTTTCCAAATTAATCAAATTAATAATAATAATAATAATAATAATAATAATAATAATAATAATAATAATATTAATAATAATAAAAATAATAATAATAATAATAATAATAATAATAATAATAATAATAATAATAATAATAATAACACTAATGATGATGATAATGATGATGATGATGATGATGACAATGATTATAGTGATAATAATGAGAACAAAAAATTAAAAAAATTATAATACCTCTATCGGCAAAAACTAACATAAATGTTGCCCTCATATACCATTTGCCTGAGTGAAATAAAGACAACTGAAACTGAAACTGATGTTAAAACTCCTCAATATCACGGTCTGCCCCAAACGCGTTTGTGATAGTATTAATTTAGACTTTAATCTGTAGCGTTCCTTTATTTGAATCTCAGTATTCATTTGTATGATTTAATTGCTTCATTTTCAATGCAATCATACATTTGACATGTAATAAGTGTATTGTTAAATTCGGCAAGATATAAGGATTATGGGAAATATGTAGAATCAATCTGAGACAAGCATCTATTGACTCTATGCCAATATATATCTTCAGAATCTCACGGAACTTGATAAGATTTTGTGTTTTATGGACAGCCAAAGAAATTGGTGTGCTATTGTGTGTTGGTAGGCCTACTTTTCGTCGGGTGGGTGCGTGTGTATGCGCGTGTGTGCGTGCGTGCGTGCGTGCGTGCGTGCGTGCGTGCGTGCGTGCGTGCGTGCGTGCGTGCGTGCATTTATGCATGCATTTGTGCGTGTTATCTGGCATCCTGTTATCTGCCCCATGTCAAGAAATTGCTAACTAGTACTAATCGGTAGTTATCCGACCTGTCTATGACGTACTCTCTGCTTTTGGGACCAAAGGTCTTAGCTGCTTAATTGCGCCCCCCCCCCCCCTCCACCCACCCACCCCCCCCCCCCCCCCCGATAGAAAGGATCATGTGAGCCTAAGATCGCCGAAATCTGACTTCCAGAAAGCGGTAGTATATCATTTTGCTACCTAGATTGTTACAACACCGAATTCATTTTACTTCTGGCATCGTCGTCGTCGTCGTCGTCGTCGTCGTCGTCGTCGTAGTAGTAGTAGTAGTAGTAGTAGTAGTAGTAGTAGTAGTAGTAGTAGTAGTAGTAGTAGTAGTAGTAGTAGTAGTAGTAGTTGCCGCCGCAGCCGCAATAATGGCCCATACGTCTACAGGGAACGGAAAACGATGACTGGAGAAAGTATTTGATTGCCTTGGCACAAATTATTTAGTGACGGTTCGGATAAGGGCAACAGATAATTGTGTCAGTACTTTTAGATGTTTTGTTGCGAATAGCCTTGCAAATTTAATATAGCTTTGGCGATTATGCATCACCTGCAATTCTAGAAGTAAATGTGGCCTTCAGATGGCTGTGAAATTTATAATGGCTTTCCCCGTTTTCTTCTGGAAAATGTGTATTACTCGTACTACAAGCGTAAATTAAATTTATAGCTCCAACAATGCCATTTTCTATAAGAAAATCGATGAAATCGCAATATTGAATTATAATAATTTTTTTTATAGTAGAAGTTGTGTAAGTTGAACTTATCAAAATAATATTTATCAAAAATAACATGGAGATAACAAAAATATGGTGTGGCGCGCGACATATGTTTTATATCGGTGAACAGATTTAGATTACAGAATCAAACATCTTTAATTTGCACCATAAAAGTGTGTTTCGGGTTCAAATATTCTAGTATACATTAACGAAAACTGTCATAGACCACATCTTAGTTTACTGGAATGGATTGAGCAAAACATCACAGATAATAGCAATGGTGAGTCTGGTTTGCATCCAGGATATTAATATTTTTGC
>CM067364.1:75360133-75392633 GCA_034401795.1 Chaetoderma sp. LZ-2023a
TACGATGTAAATTCGTTGGGTAGCATTTAATCAGTATTTTAAATTATTCAATAAATTGTTGACCCCAATACTGACACCTGGTTGCGAGGAATGTCGCTTCCACATAGGTTATGAAGGTGAGAAATGTCACCTGCGTTCTTACAAGCAACGGTTAACAGTAAAAAGGAATTCCATGTTTGTGGTGAGTACGGAAGAGCACGCTTTGTTTGACGAATGAAACAAGACTTATAACGTATTATTAGCAATAGAAAAAGAAAATGTATTTACAATACCCAGCACAATAACTGTGACGTGAATAATACATGAAAGACGTGGGTTAATAGGATTAGAGATATATTGTATGGAGGGGTATTTAATTACGTATGGGAATAACAACGTGAACATGTTGATAGAATGTGTTTTATTTTCATATACAAGCAAATGTTTGGGCATAATTCTCTCCAGAAGTAGAAACTAGTAGTAAATTTTACTTATATAAATTTATTTTTCCGGATTTCACATTTAAATGCTATTTAGACGAGATCAAGATTGTCAAATATAGACACGCATTGTATCACGTTTGTATTGGAGCACATAGATTATATATAAAACGAAGCAGAAACCAATATCTATGCCTTTAAAGTAGAGGAAATGTCCTTTCTCTGACTTAGACCTTCGCGAAAATATGATAATTCCAACAAATGGGTTAGTTTAAATGAATTAGAGACCGGCCATGCAGTTTCATCTACAATACACTTCAGAAGTGCAAACAGGTCATAGAATGAACATTTTCACCTCAAATCTAGTTGGTAATGGGTGGGTGGGTTTTGGCGGTTGATCCATGAAAAAAGAATGTTGTCAAGATGTGTGGTGTGTGGGTAGGAAAGCTCGTCGAAGCGGTAATCTTCTAAAACGTTCGCTGCAAGAGTGTTAAGCTTACTTTATTTAAACATATTTTATTTTAATATGTATGCCTATTTATTTTGATCAAGTGGAACCCGATGCAATTTAAAGCCGTGTATTATTACAAAGCTATAATGAGTCAAGTGATATCGTAAATCTTAATGATGTAGAAACCGATGGCATTACTGTTTTTAGAGAAGTTCATGTAATTGATGCAACGTTTGTTTTAGAAATAGGGCAAGACAGGCAGAGAGCGAATGATTTTGAGAGAGAGAGGTGTGGAGGGAGGAAAGGGGAGTGGGAGAGAGATGGAGGGAGAGCGAGACGCAGAGAGAGAGAGAGAGAGAGAGAGAGAGAGAGAGAGAGAGAACACGAAGTGGTTCGCAAAGCTGTTACCAAGCAAATTGATGAACATGCTCGAAATGCATCAACTCTCCTGAATGATAGACCGTTTCTTGCAAAATTAACAAATTCTGACATTGTAGAACAAGAAGCGACTACCACATTGCATCTTCCAGTCCAGATATAGAAGCTGAATTGAAAGCGTTGGTATTAGTAGAGTTGGTTTCGTGCATTGAAGATACAAGAGATCCAGACGTGTGCCCAGTGTTCCCCTTGTCTGAGTTAGTCCAGATGTATAACATACGACAGGAACAATTAGAGGTAAATGCACAAGGTCGTGTGAATAGTACTCGACTAAAAGAGGAACTTTTCAAAATTGTTCCAGATATAAAGGCTGATTCGGCAGGGAAGGAGAAGACGATGTTGCTCATGTTTGATGAAGATTGGATTTAGCATAAGTAAAGTTTGCAAGCAAAACCTTTAAACTGGTGCTATGATACTTGCTAAGGCAGCTGAAATAGTCCGATGTGATATGATCACTGAATGTTTTCGGTACAGATTCGCTGGCGCCTTTGATACACAGTGGCAAAGCAATTCGGTGGCAGACAAGCTAGGAGCACTGGCAAATATGATTGACCCAAGATAAGGGAGTAAACCGAAAACCAGCAACGGTCAGTAGATCCCAATATATGCCAATTACTGATTTTCAACAGTGTTAAGCATCCGAGGAAACCAGGAGCTAAATCACACAATAGACAGAGTAAGGAAAATATGACCCCATTTGCCATATACCTTGGCCTACATATAAATACTGGCACGCACAGCAGATAACTAACACAAGATCTTCCTTCATACGGGATGTGTGTTTCATATGATAGACTACTGAGCTTATCGATATATATAGCTAACAGGGTGTGCAAGTATTATCATGACCATGACGTTGCGTGTCCCCCAACCATAAGCAATGTTGTTCACTACTGGTGCTTTCGATAATATTGATCAGTTCACGTTCAGCTAAAGACAGTTTTCATGGGACAGCCGGCTCACTTTGCCAGCATCCTATAGTCGATGCCTCTGGAGAAGATAGGTGTAATGAACTGCCACCATTTACAAGAACTAACAGCTTAGCGTCTCTTACCAGATTATTATTCTGCGACCCCCTGATAGTATTGCAGACCGTGAATCCAACGCTCCTTCAGTTCAGGATATACTACACCCAGGCTCCGCAGTTTATAAATCATTTGTAACTATGGAGAATGCTTTGAAAAATACTGAAGAACTGCTTGGGAAGGTGTCTATAACTAAATTGACAACATCCCACGGGTGCCCATAACCGCGCAATTGTTTGTCATTACATGGAAATGGTCTGCCATGACGTGCAATCTGGGAAGACTTGTGTTACCACTGCTAACCAACGACTGTATGCCTTGACAAAACAGGCACAATTGACATGGCCAGATAAATAGGGAGATGGTCATTATGTAATAATGATGGGTTACACATTGAAAATGAATACCACCGCTCGGAAAACGTCTCACAATTTCTCGTCTATGGCTCCTGACCAGTGTGATGAACAGCTGAATCAACTGGTGAAAGGAGACGGGGTGCTATCGGCTTGACACAAGATCCTAGTGTGCTCTTAAGGTGGAAGCTAGGTGGGCCGGAGTGGGCCAGACTAGCCGACGAATGCAAAGATACACCAGCTCAAAATGAAACGAAACACCATGATCAAATTGAAGCAACCCAGAAAGAGTTTGTGACAAGCACCGAAGAGCTGGACAAAATCTTTGTAGAGCAGAGAAATCTTTCCTTGACGACAGTGGCGAGTTACATCACATTGATACCAACAGTATCATGGACAGAGTGACACTAGATGCTGTCAAGACAAGTGAATCTATTGGACAAACTCAGTATGAGGAATTTGTTCTACAGCGTTTGGTTAGCTGTCGTGTGCCACTCACTGACACCATACCTAAGAACAAAGTTTCACTGTTTGGAACACCGTCCAAAATTTCAAAGTCAAATACTGCATGTTAGATATTGTCTTTGAAACAAAACTGTGCACACCTCTCCAGACTTTACGTAGCTCCTCAATCACGTGGTGGGAATCTAGCTAAATTCTTCAAACGCGAGAATCACGCATGTCCACCCCCATTCACCAGCATGGGTAAAATGAGGCAAGGACCACAGTGAGACTTACTGGTCTAATACAATGATCTCTGAAAATAAACCATGTGTAGATGCCGAAATCCTAGACAGTGCCGCTGTTGTGCACATGTTAATGAATATGCTATGCCCATATTCGTTCATAACATACACCAATGCTTGCAATCTGTCAAGAGAGTTGATATGTGCCAACAAGTCCCAAACAAACTGTCTGAGAAACAAGAGGGACAGGGAAACGTCGGCGTGTTTCCATATAACCATACTGCATGCCGAATGGTCAACATACCTTCAGGTTGATGCTAACAAGGTGGAGCGTTTTCTCTACTTGGCAGAGTGCATGACCAAATCGTCACTGCCAGAGGGAACAGAAATTGTCACGACATTCAGCACACACATTTTGTCTACATATTGTCGCAAGGACATGCGTAGCCTACAACGGTGTAGCCACGAGGAAATTGGCAGCAGGATATTCCTACCTGTTATAGACTGTGTGCAGAATGGACACTCAAAAGTAAGCATTCGCACATTGAATACCGATGTTGTTGTTCTAGCTGTGTGTGTGTCGCCAAACAGATGAATATCACATAATTATGGGTGGCTTTTGGGGCTGGAAAGTCATTCAGATATATTGCTGCCCACAGTATCTTTGCGAATATTGACCCTGAAAATTCGACTACTCTTCCCATGCTTCATAGCCTAACTGGTTGTGATAATGTCTCGTTCGTTACAGGACGTGGGAGGAAAAGGAAAACGTGCTGTGGGATTTGGAATGTCTTCGAACAACTCATAAACACCCCTCGAGCCGTAGCCAACTATCTAGCAGAAATTCCACACATTTTCTTTGAGAAGGTCCAAACGATTGTTGTACTTTTGTATAGCAGGACTTATGAGTTGTTGGCAGTGAATGACGCCGGGAAACATGTATTTTCCCAGGGTCCCAGATCTCTTGAGAATATCCCGCCAACTGAAACCTCCTTGTTTGCGCATTGTAAGAGTGTGGTGTATCGAGGTAGCTACGTATGGGGGCAATGCCTTGCACAGGAACCTGCCATACCATGGCTTTCTGGCTGGGACTGGAAAGAAAGCGACAGTGGACAGCATTACCGGAAGTCATCAAATGCGCTTAAATGTACAGACTTGGGCATCTGCCAGGGTTGTTGCATGTCTTTGCAATGAGATTAGTCTAACTTACATCAAGAGTAAATGCTGACAAATCAGTACTTTTGGGCACACAACGATTTCGATATTATACCTCAAGACTGACATAAAGATCATTAGTACGCTCTCTCAAAGAACAAAACACAAACGTGGATGGAAAACAGGTTCTGTACTTTTGCTGTCATAATGTTCCTAAAAACATAGTGATATTTGAGTGGAATTAGTGGTCATATTGAAAATATGCAAACTAAGGCATGGTCTAATGACAAAATATGTAAGATAAACAATCTCGGAGGAATAAAATGTGACAAGGATTTCTATAAAGAGTAACAAAGCTCAAACACGAAAAAATATGAAAATATAGGCAAATATCTTTTCTTGTGGCGGCCATTTTGGATTTATGCAAATTAGCACGCTTGTAAGACGAATTTTATTTGGTTCTTGATCCTAATCTGATAAAGACTTACAAAGACTTACAAAGGTATCTATATACAACATCCCATGCTTTTATCACGAAGGGAACACTTCCCTTGTTTTTTAATTAAGCAGCGGTACTAATGCCTGCAACTAGAACCACGGTGTTTTCGCATAATTTGCGACGAAGTATTGGGAAATTTCAAAAGATTTCCATTCAGAGTGATACGTTATATATCTTTTTTATCAGGAATAGCTGGCAAAATAAGATAATTTCACAGCCAATCTATCATGTATATTTACTTCCAGAAATGCAGGAGATGGATTCAGATTAAGATTGTAAAATATCGGAGGTGGAAAGGCCCCTAACATCGTATATGAGAGGGTGACGCCCGCTCACACACCGTTGCTCAGTCCGGGGCGGGAACCAATTACCCTTGCGTCGATTCCTCCTCAAAACATCACGCCTCCCCGCCCTGAGTTTGAAGGCAGGGTGGTTTCACGAGCGTGCGCTCACACGTACGCACGGCCGCGAATACACGCACAAACACAGACATACACGCACGCGTGCACGCAGGCACATGCACGCACGCACGAACACACGCGCGCTCACGTTTGAGAGTAATAACACATGCCTCATTGATATTTTGGGCAAAATATACATGTAGACTCCAGATCAGATTTTTCATTTGTGCAATCTTTGTGAGATTTTGCTTGGTTTAATGATGCATTGTATAAGGTAGCATGTCTGTCAGTCATTTAAAACTGCTTGTTACACCAAATGTGCGTTTTAAAGAACTGTCCTACTCGTCAGTTCTCAGGCCGCCAAAGGCCAGTGTGAGTATTACGGCTGGTGTCTCCTGTTTGTCTGCTTTGTTTGTTTGTTTGTCTGATTATCTGCACGTAGATTTCTGAGTCCGAGAATGTAGAATCATAAATATTGCATATCTATTCATATGTTAGATGGCGAGGCAAAAAATAAGTTTGATGTCAAACGGTCAAATATTTAGGTTATTGAGTGACTAAGTGCATCCCGGTAAATGCATTTACATAACTATACATCTGGAACGCAAGTATATAGACTCACCAAATTTGGCACATCCATTTAAAAAATGACGAGCAGCCACATTATTGGTGCCTAGAAGTTCCATGAGATTGAGCGCAAAGCAACAAAATATCTAGGTCACGGGGTTAAAAGGTACAAACAAGAATACACATTTTGGTCATAACTCTGGAGTGCAAGAAGGTTAGACTCACCAGATTTACTCCAAGCCTTCATATTAGGACAGTTTATTATTGTTTTAAGTTTGAGGTCAACAGATCAACGATGTAGGACGGTCATGACGTTATTAAGTGCATTGCTAAAAGCCGGTTTTCACGATTAGATTAATCTGACGCCGTTGCGCTAATCTGCCGAGCGTTTAAACGATCAGGTTAATCAGATGGCGGATAAAATAAAACCTTCTGCTGCAAACATCACCGTTACTTGTGTCGTGAACAAGAGAATAGACGAAAGATTTGGATAAATCGTTTACTGAGAAACGATTAATGTTATCCTTTTCATCCATCTCAGGGTAAGTGATAGATGATCCAGGCAATTATAAGCAGTATCCTATAAGCGAAATCACGAGCAGACGTTCATGTGACTTCTAGCTCTTGTTGAAGCAAACATATATATGCGGGAGGCAAAAGAGGGACCAGAACTGTCGCTCAGGTATATGACGTCATAATCAACAGGAGAAAATCAGCTAGATGTTAAAATGTCCCCACCCCCACCTCACGCTGGCGGCCCGGCATGCGTATATCACCAATATGATTTTTTACAATACAGTCAAGTAAACGTCATCGTCCTATTGCACGGGTCTCGCCCTCCCGCTCCTCTGCTGTATCGAATGGCGAAGCTATTTGAGCGGGCGTATGTTAGTACGATGAGTAAATGCCTGATTTGTCTGGATATGATATTAGACTAGGCACATGACGGTACGCGTAGCGGGTGGGTTGGCGGAATATCTTTCCCGCCTATTCTCCCTCAATCCATAAGAAGAGTTTCAAGGACGAGCTTTTCTAGATATATGGGACGCACGGACCTATGTACCTAAGAGAGGATCAATGCCAAAAATTGCAAGATTAGGCCCATGTTTTGGGGATATACAATCATCGTGTCAAGTTTCAAAAAGTTCTCTTTCCAACATTTTCGTGGCGCGTCTACGTACGCACGTACACACGCACGTACGTACATACGTAAGAACGCACTTACAGAAAGAAAACCTAAGAATCCCGCTACGCGTAAGGCTGGGGTGGGTAGGTAGGATTGTGTGTGTAAGGTATAATCGTGAAGCAGAAATTGTCCGTCAAATGTACGAATTGTATGTCTTTGTACAAGTTAATAAACATTCTGTTGAATATTTTGAAATAAATTTAACCGGCTGCCATTGACCGCAACAGCCAAGAGTAGAGTAAAATTAAACAAAACATTAAACATCTTAGATGTTAAGCTATGCTTACTTTGAAATTACGATTCTGGGAATTCAGGGTTCAAAGTATAAACATCGATCCCAACGCGCGCAAAATGAGATTTAAAGCACACATTCTAACAAAATTTGAGGAAATTGAATTTGGCCAATTCTTCAGAGTGGACGTCAGATATCAGACTTGAGACATCAGACGTATGATTTTTTGTTTACCTGGTCAAATTTTATCGAATTCTACGAACCTGATCAGATTAATCTGATCGTGAAAACCGGCGTTAAGAATTCTAGTTATTCACGCTGCCAAAGGCCAGTGTGAGTATTGCGGTTGGTAGTAAGTTGTTTGAGGTCACAAATTCGGACTCGTGCTGCTAGTGCTGCGACTACCACTACTACTACTACTACTGCTGCTGCTGCTGCTGCTGCTGCTGCTGCTGCTGCTGCTGCTGCTGCTGCTGCTGCTGCTGCTGCTGCTGCTGCTGCTGCTACCACTACTACTAATCCCACGACCGCTACAACTAGTAGCGCCACCATTACCACCACCACCACTGCCGCCGCCGCCAAAGCCACAACAACAGTAATTTTACAACATTGCAGGAGATGATTTAAATTCAGATAAATGCTACAAATAGCACGTCTTTTAACTTGTAACGGGTGAAATTCCCGCTAATCACTTATATCACGTCGAGAGTATCTCAAGTGCCCGGGTTGTTTGCTTATAATGTGAAGAAGACAGAGAGACAGACAGACAGACGGACGGACGGACGGACGGACGGACGGACGGACGGACAGACAGACAGACAGACAGACAGAAAATAATTATGATGATCATAACAGTAGTAAAATAATTATTATATTATGACAAGTGTTTACAAGTTAATGGGGGAAATCTATATATAATCCCATGTACGTTGTAGCTGGTAGCTGTTGATTCCATCGATTTGAGTATTTTGGTTAGCGCTTCGTTCGGATCGGAGCTGACGTCGATGTTATCTATCTGCTCCCCGAGGACTTTTTTGTATGACATTTGAGTGTCAGTGTCACTGATGAGCTTGCGTAGGTTGTAGGTGACTCTACCCTCATGCCTGATATGGCGAGGGATTGTTCATCTGAAGGCGTGTACTGACCGGCCTATGGTCAGAGTCATCAGCTACCAGCCCCATAGGTGTTCCCATGAGCAACTGAAGTATGTATACTGACGATCCTCTAGTAGTAAAACCATCTGCAGAGCAGAAAGCATTACGGCTGCGCATCTTTTAAAGTGGCCAAAGTAAAGACCGCACCAAACTCCTCGGGAGCGCAAATAACATTCTGCGCCACATTAGCGAACGCTTAAAAGATCTTGCTATTCAATAAGCAAACCCCCTAGCAGATGAAATCACCGCCACGGATGACTATCACAAAATGTTTCGGGCAGCCCGAGCTCTGGGAGTTACTGACTACACACCACCACTCACTGTACACAACTCTGAAGTATACTTTATCGGGACTGACCAGGGCAATGCCTAGGCGATTAGAGAATGGTTCAAGTAACACTTCACTGACCACGATGATGAGCCTTTGCACTCGTTCTCAGGAGACTACAGGCCATTACTAACACCAAGTAAAACACAAGAAGTTGAGAAGGCACTTAAAGCCCTGAAAAACGGGGGTGCATCTGGACATGATGGCATGAGCAATGAACTATTCAAATGTGCAAGTGACATTATCTCAAAACCGATCACGCACATAATCAATTAAGCTTTTATGCACCACCTTCCCATCGACGCTGTAGACCAAGGCACCCTTACCACACTACCCAGCACTACCCAAGCCCAAAAGGTCACGTGAACACCCCGCCCCAACCCCCACCCACCCAGCCAATCTGCGGCCCATTGTGCTCCTTAAGAGCATACGGAAAATCCTATCCAATGTTACTCTATGCCGCATACGAGATAAGATCGATGACTTCACCATATCATGTCAAAATGGCTTCAAACGTGCACGCCGCTGCATAGACATTGTATGGGCTAAATACATGCTTATATCCGTAGTCATATCCAAACACTGGGATTTCCACAAAATGGGCATTGACATGTCACGAGCCTTCGACACAATTGAACGTTCAAAGATCCTAGATCTACTACGCCAGGCCAGTTGCAATGAAGATGCGCCACGACTAGTGAGACGACTGCTTGCAGATACCAAGCTGAGATTACGACTCAAGTCAGTGAAAGTTTGAGATATCAATCGGCTCCCCACAGGGAGATGATCTATCTCCGGTGCTTTTCACCAGTTACCTTGCTGCTGCATTGAAATCCGTGCTGGAAGGTTCCACAAGACAAACAACCCACTCGTGGCAATACTTGGTATGCCGCTAGAGATCGAATAAGCCGATGATGTGGAGTTCATAGACGAGGAAAAGAAACCCCTTGACGAACTTCTCCCAATAGCTGCAAGCAAACTATAAATTGAGAATCACTTTATGAATGAATCCAAAAACAGAGTTCACCCACATAAGATTATCTACAAAGCATGAACCTAACGAAAATGACGATCCACTTCGTGGCGACGAACCATGGAGGAATAGTAAAAATCCTGGGCTCACTGCATAGGACATAGAGTAGCTCGGTTGTATTTATGCAAGAGGTGCAATTTTGAAAACTACGCAGAGCTTTAAATAAGAATCAATCATCAAACGTTCCCGCGTCTCCTTTCTTATGGCATATATTCTGGCTCCAGACGTATAGATGGTCTCCTACCCCGATTATACTGGTTGCTGGGTTGTGATAATTATACCGGGATGCTAAAATAATAGCAATGCCAGCATTAATAAGAGATTTTGGCTAGCCCACTTAATTAATATTACGCATAGTGCGGTTTTCCTTTGAAGGCGCTAAATACAAACACAAGATAGAAGATGTGAGATGTTAAATTCATGTTATTTCATTGGTCCCTGGCATTCTAGACATGACGTCATCATCTCTGTGTATTTTTCCACCTGTATAGCCGTGTGGTGGAAACCATGTACGTCTTTCAGCATACGCGATGCTTTTGAAATTATGTCTTGAAAATCGGCCTCACAATCTGAAACAGGTTGATAATAATAATAATGCAATTCCGCTCAATTCTACATCAAATTAGAGGATATACAGACCTGTTAATATTATTATTATTATTATTATTATTATTATTTTTATTATTATTATTATTATTATTATTATTATTATTATTATTATTATTATTATTATTGGCATGAGCGTTGAGATGTAGGGTTCGCAAAATGACAAAAAAATGAGATTTTCCAACGTTCATTTGACCTCTGATATTCTCTCACCATTGACCTTTACTGGTCATCGTCGAGCAGAAATGTTATCTGTAGTCACTCTGCTCATCCCAGTAAAACGCATTCGGTTCGTAAAACGGGATTTGGTTCGTAAAACGGGATTCGGTAAGGGCCTGCATTGCATCAACAGTGATTAATTAAGTAATTGAAAATTTCTGCTTAGACTAAGCAAATATGAAACAGAATATATCTTTTCTATGATTTTGGAATTTGAATAATGACGTGGTCATGGCCTTTATTTCGACAGTAGTGAAGATTTTTCTGTTTTTCATTTCGCCTCAAATATTTTTCTACCAAAGCATGTTTTCAAGCACGTATAGTTCGATCTATTCACTACACATATAGAGTACATACCCTACCTCTGACTTTTCTATATAATATCGAAAATCGCAAATATATGTGACAGCTTTAGAGAAAATGAGTAAAACGGGATTCGGTTAATATTTGTAGAAAGTAAAACGGTATTCGGTAATGAGTAAAACGGGATGTGGTGTTTAGTAAAACAGGATTGTGTATTAAAATCAATATTTAAATTGATTAACTCGATTTGCAGAAGGATTAACTGATCGAAAATACGCACGAACGCACGCACGCACGCACGCACGCACGCACGCACGCACGCACGCACGCACCCACACACGCACACACGCACGCACACATCATGCTATTGTTTACATTATGTATTTCATAAGTATTATAGTATATATACACCTAAAAAAAGTAAGTTCCCCCCTAAATATTGGCTAATATAAGATATGTAATTGATTGCACTACAAATTCTCACACAGCGCCAACTGGACTAGAGCGGATGTGTAAAATTGATTTTCCCAGAAACGGCTTTATGCATGAATGAGCATGGAGCAAATGAAAAATTGGCCCATTTCAAATATATCAAAATACTGATTTAATTCGATATGAATTCAAATCATAACAACAATACAAAGTGCATCAAGTGGCAATCAAATAACGTCGAATGTGAGTGCATTCGCTCTATCACAGTTTTAATACTGCTAATACCGCGTATATCCGATCACTTGACGGCACCGAGTTCGCATGGAGTTGACGAGCCGAGTGACATGATGCTGTGGAATGGTCATCTACTCCTCTTCTAACAGGTCACTCTTCTAACAGGTCACTCTTCTAACAGGTCAGGAATAGCTGTAATTGCCCGATGCGTGTTTGATAAGTGGGGCAATGCTAATTTAACGCAAAACTGCTTAAATACAGAATTAATTTTTTGCACACACTGGCACTGACCTTAAAGTTACAGAGAATTACTCAGAATGCCTGATAGTCCCCCAGCAATAAGCCAGCATGGTTTCAAGATTTTTTAAATGGGTCACTTTTTCATTCAATCCAAGCTCATTCATGCATAACGCCGTTTCTGGGGTAATCAATGCCACCCATTGTTCTTCTATTCCGGGCCGTGCTGTGTGACACGTTTTATTGCAGCCAAGTAGGCTACATATCAACTAAAATATTAGCCCCATATTTAGGTGAACATACTTTTTAGGTGTATATATAACTGTATGCATAGAAAGAGAACCGCTACCAATACGTTTTAACTTTACTTACCTAACCAATGTTGCAATTTACCGAATCCCGTTTTACGCACCGAATCCCGTTTTACGCACCAAATCCCGTTTTACGAACCAAATCCAGCGTTTACTGGGGTGATCAGCGTGCTAGTGGTGTTGAGAAATGTCAGATTGCGTACTAAAAGAACATTTTTTTTTGTTTACGTTTTACCACAGAAATCCCATGGGGAATAATCGTGCCAGATGAGCTAGTTTTAAATCTTCAAGAGTAGTCTTCCCTTGGCCTGCAAATGGGCTTATCAAAAATCTAGATTTTCTTCATCAATCGTGACCAATGATTAAAGCCGGATACTAGGTAATTCAGTGCTTTTGGCGAGGCTCCGGTGAATTAACGTTTACGTTTATTTGCTAACGAAGCATTGTGGTCGACAGGCCATCTAATTAATAGCTGTTAATATGTTAACTTAACATCATTTACAGAGGACTTTTGAGTTTTGTTTCTATGTAAAAATTAGGAGCGCACTCTTAGGCCATGTTCTTACTAGAGAGACAATCCTTGATAGCGTCGGCGTTATTCAGGAGTAATTAAGTCTCTAGTGAGAACACGGCCTTAGTTTGACAGTTTATTAGCCTTTGTGCGCAGCTTTCATAGAGTTGTTGTAGAGTTCAATTCTCGTGTAACTAATGAAGAAGATTACACCTTGTGTATCTAGGAAAAATATAACAATAATTCATATGACGCTTAATCCCGCTTGTGTCAACAGCGCATCAAGATGCTCAAAATAATACTTTTATCAATTAACCATTTAACGATCAAGTTTTCAGGAAAATTGAAATTTTTGCTCAGTGAATGTTTATTTGCAGGACAATAATTTTTCATTTCGCTTGAATTTACAAAAGAAATAGCAGTGGATCCAGGAGGTCATTTGGCGGGGGAGGGGGGGGGGTAGGGGCACCCAACATTTCAAGTGAGTTAACCCTTGAGAATGGGCTCACTCCGCCACCAGCAAGTAAGTAAAAAAATTGACAGTCCTGGGGGGGGGGGTGTGTGGGAGGAGGCACGTGCCCCCCCCCCACCCGAGTGCCATCCCCCTCCCACCCCCTTGGACCCGCCACTGTTAGCTGTTATCCTGTAATCAGATGTTGTCCTGTAATCAGCTGTTGTCCTGTAATCAGATGTTGTCCTGTAATCAGCTGTTGTTTTGTAACCAGCTGTTGTCATGTAATCAGCTGTTGTCCTGTAATCATCTGTTGGACTGTAATCAGCTGTTGTCCTGTAATCAGCTGTTGTCCTGTAATCAGCTGTTGTCCTGTAATCAGCTGTTGTCCTGTAATCAGCTGTTGTCCTGTAATCAGCTGCTGTCATGTAATCAGCTGGTGGCATGTAATAAGCTGTTGTCCTGTAATCAGATGTTGTCTTGTAATCATCTGTTGTCTTGTAATCAGCTGTTGTCCTGTAATCAGCTGGTGGCATGTAATAAGCTGTTGTCCCTTAATCAGCTGTTGTCCTGTAATCAGCTGTTGTCCTGTAATCAGCTGGTGTCCTGTAATAATCTGTTGTCCTGTAATCAGCTGTTGTCCTGTAATCAGCTGTTGTCCTGTAATCAGCTGTTGTCTTGTAATCAGATGTTGTCATGTAATCAGCTGTTGTACTGTAATCAGCTGTTGTCCTGTAATCAGCTGTTGGCCTGTAATCGGCTGTTGCCATGTAATCAGCTGTTGACATGTAATCAGCTACTGTTTTGTAATCAGCCGCTGGCCTGTAATCAGTTGTTGGACTGTAATCAGCTGTTGTCATGTAATCAGCTGATGTCCTGTAATCAGCTGTTGTCGTGTAATCAGCTATTGTCATGAATCAGCTGTGGTCATGTAATCAGCGGTTATCATGTAATCAGCTGTTGTCATGTAATCAGCTGCTGTTTTGTAACCAGCTGTTGTCCTGTAATCAGCTTTTGTCATGCAATCAGCTGTTGTCCTGTAATCAACTGTTGTCATGTAATCAGCTGCTGTCCCGTAATCAGCTGTTGTCATGGAATCAGCTGTTGTCGTGTAATCAGCTGTTGTCCCATAATCAGCTGTTGTCATGTAATCAGCTGCTGTCATGTAATCAGCTGTTGTCATGTAATAAGCTGTTGTCCCGTAATCAGCTGTTGTCATGTAATCAGCTGTTGTCATGTAATCAGCTGTTGTCATGTAATCAGCCTATGTTTGGTAATCAGCTGTTGTCCTGTAATCAGCTATTGTCCTGTAATCAGCTATTGTCCTGTAATCAGCTGTTGTCATGTAATCAGCTGTTGTCCTGTAGTCAGCTGGTGTCCTGTAATCAGCTGTTGCCATGTAATCAGCTGTAGTCATGTAATCAGCAGTTGTCGTGTAATCAGCTGTTGTCATGTATTCAGCTGTTGTCATGTAATCAGCTGTTGTCCTGTAATCAGCTGTTGCCATCTAATCAGCTGCTGTCATGTAGTCAGCTGTTGTCATGTAATCAGCTTCTGTTTTGTAATCAGCTGCTGTCCTTTTTTCAGCTGTTGTCGGCTAATCAGCTGTTGTCCTTTAATCAGCAGTGGTCCTCTAATCAGAGGTCGCTTGTCAGACTTGATTCTTAAGGGGTTAATGGCCAGGAAAATAAAAATCTAATTTGTGCTTCAGTTTCTTTTGAAAACTTATCACTGGAATGACTGGCTCGGTAACCGATCCAGTCATTCCAGTGCAACATTCTAAACATCGTCCTCTCTTGGCCTGCAAATGGGCATTCCTCATGACCACTGCAGAGGCAGTTTTTGCCGGCTTGGGCATTTACCCTAACCATTCTGATGACAATATTCTATCTTTTATTATGTCAATAGCAAAGAAACTGATGGACATTTTCTAACAAGTTTGGTGGACGATGTTGCTGTGTACGACAGCAACATCTTCCACCAAATTTATTGAAAAATGAACACCAATTTATCCTTTAAATTAGTTTGAAAATTTTAACATTAGAGTGGTAAGGATTAAAGGGTTATGTTGACACAAGGCGGGTTAAACTATAGATTAATTTGTCGCATAAATAAAGCATTACAGCTTTGCACCCGAAAGACGAAATAGGAAAAATCTTCTACAATGCAATAACTATTATGTTGAATATTTTGAAACTAATTTGCATGGAAGCCATGGCAGCAACAGATTCATGTCAATTTAGTTACCAGTATAATACTACAATAGATACCAGATGCGGGTTCTGATGCTTATGAAAGAGGTCCCAGATGCGGGTTCTGATGCTTATGAAAGAGGTGCCAGATGCGGGTTCTGATGCTTATGAAAGAGGTGCCAGATGCGGGTTCTGATGCTTATGAAAGAGGTACCAGATGCGGGTTCTGATGCTTATGAAAGAGATACCAGATGCGGGTTCTGATGCTTATGAAAGAGATACCAGATGCGTGTTCTGATGCTTATGAAAGAGATACCAGATGCGGGTTCTGGTGCTTATGAAAGAGATACCAGATGCGGGTTCTGATGCTTATGAAAGAGGTGCCAGATACGGGTTCTGATGCTTATGAAAGAGGTACCAGATGCGGGTTCTGATGGTTATGGAAGAGGTGCCAGATGCGGGTTCTGATGCTTATGAAAGAGGTGCCAGATGCGTGTTCTGATGCTTATGAAAGAGATACCAGATGCGGGTTCTGATGCTTATGAAAGAGGTGCCAGATGCGGGTTCTGATGCTTATGAAAGCGGTACCAGATGCGGGTTCTGATGCTTATGAAAGAGGTACCAGATGTGGGTCCTGATGGTTATGGAAGAGGTGCCAGATGAGGGTTCTGATGCTTATGAAAGAGGTACCAGATGCGAGTTCTGATGCTTATGAAAGAGGTACCAGATGCGGGTTCTGATGCTTATGAAAGAGGTGCCAGATGCGAGTTCTGATAGTTATGAAAGAGATACCAGATGCGGGTTCTGATGCTTATGAAAGAGATACCAGATGCGGGTTCTGATGGTTATGGAAGAGGGACCAGATGCGGGTTCTGATGCTTATGAAAGAGATACCAGATGCGGGTTCTGATGCTTATGAAAGAGGTACCAGATGCGGTTTCTGATGGTTATGAAAGAGGTACCAGATGCGGGTTCTGATGGTTATGAAAGAGGTACCAGATGCGGGTCCTGATGGTTATGAAAGAGGTGCCAGATGCGGGTTCTGATGCTTATGAAAGAGGTGCCAGATGCGGGTTCTGATGCTTATGAAAGAGGTGCCAGATGCGGCCGGTTCTGATGGTTATGAAAGAGGTGCCAGATGCGGGTTCTGATGCTTATGAAAGAGATATCAGATGCGGGTTCTGATGCTTATGAAAGATGTACCAGATGCGGCGCGTTCTGATGGTTATGAAAGAGGTGCCAGATGCGGGTTCTGATGGTTATGGAAGAGGTGCCAGATGCGGCTTCTGATGGTTATAAAAGAGATACCAGATGCCGGTTCTGATGCTTATGAAAGAGATACCAGATGCGGGTTCTGATGCTTATGAAAGAGATACCAGATGCGGGTTCTGATGCTTATGAAAGAGATACCAGATGCGGGTTCTGATGCTTATGAAAGAGATACCAGATGCGGGTTCTGATGCTTATGAAAGAGGTACCAGATGCGGGTTCTGATGCTTATGAAAGAGATACCAGATGCGGGTTCTGATGGTTATGGAAGAGGTGCCAGATGCGTGTTCTGATGCTTATAAAAGAGATACCAGATGCCGGTTCTGATGCTTATGAAAGAGATACCAGATGCGGGTTCTGATGCTTATGAAAGAGATACCAGATGCGGGTTCTGATGCTTATGAAAGAGACACCAGATGCGGGTTCTGATGCTTATGAAAGAGATACCAGATGCGGGTTCTGATGCTTATGAAAGAGACACCAGATGCGGGTTCTGATGCTTATGAAAGAGATACCAGATGCGGGTTCTGATGCTTATGAAAGAGATACCAGATGCGGGTTCTGATGCTTATGAAAGAGATACCAGATGCGGGTTCTGATGCTTATGAAAGAGATACCAGACTAATCTTTTATCTGATCCGCAGGTTTTCACTTAACAACTGATATAGGTATGTG
Source organism: Chaetoderma sp. LZ-2023a (assembly GCA_034401795.1). Lineage (NCBI taxonomy): Eukaryota > Metazoa > Mollusca > Caudofoveata > Chaetodermatida > Chaetodermatidae > Chaetoderma > Chaetoderma sp. LZ-2023a. The sequence goes on from CM067364.1 coordinate 75,377,501, forward strand.
CAATGGAGGAATCCAGTTTTAGCTCTCCTCCGCCCATCTCTAGCTAAGCTCCACCCACGCTTTGCCCGTGTTGGGATCAATCGATCCCTGTACTCTCTGAATATTAATTTACAGAAAACTATACAGGTAAGCTGTCGAATATTTTGAAAATAATTTGACTGGGTGCTCTTGCTGGGCGCAGTCAAACAAGTTTCAAAATATTCAACACCATGTTATTAAATAGGAGACATACAATTTGTACAACAACGCTTAGTCCGTTATTAATTAAGCGTTCGTGACGAACTTATCTGCGTCATTTATGACGTAATTGATTATGGCGTCATCTTACATGTCACGTATTTGATTATGACGTCATATGATTGACTGAGAAACTGGAATCCTCCATTACCTTAAAAATGGGTTTCTAGGAAGTCAGCGTTAAAAGTATCTCAACACGCTCAATGGGTGGAGCTTAACTATAGATGGGCGGGGCCTAGATTAAATAATTGCCTATATGATGCACGTTTGACGTGCGTGGTTTCTCTAGTATGTATGTATGATTACTGTATTCTGCGGATGGAGTAGTAGAAACATCATTGAGCTGCAATCAGTCCTTCTTCTAGTTTGTCTTATCGTCAGGCAAAATCTTTAGCTTCCTCAGGTCCGTTCTTGCTCTGAGTATACCGAGCCCTGCTGTCTGGAGATCACCTCGTGGCACGCTTAACATAGCTATGCAATGACGTCCTCTACTGTCTTTATAGTTGCTGGCTCCCAGTAAGGTGAATTCCACGGCTCTCTGTGCTGACGTTTCTTCTGGCATCCTTAGCACATGGCCAATTCTGGGTCATAATCAAGGATACCCAGGTTGCGTTGTATAAACCATAAAGGTACTGTTTTGTCAAGGGCATACTTGATCAACGAATCCATAGCTTCCAGAAGGACTGGAAAGCTATGTTGCCCGTGACGCAGCATGCAGCGATGTCAACAGTTCTGTACAGTATTGAACTCAGGATTTTACGTTTCCTCCATGGTTCGCGACCAGGAAGTGGGTCGTCATTTTGGTGAACTCTGTTTAGGATTGATTCATAAAGGGATTCTCAATTTTAGTTTGCTTGGGGATATTTGGAGTGGTGCAGCTGGATAGGGGTAGGTCTTGTGAAATTTTACTGCACATCATGCAATGCAGTAGCAAGGTAGCAGGTGAAAAACACATGAGATAAACCATCTCCTGGTGGGAAGCCGCTGCCGATTGGTGTCTAAATTGTTGCAGACATCACTGAATTAATGCCCATTTTGTGGAAATCCCAAATGGCTGGACATAACTACTAACACAATGTCTGCGTAACTACCTTTAAAGTCACTTTGACATGGTCCAATGAAAGCATCGATCTTGACTCGGATGCGGCATAGAGTGGCATTGCATAGAATTTTCTGTATGCCGTTGAGGAGTACAATGGGCCACAGTTTGCGTGGGGTCGGTAGCTTCTTGGGCTTGGGCAGCGCAATAAGGGTACCTTGGCCTACAGTATCGATGAGAAGATGGTTCATGCAAGCTGAATTGATTAATTGCGTGATCTGTTTTGAGATACCCTCATTTGCGTATTTAAATAGTGAATTGCCCTTGCTATCAGGTCCGGACGCGAGTCCATCTTTAGGGCTTTGGTTGCCTTCTGAACTTCCGCTATTGTAATTGGTGTTAGTAATGGTTTAGGGGTCCCATGAAAAGGGTCGCAAGGGCTTTTCATAGTGGTCAGTGAACTGTTCCATGCCCCATTCCCGAATAGTGGCGGCTTTGCCATGAACAGTCCCGATAAAGTTCCCTTCAGAGTTCTCTACAGTGAGTGGTGTTATGGGCTGTCCGAAACATTTTGTGACACTCATCCGCAGCTGTGATTTTATCTGCTAGCTAGTCTGCTCGTTGAATAGCAGGATCTTTTACGTGTTCGCTGATATGACCCAGAATGGGATTGCGTTCCCTGTGTAGTTTCGTGAGGTCTTCGCCTTGGCCTCTTTCATAGATGCGTAACCGTATTGCTTTCTGCTCTACTGATAGTTTTTCTACTACGTGGTCATTACGATGATTCCATACATTTGAGTACTTTGGTTAGGGATTTGTTTGGATCGGGGATGGTGCCAATGTTAGCTATCTCCTCCCCGAGGGCTTTTTTGTATGACAGTTGTGTGTCAGTGTTCCTGATGAGCTTGGATAGGTCGTAGGTAACTCTAGCAATGGTAAGCTACTGAGAAGATTGCGTTTTGTGCGGATAACGAACACAGTTTCTACTTTGCAGAAGGTTAGATATAATCAGAGTTGTGTCTGAATGCGGATATCACCCCCACAAGCCCTGACGACTTAGGCCGTGTTCTCACTAGAGACTTAATCAGAAATAATGCCATACTGATGTATGGCGTTATTCCTGATTAACTCTCTAGTGAAAACACGGCTTTAGTTTCCCAGCAAAGTTGATACTTCGAAATACCTCTAGTCATACCTACCTATTGCCAGATGCACGCTAATTGCGTTTACGTCTAATGTGAATGACCAAATATGTAGGCTGTGGACCGTTACGACTCCTTCAATCTGCTTTAGTTCGGATTTTATGACGTCATAGTTCAGCTGACGAGGACAGGCTGAAAGTTAAACAGATTGAGATTGTCAAGCTCTGCTTTGAGCAAATTGCGTGATCCTTAATTCCTTAAGATATAGGATTGTAGACTAATGACTATAAACCAGTTATTAATAAGGTCTAAGGCAGTGTTCTCACTACAGACTTAATACTGAAGTGTGGCGTTATTCCTGATTAACTCTCTAGTGAGAACACGGCCTTATTCTCATACAACCAGGTATATCGGTTAGCGTTCTCATTGGACTGCCTCTTGTTCTGGAATAAACACGTCACTTATTTCGGAAATGTAATCCCACATTATCTTCCGATATATCGTTATTGCGTCCGTATGTGAACGCTACATATTCCCCAAAAATTGGTCAGGTAGGGTTACGGCCAGCATTTTCTAACACTCTCCGCCATATAGCGCTACGGTCATTATTTTATCTCACTCTCCGCCAGGTAGCACCACCGTCCAGTTCAGGATTATCTTCCACCAGTGTGAATGAAAACAGATATATCGGATATATATTAGCCAATATAGCACACGAAATATTTAAACATGATTAGGCAATGAGAATGGGGGTGGTGGGGTGGGTGGGGTGGGGTGGGTGGGTGGTGGGGGGGGGGGGGGGGCATGTCACACATGCTATATACCACCTATATATAGTAATTGTACGGATTGCTTCGATTCGTATCGGAATTAAATTAAGATTTACTGATATTTATTTATTTTTTTCTCGAAACCGAATCCTGTTTGGCGAACAGAGGAAATGAGTGCTATTGGATACTACCCTAATTACCCATGTCACTGGGCCGGTATTGATTCAACACTGAGCCCTATTGGCCTGGTATTCGCTCAGTACCGGCCCAGTAACCTGTGTTATGAGAGTACTTATAAAGCATACTTGTAAAAATAGACGATAGCATTCCCCTAACTGTTAGTTTACACAATTCGGTAATCTATGGATTCTGTGCCGTTGTGGCAAGGTCATCGCAAGGGTGTTAATTTAAAAAACGAAATATTATCATTTTGAAACGTTTCGCTATTGCCATCCATCTCTAGATAAGCTCCGTCCTGCATTGCGCATGTTGGCATCGATTTATATAAGCCTACTTTAACCCCTCTTGCGTCAACTTAACCCTTTAATGGTCAAGTTGGTCAAAAAACGACACGTGCTTGAGAAATGTCCATTTGCAGGCTAAGAGAAGAATGTTTTTGAGAATTTACCACTGGAATAACTGGCTCGATAACCGGCAAATTTTCAAAAATACTCTTCTTGGTCTGCAATTGGACACTGTCTAAGCATAAAATTGAATTTTCTTGACCATTACACTTTTGATGACTGTCTATTTGAAGGATAACAGAAATCTATTTTTTTGTAAATTGTCGCTATTAATTTACAAAAATACTCTTTTTGGCTGCAAAAATCCAAATTTCCTTGAAAATTATTGGCAATTAAGTGGTTAATTGAAATAAATAGTATTTTGAGCGCTTTAATGCGCTGTTGACACAAAAGGGTTAAAGCATTATTATGATTGTGACGCCAGCCTACACGTGACGTAATTATCATATGCTTGAGTGACAGATCGGATTCATCAATTAAACTTTCCAGTTTATCCATCCGTCATCCGAATGTCATATGACGTCATAATCAACTAAGTGGCGTGTACGATGACGTCATAATTAATTATGGCATGAATAACTCGATTTAGGTCGTCTTTAACGCTTAATAGTCCGACACGTTTTACGAATTGTATGTCTTTACCATTTAATAAACACTCTATTGAATATTTTTTGGAAGTAATTTGACTGGGCGCTGTCTCTCCCATAGACAGCAATAGCGCGCAATCAAATTAGCGTGAACATATTTTAACAGCTTACATGTTTAGTTTTCTAGAAATTGATAGTCAGGGAGTTCAGGGATCTATCGCTCCCAACACAAGCGAGGTGGTGGTGGAGGTTAGCTAGAGATGGGCTGGCCATGGGTAAAACAGGAGAGGTTCATTAGTCCTGGTAACGTGGATGGAATGGCGCAGTAGCGATATGAACTGTGCCCACTTAGTACATTAAGTGCGCGTGTCCTTTCCAATCTCCTCTTATCACGTAGCCTACTCATTCGTGTCTACTGTGCTGTACGATCTTGCTGTAGGCCCTACGCATGCGTATATGAATAATGAACTACAAATGCAACCCTAGCATAATGGATGAATCCGATCCGTCGATCTAGTTTATGACGTCATAACCTATTACGTCACGTGTGGGCTAGAGTCAGAATCATATTCGACATAAATTCTACGCCATGAAAAATGGAATACTCCGTCAAGTGTACGAATTATAATATGTCTTTGATGGGTTTACTATTTAATAAACATTCTGTTGAACATTTTTTAGAACTATTATTAATGCATGTGCGCCACGCAGTCAAATTAGTTTCAAAATATTCAACATGTTACCTGCATAGTTGCCTTGATATTGGGTGTCTGGGAATTCACGGTTCGATCAATGCCAACACCGACAAAACGCGGGCAGAGCCTCGGTAGAAATGTGCGTGGCATAGATGGAAACGGATCATTTATTGCTGTCATCAACGTCATTTTTCGAATAACTTCCAACAAATCATCCCTAAGTAATAATAGTTCATTATAAATTAATCGCTGTGATGAAAAGAAATGGACCTTTACAGTTTATCCATCAATCGCATGACGTCATAATCAACGATGACGCCATAACGAGTTACGTCACGAACGCTAAATTGATGACGGACTAAACGTTGTTGTACGAATTGTATATCTTTACTACCGGATCTGACTCGGAAAATCTAGTTTAAATTGTATATCTGCCTAACTATGTGCTTCACGGAAGCTCCAAATTTCATCTCATCGTAGCGCACAAAGTGTTGTTGTTCACGGAAACTAGAGTCTACGCTTTAAATGTATTTTTGGTACATATGCAGATTTAGATCCGGCGACCTGATCAAACCACGGATCAACATATTTCTCATAAAAATCGATCAGATCTGACACGGTTTTAGGAAAAGAAAGTTTGCTGAAAGACGCTAGGGTCAATCTACCTGTGATCCTGATTCAGATACAGATCCCGCTTCATCTAAAATCCTGGATCTATGAAGCATCGATTGAAACGCATTGATTGCATCATATTTTAGCACAAGAACGGTTGGCCATTGTAAACTACGATTTCTTATTTTGTATCTTGCTCCGGGTACATGTACGGCTTGAAATGCAGTGGATCTTCCCAGTTTTATCTATGGCCCGCCCATCTCTAGCTAATCTCCACCCACACCACGCTTGTGTTGGGATCGATCGATCCCTGAACTCCATCACCATCAATTTCCCGAACACTATACAGGTAACCTGTTGAATATTTTGAAACTAATTTGACTCGGCGCTGTTGTTGCTGTTGTTGCTGTCATGTTAATTAAATAGTAAAGACATACAATTAATACAACCTGCCAAGCTATTACGCATTTAAACGGACTAAATCGAGTCATTCATGACGTAATGATTAAGACGTCATTCTACACGTCACTTAGTTGAGTATGACGTCATGTGAGTGAAATATATCCATTAGGTGTTTAGTGTACTACTGATGCTTTACCTTCCAATATCACGTTAAGCGTCTCTCTGAGGATCGTGAACGTGGTGATAAGAACCAGTAGTGAGAAGAGAAACGTGCAGATCGGATCAGCGAGTCTATACTTGGGATCCTCCTTTAAAATTAACACAAATTATTTTTGGTTAACCCCGCTTGTGTTAACTTAGCTCTTTAATGGTCAAGACCGCCAACAAAACGGACTATGTAGTGGTCTTGAGGAATGTCCATTTTTTTTCATCCAAGAGAATATGATTTTTGAAAATTTACCACTGGAATGACTGGCTCGGTAATCGAGCCAGTCATTCCAGTGGTAAATTTTCGGAAATTGTCGTATTTCAGCCGGGAAATAGACACTAGCGAAGAAAAAATTGATTTTCTTGACCATTTCCATGGCCAAGCCGGCCAAAAACAACACCTGTAGTGCCAATGTATATTTGCACGACAACAGAAAGCTTTTATTGTAAGTGTGTCAAATCTTGACCATTAAATGGTTAATTGATATAAGTAGAATTGTGAGCGCTTTGAGGCGTTGTTGATAGAAGAGGGGTTAATGTACAGTACACGTAGATAGGGGAAGGTGGGGCAAAACGAGCCACAAAAATACTAACCATTCTATTTCTTAATGTTTCAAGCGTATGCTTTATCAAATTATAGTTAATCACACTGCAGTCTAGGTGCTATACAAGAAGAACTCAAAACGAGTTCTAATAAATAAACCTTTGACAAAAAATGAAAAATTATTTTTTGAAAAAATATCCCATTTTACCCCACGCTTAACGCAAAGGTTTGGACAGGCTGTCCCTTTTTACCCCAGTGAGAAAACACATTATTCTAGTAGTAGTAGTAGTAGTAGTAGTAGTAGTAGTAGTAGTAGTAGTAGTAGTAGTAGTAGAAGTAGTAGTAGTAGTAGTAGTAGTAGTAGTAGTAGTAGTAGTAGTAGTAGTAGTAGTAGTAGTAGTAGTAGTAGTGGTAGTAGTAGTAGTAGTAGTAGTAGTAGTAGTAGTAGTAGTAGTAGTAGTAGTAGTAGTAGTAGTAGTAGTAGTAGTAGTAGTAGTAGTAGTAGTAGTAGTAGTAGTAGTAGAAGTAGTAGTAGTAGTAGTAGTAGTAGTAGAAGTAGTAGTAGTAGTAGTAGTAGTAGTAGTAGTAGTAGTAGTAGTAGTAGTGATAGTGGTAGTGGTAGTGGTAGTCGTAGTAGTAGTAGTAGTAGTAGTAGTAGTAGTAGTAGTAGTAGTAGTAGTAGTAGTAGTAGTAGTAGTAGTAGAAGTAGTAGCAGCAGCAGCAGCAGCAGCAGCAGCAGCAGTAGTAGTAGTAGTAGTAGTAGTAGTGGTAGTGGTAGTGGTAGTGGTAGTCGTAGTAGTAGTAGTAGTAGTAGTAGTAGTAGTAGTAGTAGTAGTAGTAGTAGTAGTAGTGGTAGTGGTAGTGGTAGTGGTAGTCGTAGTAGTAGTAGTAGTAGTAGTAGTAGTAGTAGTAGTAGTAGTAGTAGTAGTAGTAGTAGTAGTAGTAGTAGTAGTCGAAGTGAACGCACGCGCTTATTTAGCTCTGCAATTGCTATGTTATGTTTAATTTGTAAATTCTTGTCTTGGTTGGAGCGGATTTCGTGTCTCCATCTTCTTAAGGCACTCCTCTTAGCTGACGGTTTCCGCCATTTAATATGTCTCCTCTTACTGTGGTCAATGCAATACATTCCTCCCCGCGCCAGTATGCTATTTCTATAGTTTGTTGGCTAGCTCATTATATTTGGCAAGATCGCGTGAGTGAGTAGATTTAATTCCTTTGTCATTTGTAAGCGCAAGTCTAGTACTTTGATTATAAAAATCTTTATAGTTAGTCGGCTGTCCCAGGTCAACTCGAACAGACTAACAAATATATGACTGTAATATGTTAGTACGCATTGGGAAACCACTTTAATCGGTTAGGTTTTAGTGAACTACTTAATAAGTGGTTCAAACTAACAAATATACGACTGTACTCTCTATTCGTATATTTGTTGGTGGACGTCAGGGCTTCAAAAGGGGACACTATTTATTTAGTGGTTAGCTCTTTTCCCGACGTCTTGGTGTTATATATTTGTATTATATATTGTAGTAGTATGGGTTTCCTCTTTTTATAAAACACCATGCCAACCTATACGGGTACCCTAAGCCTTAAAATAACAACTAAGGGGTGGGGTGTCCCGGCTATCGACGTGTATCATGGGTTAAAGGACGTCGTTGGCCCGGGACCTGCTGCTTTGCAGGGGCTTATCAATGTTACTAAAACTATATGGAATGTAACAGTGTCAAATGAGGGGGTCAAGGAAAAGCTTCTGGAAGATGTTCTTATTGTAAAAGGTGAAGTTTGTAACGTAGAGGAAATCGAGTCAGATAGGTTGCTAGTGAAGATGAAAGTTCCACTAGAAATTCCAGATGACAGAATCATGAGTGAACTCAAGAAGTATGGCAAAGTGCAAAAGATTGTACGGGAAACGTATCCCTTTGACAGAACGCTAGTAAACGGTGTAAGACGTATTTTGTTTGATAAAGTGAATAGCCCTTTACCAAGCAGATTGACGCTTGATGGCAGCTTTGTCCTGTCCTTATCGTATAGAGGGCAAATTAAAGAATTCCGGATCTGCCTAAGTACTGATCATTTGGCAACAGATTGTCACAATTGAAACAAATGTTTGCTCTGTGGTTCAGTTGACCATTTTAAATGGCGCTGTCCAAAAAATCAAAACAAGCCCTCAGTATCATGAGATAATCGCCCATTAAAGGATGCAACTGAGTCAAATGCTTCTGAAGCAACCGCTACGGAAGCTGTTGTTTTGGTTCATGCCACTGTAAATGACACAAACAAATCATAAAATCCTGTTAAAGTAACTACAGTTGATGAAATTCATGTATTAGAGGAGGGTATAACCTTAAGTCAAGAAAATACTCAAAATGCAGTGGAGCCAAACGTTGCTGTAAAAGACACGCAGGAAAATGATGATCTTACAGAAGAGCCAGTTTACAATTCCTTAGAAGATGAATTAAAATTAGGACAGGATAAGTTTAGGACTCAGAAGACAGAAAGTTCAGTCGATTTTCCGCTAAGCCCACTTGATTTAAGTCAGCTTGAAGATATGGTAAATGATGCTCCTGCCAAATGTTACTTAAGTAGCAATAAGCGTCATAAAGAAGACAATAGCTCAGAATCTGAGATTGAAGTAAATTATATGGATGATGATACAATGTCAGTTGCAGAATCAGATGTGCCCATTCAAACACAGAGTTCACAGATGAAAGATGAAATGGTAATGTACCGATCAGAAGGGGGTGAAGTGTTAGTGCCATATGTAACGGCGAGAGGAATGAAATATCGTCTACTGCGCCATGATTCTGATATTTCCAAATATGAATATTTGTCTGTGGTAGAACTAAGAAATATTGAATTCGCAGGAAAATTAGGTAAATGGTCTAAGAAACGAGCTAAAAAACCCAAATCTAGTTAATCTAATGATGGCGGTTGTAAACATCACTTTACAAATTATGATTATCTGCACCATCAATTGCAGAGGATTAAATACCGAATTCAAGCAGTGCCACTTGCTTGAAGAATTAGCAAATGAGAGAGTTGATATTGCTTTTCTACAAGAGACCAAAATTCAAAAAGCTGAAGTGTATGAATCTCTCAAAGATATATCAAAAGGGCAGATTTTTTTTTTCTTTATCACAAGATAATAGTGCGGGAGTGGCCATTCTTATCCTGCCCCACTGTCTCAACTATGTTGACGCTATATCGTCGTCATCAGATCCAAATGGACGATGGAGTTGTGTATCAATTGATGTACTAAACACAAGTTTAAACTTGATGTGCATTTATGCACCACCTCTCATCAATTGCGCCGTGAATTTCTAAATGATGTTTTCACAATAATTCAAGACAGAACGCCTACAAACCAAATTATGGCCGGTGACTTTAATTGCATATTACATGAGGCTAAAGACAGAAACTCTAGGTCCAATTTTAATGTCACATCACATAATATTTTGAAACACATTTGTGAAAATAAAAGCTTGGTAGACACTTATCGGATTGAAAATCCAGAAGGCCGGGAATTTACTTGGTTTTAAACAGATGGAAGGTTAGCTTCAAGGTTAGACAGGAGCTATGTAGAACGATCGCTGAAAGGTTACATGTGTAAAACTAATATAAAACCAGTAACTTTCTCTGATCACAATATGTTTTCCATCACATTAGACAATGCTGACTGGGTCAAACGAGGAGATGGATTTTGGAAACTTAATGTAGCATTGCTACGAGATAGTTGCTATCGCAAATGTGTGGAAAGTTGTTGGGGACATTGGGATGAAAGAAGAGGTTCGTATGAATGTATAGCAGACTGGTGGGAAGACGCTAAATCAGACCTGAAATATATTTCAAGGCAGTATTTCATCAGGAAAGCACGAGAAATAGGAAAGCGTAAAAAGGCGCTTCAGAGGTAGTTGTGTAAAATTAATAAGAAAATTAATGATGGGGAATTTAATTATTACGAACTGTTAGTTAAATTAAAAGGTAGACTAAATGAAATAGAGCAATATCAATTTGATGGCGCCAAAATAAGGTCAAGAGCACAAATGAACACCGTGGACGAAATGCCTACACGTTACTTTTGTAACTTGGAAAAAGCAAGAGGTATAGAGAAATTAATGCGCTCACTGAAGACTAATGATGGAGTATTAGTGTGCTCAAATGCAGAAATGATGGAAACAGTATCCGAATTTTACAAATCATTGTATAAATCTGACGGAAGCGATGAAACTGCAACTAGAGATGTTTTAGCTAATATAACGAAAAGATTCATGTCACGAAAGCTGTGACCAATCAATAACAATTGATGATTTCACAAAATCCCTCAAAGGTATGAAGTTAGAAATGTCACGATCAATGCCACAACCCAATTGTTGGGAAGATGCCTTAGAGCAACGTCTTTAGGGCAACGAATTGATTCGTGATAATGATAATGTATTATATTTGTCCTCTATGGCCAAAAATGGTATTCAATATTTACGTGACTTGGTAAATCCGAAATCTCGTAAATGGATTGCGATGCAAGATGTAGCAAGAATAACGTCAATGAGATATATTGATGATCAGCACTTATTTGTTAGAATAAAGAATGTAATACCTGCTGTATGGTTCAAAATGCCGAAAGCACGTGGCAACATTGATATGTTGCAACCAACATTCGTATTTATGTCAGAACATATAAAAGACAACATGGCAGCTAGAGACTGGTATAGAATTCTAATGCAAAGCACGGGACCTGGCATGGCGATTACTCCATCGAAGGCTATGGGTCGGCCATCTTATTTATATGTGTAAAATAACAAGTACAGACCGGTGCTTATCATGTAATACTGAGGAGGAGACGATAGACCATCTATTTACTCAGTGTCGCATAACTACAGGCTTTTGGTTATATATTAATGTGCTTGCTCCTCGCTAAATTTGGAACCAAATACGTGAATTTAGTGGCTGAAACAATTTTGTTCAAAGATTGCTCAACTATCGGACGAATCATTAATAGCAAGGAGAAAGAATTGTTAATAACCCTGCTATCTGTAGGAGTGTGGGCCATCTGGAAGCATCGGTGTTCAGAGGCCAGAGATAAAACCGGCAACAACCATCAAAGCCATACAAGCTATATTTCGATCATTGTTGATAAACTGCATTCATTGTGAATTTTACAGGCTAGTAGAACATGGGAGAGAAAGTAGATTTAAAGACGTATGGTGCAAAACTGGCCTAGTATTAATTGAATACGGATATCTAAAAATATCAGAAGCGAAACTTGTATAAGCTAGCACACTCGCTGCTTGCTGTATATTGATAAATGCTATTTTAATTTAATTTGCTTTATTTTAAAATGTTAAGGCCTTAGGAGACTCTAATCTTGACGAATATCCTAACCTTGGGAATCAGTATATTTAAATATCAAATGAGCATTATGTCGATATTCTGGAGGTGATCCGATTTTCAAGTTAACAGAGTGTGATATCTTACAATTAGCTTCCTGTTGTAAGTGTTTACAGTAGGTGTATTTGTTCCAGGGTAATTTCCAAAAACATACAATGAAGTAAATTTAGAATGTGAACCCAAAGCGTTATCTATGTAGTCGTAGTTTGCATACTTTTGCTTTGTGCATTATACACTGAGCCAAAAATGTTTAGCAACGGTGAAGTTTGGTTTGTTGTATTAAAACTGTGTGTCCATTTATAACCAAATTTGTAGGCATGTTTCGTTAATGTAATGTCTCGCTGATCATGAAGAAATGCAAATCATTTCTTGCATTTCTTGGCCGCAAGCTTACTGCATGTGAAAATGCATTTTTCATGCACTGGCCCACATTGGCGGGTAGCGAAGGCAAAAATTCAACATATTGCAAAAGCAGATAACGAACGTTAACAGAAAACACTTAAAAGTTTACCCTACCGAACATGGGCCGCCGCCCAAGGCTACCCGAAAATCAGCGCCATGAAGCAATGGCAAGACTCGCTGCTGGGCAGAGCGTTCGCGCTGTTGCTCGACATTTTAATATTCACGCCTCAACCATTTCCCGTCTCCGCCAACGTGAGCAGGAAACTGGACATGTTAATGACCGACCACGATCTGGCAGACCGAGAGCAACAACACCACGAGAAGACCGCTACTTAGTGACGTCATCACGACGTCACAGGTTTGAGACTTCGCCGCGGCTGTCCCGTAATGTGCACACCGCTACCTGCACTACAGTGCATGCACAAACTGTGCAAAACAGACTCCATGATGCTGGACTGCATGCCCGTCGTCCACTTGTTGCGACAGAGCGTCACACCGAGAATCGGTTTGCATGGGCAAGAACTCATCAGCGATGGCGTGCTCAACAATGGAGCCACGTTTTGTTCAGTGATGAGTCGAGGTTTTGTGTGGATGTGGTGGATGGTAGGCAACGGGTTTGGCGACGCTTAGGAGAACGGTATGATGCAGCCAACATCATTCAGCACGACAGATTCGGTGGCGGCAGTGTCATGGTGTGGGCTGGAATCCATGATAATGGCAAAAGAGATCTTATTGTGATTCGCGGAAATTTAACGGCTCAACGTTACTGTGAAGCTGTTGTCGCCCCTGTTGTCATACCTTTTATGCAGCATCATGCAGACTTTATGTTCCAGCAAGACAACGCCCGTTCTCATTCAGCTAGGGTCACCAGTGATTTCCTTGAGGCTAACAACGTTCCGATGTTGGAGTGGCCAGCGCGATCACCGGACCTGTCTCCTACCGAACACGTGTGGGACATTCTTGGCTGTATGGTGCGTGAGAACCATCCACATCTTCACAACGTGCGGGAGCTGGAAGCTGCACTGCTCCAGGAATGGGATGCTATTCCTCTTCGTAACATCAGGTGCTTAATTCGAAGCATGAGAAAGCGATGTACGGCGGTGGTTAATGCGCGCCGAGACCACAACCGGTATTGACAGCTCAGTGTCATTATTTAAATTGGAGCCTTCCGTTGAGTGATGCCGTGTTAAAGGGCGCGATGCTAGCATTACAGTAACATGAGACTGTTGTTCAAATTGGAAAATGACCTATCAATTAAATAATATATTTGAATCAATTTATTGTTTTTGTTAAATAACATTTATACAGTAATATTCTCAGTGTTGCTAAACTTATTTGGTTCAGTATATTACATAAAGGCTCCTACGTTCGCCGGGCATTTAAGAATCGGCTAACTGGCGTCAATGAGTGACTTTTTGTTACTTATTGACGAGTCACCTCGTCACTTGTTGGCCCTACTACTATACGGTGTGCTACGGTAAACTATACTGGACAAAAAAAGTTAGGGATCACGAAGTTTTTTCAGTATTGTTAGAAACATTCGATATAACAGAGATATACAGATTCGAAATGATAACTAACAGCCTCTGCTGAATCCATATTTAATGACAGTTTTGAAATTGATTTGTCAGCAATGCATCACATAGGTGTTAATGAAAGGCATCCATGAAACAATGAGAATTCATGATGGCAAGTCAACAAGCGTATAAACGTGTGTCACTCCAAATCAGTCCATATGCACTTTAGTAACGAGTGTGACCTCCACGTGCAGCCACGACTGCTTGACAACGCCGCTGCATGCTGTTGATGAGGCACATGATGTTCTGTTCTGGAAGGTTGTCCCATTCCTGCCTGAGAGCAGTTTCCAGGTCATCCAGAGTCATTGGGGGCACCTGGCGTTGTAAAATTTGTTGTTGAAGCTGGTCCCACACATGCTCAATGGGGTTCAAGTCAGGTGATACTGCTGGCCACTCCATTCTCTCTATGGTCTCCCTCTCAAGGTACTGTGTGATAACTCGAGCACGGTGAGGCCGAGCGTTGTCATCCATGAGAACAAAGTCAGGACCCACAGCTCCAGCAAACAATCTCACAACTGGATGAAGGATTTCATCCCTATACCGGATGGCATTCAGAGCTCCATTCCTGATAGCAACCAGTTCAGTGCGACCGGTCAAAGAAATCCCACCCCAAACCATCACTGAGCCCCCTCCGAAACGGTCATGTTCAGCGACCATACACTGTGCATACCGTTGTCTGGGTTCTCTCCACACATGTCTGCGACCATCATGGAAATCTAAACAGAATCTGGATTCATAAATGAACAAAACTGGCTGCCAGTGACGTCTTTGCCATCTAATGTGATTACGAGCCCATTCCAGGCGAGCTTGTCGATGACGTAGGAGTAGCCTTGGTCTCACAGCTGGCCTGCGAGCTCTAAGATTGGCTCCGTGAAGTCGGTTCCTCAAAGTCTGGGGTGTTATCTGAACATCTGTAGCAGCATTGAACTGTCTGTTGAGAGAACGTGCACTATCAAAACGATGTCTCCTGGCTAAAGTGACGATATACCGGTCTTGGCGGCGTGTTGTGGTAC
>CM067364.1:75397633-75430133 GCA_034401795.1 Chaetoderma sp. LZ-2023a
ACAGCCATAAGCGATACTGTAGCAACCAACCCATCTTTCTTATTTCTCACTACTCTTCCTCACTCCATCCCTGGTCTTCTCCATCCATTCCTCAAGTTCGTACGCACACAGAGGCAGGCAGGCACGCACGCACGCACGCACGCACGCACGGACGCACGCACGCACTCGCTCATGCACGCATATACTCACCCACTCTCCATCACTCCCTCCCTAGCCTCCTACATCCATTCCTCAAGTTCGTTCGTACTCACACACGCACGTCCACATGCACGCACACACGTACGCGTTCACGCACGCACGCATGCACTCACCCGCCGAGCCACCCGCCCACCCACTCGCCCATTCGCTCACTCACTCACTCACTCACTCACTCACTCACTCACTCACTCACTCACTCACTCACTCACTCACTCACTCACTCACTCACTCACTCACTCACTCACTCACTCACTCACTCACTCACTCACTCACTCACTCACTCACTCACTCACTCACTCACTCACTCACTCACTCACTCACTCACTCACTCACTCACTCACTCACTCACTCACTCACTCACTCACTCACTCACTCACTCACTCACTCACTCACTCACTCACTCACTCACTCACTCACTCACTCACTCACTCACTCACTCACTCACTCACTCACTCACTCACTCACTCACTCACTCACTCACTCACTCACTCACTCACTCACTCACTCACTCACTCACTCACTCACTCACTCACTCACTCACTCACTCACTCACTCACTCACTCACTCACTCACTCACTCACTCACTCACTCACTCACTCACTCACTCACTCACTCACTCACTCACTCACTCACTCACTCACTCACTCACTCACTCACTCACTCACTCACTCACTCACTCACTCACTCACTCACTCACTCACTCACTCACTCACTCACTCACTCACTCACTCACTCACTCACTCACTCACTCACTCACTCACTCACTCACTCACTCACTCACTCACTCACTCACTCACTCACTCACTCACTCACTCACTCACTCACTCACTCACTCACTCACTCACTCACTCACTCACTCGCTCGCTCGCTCGCTCACTCACTCCCGTACGCACATAAGCACACACACACACACACGCACGCACGCACGCACGCACGCACGCACGCACGCACGCACGCACGCACGCACGCACGCACGCACGCACATACACACACCCATGCTCGCGCGCGCACACACACGCGCTCACGCACGCACGCACGCACGCACGCACGCACGCACGCACGCTGATACGCTACTTAATACAGTTTATATCAGTATTTGGCATATGTTATTTAATTTGTAAAAGTATTTACTCGCTCACCTGGAAGCTCTGTCGTTTCTTACCTGCTCTACGGAAGCCGAAGGTCATGAACTTAGTGGGTTTGACGGAGGCAATGTGTACGGCTAACATGCTAATGAGAAAGCTGACCAGGTCACTCACCAAGTGAAACACATCAGTGTATAGGGCAAGGCTTTCAGAGAGGACCGCGCCTGCGGGGAGGGTAAAAGAATGGATGAAGCCACTCGTATCTATACTAGTATCTGTAGCTAAGCTCCGCCCATTCCTTGCGCGTGCTTGGATCGATTTATATACTTTAAATCCTGAATTCCCAGAATCCAAATTTCATGGTAACAATATAGCTAACGTGTTGAATATTTTGAAACTAATTTGACTTGAGGCTGTTGCTGCCTATCTGTTGCTGCCTGTGGCAGCAACAGCGTCCAGTAAAATTAGTTTCAAAATATTCAGCAGCAGGTTTATTAAATAGTAAGACATGCAATTTGTACAACTGACGGTCTATTCAAGGTCCGTATCGGTCATAGTCACGTCATGAATTATCGGGCATTTTGATTGTGACGTCAACTTACATGCGACTTAATTGATTATGACGCCAAATACTTGAGCGACAGATCGGATTCGTCAATTGTGAAAGACGAAATGAGTTTTCATTATAGAGAAGGCCTCTAAATCATTTTAAACATTTTTATCACATTTCTAGCTATTCAGGTGGAAAACTCCAGATTGTTATTCATTCCAGAAACGAAATTCAAATTCATCACAGAGAGAAAATGGATTGAAATTAGTTCCCCCTATTGAAATTGTGATTAAAATTCATTCCTGAACATAATTCAGATTTCTAGTGATTCTCGTTTCGAATTGGAGGAAATGTGTTCATCATATTTGATTATGACGTCAGATTCGTGATTGACAGATCGGGGCGGCTCCAGTTAAAGCGTGAATAGACTTTATTTGTCACTATTTATGAATATAGATCCTCTATTCATAAATAGTAACACATAATGTCTATTTGATTTGATTTGATGATGCGATCCTATTCATGCTTTAGCAACCACTGGAGCGTGTGTATATACACCTGTGCAAAAGTTAAGCACCAGCAAAAACAATAGAATGTAGAAACATGATGGTACAACTAGGCTGCCATCCTTTTTGTCCCCGCGTTAGCTGACATATTTCCAAGTACGAAATGCACATGCATGCATGACTTCACGCCGCTTGATGTCCGTGCGTGGCGGGAAACAGCACACGTGTTCAGTTATGTAAAAGTCCAGTTTGAGGTGTAGAACATTACATACAGATTTAGGCGACAAGATTAGGAATTTTGTGTTCATGACCGTGGTTTATTTGTACAGAGAGAATTAGCTCTTGATTGTGAACCGCTATGGCAAGACGAAGGTTAAGTGATCGTGTGAAATGGCAAAGCATAGGCATGCATACCACTGGTATGTCATGCAGAGAGATTGGCAGACAGCTGAACATTAACCATACTGTAATCAGTCGTTTGATTGCAAAACATGGGCAAACTAACGAGGTGAAGGACAGGCCTAGATCTGGAAGACCGAAGAAGACTACTGCCCGTGATGATCGAGCCCTAGTACGCCTTGTTAGGAGATCTCCATTCACCAACAGCAGAGTGCTCAGCCAGCAATGGGAAACGCGCAATAGAGTGTCAATGTCTACCGTCAAAAGGAGACTGTATGCTGCTGGCATGAAAGCTAGGAGACCTGTCAGACGTCCTCTCCTCACTGCACACCACAAAGAGGAGCGTCTGAGGTGGTGCAACGAAAGAAGACACTGGAACATGAGATCCTGGAAACGGGTACACTGGTCCGATGAAAGTCGGTTCCTGCTTCATGCCACAGATGGTCGAACTCGTGTATGGAGGTCCAGACGCACGGCGTACGACCAACGTAACATCATGGAAGAAGTTCCATTTGGTGGAGGTTCCGTTATGATATGGGGGTGCATCTCATTTGATTGTAAGCTGGATCTGTTGACTGTACATGGAACACTAAATGGACAAAGATATCAAGATTCCATACTGGATAGAGGTGTGGTCCCTCATTTTGTAAATCATGCACCTGGAACCCACCCTATATTCATGGATGACAACGCCCGACCACATCGTGCTAGAGCTGTGCATGAATACCTCCGCCAGAATGCCATCGAAACCCTACCATGGCCAGCAAGGAGCCCTGACATGAACCCTATTGAGCATATCTGGGACATTCTGGGAAACATGGTGAGAAGGAGGGATCCTCCTGTGCAGAACCTACAGGAATTAACAGACGCACTCCATCTTGAATGGCAACGAATACCACAATGGCGTATCAGTCGGTTGGTGACCAGCATGAGACGTCGTGTCCAGGCCGTCATCCAGGCACAAGGTTGATATACCCGGTATTAATAATGACAGTCTCAAACTCGTGCACAGATGTTAAACTTCGTTTTCAGACACCATTAATGACAATCTAGCCACGTGTGTCAACTGTAGGGAAATAGTTGTCAGTTGTGTCAACGTAACCGTATTCAGGCCTCGTTTTCAAGTTCAAACACAAACATACAGTGTTTCCCCACCATTATAATCAGTATTCCTCTAGTTGCATTATTACCTCTTGCACTAAGATGGATGGGTACATAAATGTTTATGCTATTGCTTTCTTCATAGCAGATGAATATACCCTCGCATGTGCGTAAAAATAGGGTGGTGCTTAACTTTTGCACAGGTGTATACATAGCGAACATATTAATGTGTCTAATATTGCAAATATGCATACTGTCTTCTATTTCCGTGGTTTGCCGATAAATGACGCAATTCTACGCGAGACTTCTTATCAGGAACCGTTTAAGAAACTCAAATATCACTAGCAGTTCCAGAGATATTACGATTTTCGTAGCAGGATGCAATTATAGCATTGAAAATGCATTAACAAGAATGTTGTACATAGCAACCAGTGTTACTGCAGGGATTTTCACAATGGATATGACGTTATATAGGTTTTTGGGGATGCTGATTCCGAAAATCATAGTTTCGAAAATGTCTCACCGTTTACGTAGCAACCAGGATAGCCCCTTAACAACCGATATGGCATCCATAGCAACCAAGTATGATGTATCTACTGGGAATTGTGTGCAAAAGCCATTTTCAGATATATAGGGTTTGAAATTCGCATTCTTAATTATGTCCAGATAAGGTTCACGTCTCAGTGACCAGGATTCTAGCTGTTTGCCACCCCCCCCCCCCCCCACCTGTTGCATCGCCGCCTGCGGTCTGAAATTCGCATTCTTAATTATGTCCAGATAAGGTTCACGTCTCAGTGACCAGGATTCTAGCTGTTTGCCCCCCCCCCCCCACCCCCCACCCCCGCCCCCCACCCCCCACCTGTTGCATCGCCGCCTGCGGCTATATTTATCATTATTATTATCCTCGCCCCATAACCCGTTTCGCAGATGACCGATTTTAACCACGTGACTCGTGCGAACTTTCTAAGCGCATTGCATTGTGGGAGCGTTTGGGGGCAGTGTGTATTAAAATGGCGTCGGCCAATAACGTCGCTTGTAGTAATGGCTATATCGTCTTTCTCTGCCCCCCCCCCCCCATGAATGAATAGGGGAGAGATTCCACGACATGTATTTTAAAGCGAATACAATTATATTGAGATACCTAACTAAAATATACACGTACCCTATTCATATATTAGATACAAATAAACTGAAATAAACTGAAAATGAACGCTAAATACGCATTCGGGGGAGAGACTGACGAACAGTATTAGCCACCGACGATCTTTCAGCGCTGACATTATTGCCAGATTTTTAAATTTAATTGTTGAGTTTGCGTCACAAAACATGCATCTTAAATGCATTATTTATTTTAAATTAAATTATTAAAAGCTTTAATTTAATTATGCAGCTTTTTTCGTCATGGCGCGTAAAGCGGATTTCCTAAATAGATTGACGAACAGTATATAGGACAGGATTAGCCTACAATCTTAAAAGCATAAGTACCTTGAAAAGGGTTTCTTTTGGGGTCCTAAGCAGAAAAAAGGGGCTTGGAATATTTTGGGGGGAAATTGGACATTTAAGCAAATTTAGGGGGGGGGCGGGATTGACGAACAGTATACGCACGACGGCGCTATCAAACGTGTGTATTATTGCCTGATTTTTCAATGAATAGCATTGATTATATAGGGTGGGGGGGCCGTTCTCCAGCGCATTTCAAATAAATTACTTCAGTAAATCGTGTATTATTGCCTGATTCGTCAATGAGTTGTGTTGATTATACAGGGGGAGCGTTCTCCAGCCAATTTCAAATAAATTATTTAAAAAACGATCTTAAATCACCTGAAATGATTGATTTTTAAGCATCAAAAAGCTAGAGGATGCCTGTGGAAGACTTGAGCCAAGAATGACGAAATTTCGACAATTATTTATTCATTTATTGCCATAGATAGTTAATAAATAATAATGTGTGATTGGGTGGGGTGTTGTTGCTAGTGGGGCGGGGGGGGGGGGTGGTAGAGTAATCAAGTTTTCAGGAATGACTGTTCTGATGGGTCATACTATAATCCTGTGATGTGTAGGTGTCTGTTTTGTAAATAATACATATATGTAGTATCCATGAATGGGTGGGTAGGTGGGGGTGGGGGTGTTACATATTCACGAAGCATACCTAACGTATACCTTGTGTAAAGTAGACAATCAGCTATGGCCCAATCACAATGCTACATTTGTTAGTTACACTTAATCATTATGCATGTTCCTATGCTTAAGTATGTTTCATGAATCCAGCTCGGGGCCATAAGCTGCATGGGCGGGGCAAGGGAGATTTTCGGAGAAGGCCAATTCTGTTTAACCCTTTAACCATCAAATTCTCAAAGAAAAATGTCCATTTGCAGACCAAGACAAGAACATTTTTGAAAATTTACCACTGAAATGACTGGCTCGGTTATCAATGGTAAATTTTCAAAAATATTCTTCCCTTGGTCTGCAAATAGACATTTCTCAAGACCACTGCAGAAGTAATTTTTGGCTGTGAGCATAAAACCATACATTCACGTGCATTTGTTTATGCCCGCACGATCGACTGCCCCCAAACAGTCCTATAGTGCAATGCGCGCGATACGCGGTAAACAAAGATGGCGGTATCTGCGTCACGGGTTATTGTGGGGAGAGGGCTTTGCAAACGGTGTTGTGAGCGAAAGTGCGTCTGTAAGTTTATGTGTCCGGGCCCGTATCTATAAAATTACTGATCCGATTGCCCTGAAATATTAGCACAAGCCCATTATATGATAGACGGGTGAAGAAGGTGACGACAACGCTAACGCGGTGACAATAAAAATTACCAAAACAATCACGATCTCCATTATCATGATGATACGCTGGCTAGTGTATACATTTTTTTATCAAGTTAATGCTCATAATCGAGCAGAATGTAAATAATGACGTCACCAGCTCTCATTAAACCTTAAATAAGGTACCAAGGCAACGTGAGCTAGCGGATGTTAATGGACCTTTCCAGCTTATCCATCCATCCATCACATTTCCAGTTTTAAATATGCCCCGCCCATCTCAATCTAATCACCAACCACACAACGCCTGTGTTGGGTTGACCAATCTCTGAACTCCCTGACAATCAATTTCCAGAAAATTACACATGCAGGCTATTGAATATTTTGAAACTAATTCTGTCTATGGCAGCAACAGCGCACAGTCAAATTAGTTTCAAAATATTCGATACAACGTTTATTAAATAGTAAAGACATACAATTCATACAACGTGACTATTAAGCGTTAAAGACGGACTATATGGAATCATTCATGACGTAATGATTATGACGTCATCATACACGTCACTTAGTCGTTTATGACGTCATATAACGTCAGATGATAGATAGATAAACTGGAAATTAACTACGAGACGTGTATGATGATGTAATAATCAATGACGTCATGAATGACGTAGATAAGTTCGTCACGAACGCTTAATTGATGACGGACTAATCGTTGTTGTACGAATTGTATATCTTTACTATTTAATAAACATGCCGTTGAATATTTTGAAACTAATTTGACTGGGCGCTGTTGCTGCTATTTCAAAGTATTCAACAGCTTACCTGTATAGCTTTTTTGGAAATTGATAGTCAGTGAGTTTATGGATCGATCGATCCTAACACGGGCAAAGTGTGGGTGGAGCTTAGCTAGAGATGCGCGTGTCATAGCTAAAATTGGATTCTCCCCATTTATTCTCTGTCCAATGTTTGAATATATGAATTGACATGTTATCATATTCCACTCATATTCCACTCATATTCCACTCATATTCAACTCATATTCCACTCATATTCAACTCATATTCCACTCATATTCCACTCATATTCAACTCATATTCCACTCATATTCAACCCATATTCCACTCATATTCAACTCATACTCCGCTTATATTCCACTCATATTCCACTCATATGCCACTCATATTCCACTCATATTTCATTCATATTCCACTCATATTCAACTGATATTACACTCATATTCCACTCATATTCCATTCGTATTCCACTCACTCATATTCCACTCATATTCCGCTCATATTCAACTTATATTCCGCTTATATTCCACTCATATTCCACTCATATGCCACTCATATTCCACTCATATTTCACTCATATTCCACTCATATTCAACTGATATTCCACTCATATTCCACTCATATTCCTTTCGTATTCCACTCGTATTCCACTCATATTCCACTCATATTCCACTCCTATTCCACTCGTATTCAATTCGTATGACATTCATATTCCACTCGTATCCCACTCGTATTCCTCTCCAAACTTTCTTTATTCACACAAACCATGGCGACACGAGTAAAGCATTTCACAAACATATGTGACGGTAGGGATACAGTGCAGCTAGAAATAACTTTAAATGTTTCCAGACCAAATGAAATGTACTGTTTAATATTTTGAACATAATTAGATTGGAAGACATTGCTGCCTAAGGCAACAATCGCTTCCAACCCAATTATGCTCAAAATATTCAACATAACATTTCTTATTAACTACCATGTTTCTGAGTTTGGTTTTGGCAACATGTCACCATGAGGTGTACTGTACAAGTATTTCTAGATTCAATGTCATTACTACCTATTTAGCCATAATTAGTAATCTGTGTGTAAACGTAGATTATTATAATTACTCAGGATCTATCTTATTCTTATCATTCTCAAGGATTTTCGTCACCTATCTCCTAATACATCTTCCTCAGGGTCAGCTCTAAACTTAGTCCTCATTGGTGCTTGTATTGCTATTACCGGCACTTTTATCTTGAATCTGCCTAAGGGTGCCACCCACTTATCCGCGAGCAAACACTCACATTGGATTGATTGATTTATTTTCACAATATGTCATAGGCTCTTGAGTGTACATTATACGGTATGCATATTGGCAATTAAATTAGTATGCTATGCATTTATCTAGATGCCTAATCTTATAACTAATACAGTAAAATTTAACGTTATATTCACAAGCCCTTTAACAGAATAATGCCGTTTGTAAAGGTGGGCTCGCACAGTTTAAACATGCCTTGATCATATTATTTATACAGTTTTCACCAATACATAACATATTACCTATGGGGTGAATAATACCATACAAGACAATCCGTAGACAATCCGTAGAGCTAGGCATGCTAAAGTTTTCTAGACAGAAAGATAAAACAAATGGCCTAACGCTCATCCGAAACATGGGTCCCTCAGATTCCGTATAACAAGATATTGACCAAACAACGTTGATTGTGAAACTATTTGAGAGCCTACGACCATATAATTCTTTTAGCAAAGTTTGGTAAATGTAGAGATGGGTTTTAACAGTTGCCGATGATTTTCACCAAATTGCCCAATCAACCTACGACCTCAAGTTAAGACTCTTCCAACCAAATTTGGTCGAAACGTGATTGAATGCTCGAGAGATGCATTTATAACAGATTTCGTCCAATTTCATAGAATCTAAGATATTTCGCAAAAAATAGGGAGACTAACATCTTGCTGAGAAAGCACTCATTCTGTAAGTTCAGCCCGTTTCAAAAATGCGCTGTAAGTAAATGCTGCGAGCCCCTTCAGACCCTGATCATTTGTAGAATTTAATAATTCCGTCAATTTATAAACACTTGGATATTTCCAATAGTATGATTTTATACTTTTCTTTTGGTATTCTTTATATAGTGGGCAAACCAAAATAAAATGGTACGCGTCTTCCAGATCGTCGCATCTGAAGCATATTCTCTCAATCAACGGTGCCATCGACCCGTTTCCACGCGTAACGTATGCGAACCCGCTCGAAGTTGGCACAATGGATGTCCTTGTTTGAGCAATTATAACTTTGTCTAAATAATGTTTATATGATAAATCCGGTGAAATATGTTTATATGACCTACATTAGGAAATGTATGGGGATTTTCATTATTGATCTTTGAAGTGTGACTACAACTAGAGTTTTGATAGGATCACTATTATACTTGGCCAGGATATTACCATTGGGTCCATTTAAAATTCTCTTTATAAAAATGGCCGCCAGGTCGCACATTTTGGTACAAAATACCATTTTTGTTCTTGTAAGGAATGAGCTCGGGATGAGAAATGGTGGAAAAAAAAATTATCTGCGAGCAAAATGTCCTATAGGAAATGTATGAGGATTTTCATTATTGATCTGTGTGACTACAACTAGATTTTTGGTAGATCACTACTATACTCGGCCAGGATATTGTCATTGGACTCCATTTAAAATCTCTTTTTAAAAATGGCCGTCAGCTTGTGGTAAAAAAATACCAGTTTTCGCTTTTTGGCAGTAATGAACTCAGGATAACAAATGAAGAGAAATATTTTTCAAAATGGCTGTTAAGATATTTGGAGCTCCGATCGACTTGGAACTTGGTGAACTTCTAGGTACTATATAGACTTGATTTAATATCAATTTTGAAGAGGCTCAATCTAATAGTTCTCGAGGCATCAGCTCTCTCTCTCTCCCTCTCTCTCTCTCTTTCTCTCTCTCTCTTTGTCTCTCTCCCTCTCTCTCCCTCTCTCTCTCTCTCTCTCTCTCTCTCTCTCTCTTTGTCTCTCTCTCTCTCTCTCTCTCTCTCTCTCTCTCTCTTTGTCTCTCTCTCTCTCTCCTCTCTCTCTCTCTCTCTCTCTCTCTCTCTCTCTCTCTCTTCATAGGGATAATTACTGCTTTTGTCATTACTCACGCCGGTGTAAGTAGTGCGGTTTATACCGTCTGTCTTTATGGTTGTCTTTTTGTCTGTTTGTTGTTTATATATTTGTGTGTCTGTTTATGTGCGCGATTGCGTGAATCCAAGAAGTTACAGTCTCCAAATTGGGCACATCGAATCATATTATAGATGGCTAGACAAAAATGAATTTGAGGCCAAACGATCACATATCTAGGTCACGGGGCCACTAAGGGCATCCCGAAACACACATTTTGTAGCCATAGATTGGGAACGCAAGTAGCTAGAACATATCCATTCATATTATAGGTGTAAGTTAACAGAGTTTCATGAAAAAACTCAAATATTAAGTGCATACACGAATACTCATTTTGACCATAGCTATGGAGTGCAAGAAGGTAGAATCACACAGGCATAGGTAGAGGTAATTTCCAATAATAACATCTAAGAGAGAGAGAGAGAGAGAGAGAGAGAGAGAGAGAGAGAGAGAGAGAGAGAGAGAGAGAGAATACTCATTTTGACCATAGCTATGGAGTGCAAGAAGGTAGAATCATCAGATTTCACACACATGCATAGGTAGAGGTCAACAGATCAACTATCAAGATCACTGGAGTCACTACGTGCATTGTTTAGACAGACTACAAATGTGTATATCACCATCTCACTGGGTTTTTTAATTTAAACATATTTAATGTAGGCAAAGGGATTGGGTACAGGTGCTTGCAACTTAGTTATAGCTTTGCCCAACAGTAATATTAATAGCAGCCTAATAAATAAATGCAATTAACTAGCAATGATCTGTTTACAGAATTTCCAATAATAGCATCCAACGTGTGAGAGCGAGAGAAAGAGAGAGAGGGAGAGAGAGAGAGAGAGAGCGAGAGAAAGAGAGAGAGAGAGAGAGAGAGAGAGAGAGAGAGAGAGAGAGAGAGAGAGGGAGAGAGAGAGAGAGTACATTGTAGTTATGTTTGTCATTATGATATATCCATTTATGTTGTTCTTTATAAATACTATGTTTCCCATTATGATATGGATAGCATGGTGTGGCATGGGTTAAGTTGTCACACGTGGTCTGCAATCCAACAACAAGGCGGGAAAATATTACAGTCCGTCGTAAGTTGATAGTTCTGGGGTCTAGTTTTCCATAAAAGCGTTTCTCGGTGGGTAGTAAAACCCGTTCTATGCGACCACCTTATCGGATGTCAGACTACGAAAACCATATCTAGTAGTAGGCAACTTGAATTAACCATATGAAGTTTCATCCTTTAAATTTTAACACAATCATACACGTTAGCTGTTGAATATCATGGAACTAATTTGATTGCGGTCTGTTGCTGCCATAGGCAGCGGCAGGTTATAGTCACATTACTTTCACAATATTCAATGGCATGGTTTCGTACACTAACAGTTAATTTTCGTATCTGGTAATTCAGATTCTAAACGCATGGTTAAGATAGAATGTGTCTGTTAGGTGGCCGTATATGTCAGGTTTTACGAGCAATCAACTAACACGTTTGTGGTTCGCTAGTCCCTTGGATAGAAAGGCTAGCTGTTCTAGAAGTACACATTCTGCTCCCTGTTGGGTTCCGATGGAATGGATGAATCCAATATGTCACAAGCATATGACGTCATAATGAATGACGCCACATGTAGGCTGACATTACAGTCAAAATGCGCAATGTGTAACGTAGGTAAGTCCGTCATGAACTTTTAAATGGCAGTCATATGTACGAATTGCATGTCTTTACTTCTTAGTGTCCATTCTCGTTAATATTTTGAAACTAATTTGACTGGGTGTTGTTGCTGCAATAGGCAGCAACAGCAACCAGTCAAATTAGTTTCAAAATATTAAACAGCTTACAAGTATAATTTTCTGGTATTCGGGGAGTTCAAGGTTTGATCGATAACAACACGGGCAGAGTGCGGGAGAGCTTAGCTAGAGTTGGGATGGGAATATCTCAAATTGGAATTATCCCATTGTTTGGATAGTTGCCTTGCAAGCACAATATTGCTGATGCGTATTCCTTGTTCTACAAGCTGAGATATCAGTTAATAAAAAGAAATACCGCTAAACATGTTGATAAGTTCTGGGTCGGAGTTATACTGTCTTTGTTATTCCGTCTGGAACTTGGGTATGCAACCGAACTCCATGTCGCCCGATCATTTCGAAATGCCTCTTATGATGGCCCGTCTATGAATACATGAATCCTTACTGCGGGGCGACCATCTCTCCGGTTTTATCCGGAAAATGCGGATTTTTTAAACAGACCTCCGGATTTCCGAACACCCTGTGAAATATCCGAATTTGTTTTTCATCCACCTATCAAAAATAGTTGTTATGCAAAACAGCTAACAATATCGTTAATTAGTAAATATGTTGAATTATATTTATGCTTTTGCAGTTTGTAATAGACAAGTTATAGTTTTAAATTGATGATTTTTATGCATTTGTACATGCTCGTATATGCAAACATTAGAAGTGCTATACAACTCGAAACGCCCTTGTAATATCTTCTCTAAATAACAACGTGGAATATTACATACCTACAGCCTCCCCTATGACGAATAGTAAGCATAATGCCGTCACCGCGATTAGCTGTCTCTGGGCCGTACTGTCCAGTTTATCAGGTGATTCGTTGCTATGGCAGTGGTAGACGTAACGATTGTCCATTGGTGAACTCAAATTTGACAAGGAGCTTTTTAGCGGTGATGAAGACTTTGGTATGAGTTTGGTCTTTGGTGTGTTATTGTAAATTTCTTGCGCAGATGTGGTGCCCCCGTATGATGCGGAACCTGTACTGATGCTTAAGATAGGCTCCCGGTCATCGGCTGCACTGCGAAAACTCATTGCTGTATGGTTAGCTGAGAGAAAAAAATTAGATTTTGGGAAATTTTAATGTACAGTTTTAAATTCTGTATCAACTGTTTTATCAACGATCGCCGTATGATTGATTCTTCAAGCAGAGAACTGCTTTGCATAATTAAATCGTTAACTGCTGAAATTATTTTGGAATATTTTTTAAACTAATTTAACTAGAACCTGTTGCTGCCATTTAGTTACAATTAGAGGCAGATCTTTCGCACCAGAGGCCCACGCAATCAATATAAGAACAAGATCACTGCCTGCAGAAGGCATTTTGGCCAGTGTGAGCGTGTGTTAATGTGGAAATGTGCTTAGTTCCGATGAGGTGCTGGAATTGGTTCATGACAATTTCAATAGAGTGGTCCATTTCTCGCTATGCCACGCCCATTTCTAGCTAAGCTCCACCCTCTTTTTCAGCGTCTTGGAATACATTTATATATGTTGAATTATAATTAATTCCCTGAATCACAATTTCAAGGGAACTATGCAGGTAAGCTGTTGAATATTTTGCAACTAATTTGACTGGGAGTTTTTGCTGCCTGTAGCGGCAACAACACCAAATCAAATTAGTTTCAAAATATGTAACACGAGGTTGATTAAATAGTAAAACCATATAAGTCGTATTCATGACGGAGCTCGATACGTTATTCATTACACATTTTGATTGTGACGTCAGCATGCATATGACGTAATTGATTATGATATCATATACTTGAGTGATAGATTAGTTGCTTTAGTTACTCACCGAAACACTTTTTTTTTAAATCTATCACTGGAATGACTGGATGAATAATGGATGAATCAGATTTGTCACTCAAGTATATGACGTCATAATCATTTACGACATATGTAGGCTGACGTCACAATCAAAATGTGTAATGAATGACGCATCTAGCTCCGTCAAGAATATTGAATAGCTCATCAAGTGTACAAATTGTCTGTCTTTACTATTTAATCAACATTCTGTTGAATGTTTTGAAACTAATTTGACTGGGCGCTGTACAAATTGTATGCGTTAAGTCTTTAATCAACAGTCTGTTGAATATTTTTAACCCAATTTGATTGGGCGCTGTTGTTGCCATAGGAATTTTCTATGGTAATGGATGAATCAGATCTGCCACTCATGTTTATGACGTCATACACATTTACGCGATATGTAGGATGACGTCACAATCTAGGCCACAAATAACTATCAGTCAAATTGTCTTCAAAATATTCAGCAGGTCCAGAGTTAAATCCCATGGAAAATGAAGTCCGCAGAAATTCAGCCACAGACAGCTAACGCCTATTGTAACATAACGTAGTAATGGTCAAGCCGGTCAGAATGTGGTCTCCTCAAAGATGTTAAGGAGTTCTCATTTGCTGGCAAAGAGAATGTCAAATAATTGTGATGTGTCATAAAGTTTATTGTAAGAGATTGGGCTGGGGGTTGGGGGGTTGTGGGGGGGGGGGGGGGAACTAGAGAAAAGTCACCTCTTAGGCCGCGTTCTCACTAGAGACTTAATCCGGAATAACGCCATGCTGAAGTACGTCGTTATTTCCTGATTAACTCTCTAGTGAGAACACGCCTTAGTTATGTAAGTATTTAACGACGTACCGTCGTGTTATATTAATCTGTATTGTAATAACTGGAGTTTTAGTTATTTATGAGAATGTATCTTTAGATGTTGTTTATCTAATATAGAAGAGATTGGAGGCTTCTAGAATATTCCAGAGACGGTTCTTGTCATCATTATTATAGCCTATGAATGTTAGAATTTCACGTATTGGTACAACTGTACTGTTTGAAGTTGTTTACATTGTGTAGAAAGAATAGCTTGGAATCTAATGAGGTGTTATCTGACAGAGAAGACTATTTTATTGAAAATTTACCCAGCCAGTCATTCCACTTGTAAATTTTTTAAAGTAGCCTTTTTCATCGTCAGCAAATACACACTGACTAGGGCAAAAAGTCTAATCTTTTAACGTCATCCTTTTAATTGTCAACCCGGACAACAACAGTCTCTACAGGCAAACAGAAAAGAGTTATTGAAGAATGCGTTAAAATGTCTATTTTGAAAACTGTTGCTAAATGCTGTTGTTGTCGAGCTTTAGAGCGCAAAATTGGCGGATCGACTCAAGACACCATGAGAATACTTCTATCCAAATTTGGCGAAGCTTCCTCCAGTAGAACCAGAATTATTCAAAGGCGTCTTAATAACGACGACGACGACGACGACGACGACGACGACGACGACGACGCATATACCCTTGCACCTAGCGACGCAGGTAAAAAGGCTTTTCTAGGTGTGTAAACGAACATTTAATTAAGAAACCTTCCTTGAAATATATTGACTGTTAAAGTGTTAATTGATATGAGTGTCATTATCAGGGCTTTGAGGTGCTGTTGACAGCGGTTAATATAATACGTTAAGATCATCAAAGCTCTATAGCTACCAGCGTTACCAGCTCGTTGATTTCCGGAAAAGCGCCGAAGAATCTGATTCCATCGTAAGACGCGGCGTTCTTCTTTGACTGGCAACAGAGGCACTTCCTGGAACAGCGTTGTCATCCGGGATACGAGAGAAAAGACAAACCTAATATATACAGTTCCATCTATTGTCTGCCTGACGTTCCTGAAAACGACAAATTCCAAGGGTTATATCACTGGACCTGCTATATATTTTGAAAACAATTTGACTGAATGTTGTTGGTGGCTAAGCCATCAGCAACGTTCAGTCATATTGTTTTCAAAATATTCAGCAAGTCAAGAGTTTTTACTCATTGAAAGTAGTGTCTGGTGGCGTGTAGCAGCTAGAAAGTTAATAAGCTACAAAATATTTATAATGTAAGGAATATTTTATTGAATATTTTTAAAACTAATCTGTCTGGAATCTGTTGCTGCATATAGCAGTTATTGTCTCCAGTAGAATTAGTCTAAAAGTAATCCACAACTTTCCACTATAGTGTGTATAGAAAGTCAGACATTGACATTTTAAGCGTTAACGCGTTAAAACGACACTTTCATCGTAATCAGACGACAATTAAATAATTATTAATATTTCCTTTAACAATTTGCCTTTTACATCATCTTTTCATTTAAAACATAAAAAGGCTAATTATCGTCTTCTATAGGTTTACTAATGTCGTGGTTCTGGCTTAGCTAGCAGACAGTTGATGTAGATTATGAAATCCAGTGCAACACATGTCATCGTAAAACAGGTCACCAGTCTTGCGTTCAATAGGGAAATCTTTCCAGAGTGCTCTGCCCAGACAAAACGGGTTTTTTTTTGTTTATATATTATATGACGTAATTAATCCGAGGACAGCAGATTGTCATTGGGTATTTTATTGTTTACAGTTGCGCATATGACCCAAACAGAAACTCGCCATATTATAGTCTAGCGGATAAGCACCAGATTCTAACGGAATTGTTCGCATTGTGATAAAAGCACCAAAATTGGCACATTTGTACGTTATTGTATATAGAGTCAAATAAAGCAAGTCCCATTTGATAGCTTGTATGAGATAGGAGGAATTAACTTTTGAAATACAAGTGTGGCATTGCTGAAAATTAACGACAATTAACAAGGACGTGACAGAGCTGTTGCACATTTCACATTTCCAAGTTTCACTTGTAGTCAAAATATATAACCTAGTTCATATCATACTTGGGTGGAAGGTAGCGTGCGGAGTTACGAGGACGTGTGACAATTTTTGGGTCAAAGGGTCAAAGTTCAAGGTCACTGCTACCCAATTAACTAGAGGCCCAAACGCTATGAGGCTCACCTGGATAACATAAATTCTACTTGCTGATTACGTAAGGGGATTTCTTTCATCTAAATGGCATATAATAATACAAAACGAGCTTGCTGACTATTTTATCGATTCTAATAGGATTAACTTTTGACCTTGACGAATTGGTACAAACACGAACGACGTTGGCATTGCACAAACGTGTGCGTGTTATCTTCAATACAAAGAGGAACAACGATTGTGCATGGAAGATTATACTAATTCACATGTTAAATATATCACAGTTATAATCCTCATTTACTAAATATCATTTTGAACTTTCTCAAACATGTTTAAAATGATTTTACTAAACAATGTGTATGCATGTGTTAGGTAATGGGAATTCTCCCACATAACCTATGTTAAATTATTTATTTCATCACCATTTTGATGCCCCAGTTTCTGCGTTTTAGATCGTCAATGATTGAGAAAATTGTAACAGCTGCTGTATGACACTCTACAAACAATGGCAACGCGGTGTGGGATAGTGTCTTCCCAGCCACCCACTGACGGTTCTAGCCCTGATACTACATCCCAAGTGCTCACAACTGACTGGACATGAATCGCTCATTTGTCCAGCACATTCTACAGGACGAAGCTGCTATGGTTCAGGATATGATACGTTAGCTAAAACTGGGCCATAGCATTTAATGAACTCGGATGTGTACCAATGAACATCAATGTCTCGCGAACCTGGATGTGTACCAATGAACATCAATGTTTCGCGAACTTGGATGTGTACCAATGAACATCAATGTTTCGCGAACTTGGATGTGTACCAATGAACATCAATGTCTCGAGAACTTGGATGTGTACCAATGAACATCAATGTTTCGCGAACTTGGATGTGTACCAATGAACATCAATGTTTCGCGAACTTGGATGTGTACCAATGAACATCAATGTTTCGCGAACTTGGATGTGTACCAATGAACATCAATGTTTCGCGAACTTGGATGTGTACCAATGAACATCAATGTTTCGCGAACTTGGATGTGTACCAATGAACATCAATGTTTCGCGAACTTGGATGTGTACCAATGAACATCAATGTTTCGCGAACTTGGATGTGTACCAATGAACATCAATGTTTCGTGAACTTGGATGTGTACCAATGAGCATCAATGTTTCGCGAACTTGGATGTGTACCAATGACCATCAATGTTTCGCGAACTTGGATGTGTACCAATGAACATCAATGTTTCGCGAACTTGGATGTGTACCAATGAGCATCAATGTTTCGCGAACTTGGATGTGTACCAATGAGCATCAATATTTCGCGAACTTGGATGTGTACCAATGAACATCAATGTTTCGCGAACTTGGATGTGTACCAATGAACATCAATGTTTCGCGAACTTGGATGTGTACCAATGAACATCAATGTCTCGCGACTTGATAATGGTAGCGGAACTAAAGATACTTTAACATTATGCGTCTTGAAATAAATCGTGCTTCAACAAATCCAGCTCGTTGAAAATACAGAGCCTATAGAAACAATAATCAGAGGATATTCTAACCGATATTAGTCCGGTTAAGACGCGATCTGTTCGAGGGGTGGTGGAACGTAAGACTGTTAACGTACTATTGTCCGTCTTTTATGACGAACCCGGAGTAGATCTCCATAAAACATTTACTAGAAACTTTTACAGGCAAGTGGCGTAGTATGCCATACAACTTCAAGATACAAAATTGTTAGCTAGGTTGTAAATGGGTGGCATGCACGCATCTATGCTACTTATTAGACACATTGCTTAGTTGGACTTTATAACCGATTCAGACAGAATCACAGATGTTCTAAAGAAAGCGACAGTAAAGAGCCATTTAAGGCCGTCGTGCTTGCTGAACTTATATCGTATATAAAAGAGACAAGAATGATAAATGACGTTCATTTATTCAAACTCTCTCATTTAGTGCAACTCTATACATCGGGACTTTGCGAATTAAATGCAAATTTTCCAGGGAGGATAAATGTTACTCGACTGAAAGAACGACTCTTGTTGCAACTACCTTATCTCAAAGCGCACCACCAATGTGGTAGATACATGTACTGCTAGGCTTCGATGAAGATATCGGTCCATCACTACAGCTTGCTTCTGAAAACAGCTTTGACGATGAAGCTATACTGTTAGCAAAGACAGCACGAATATGTGTAGAGATATGCTTGCCAAAAAACAGCACTTTGATGGATCCTTCAACTCAGAATGTCAGCAGCATTATGTATCGTCTTCTCTTTTAACACTGATTGACATGGTTCTGTATGAGCAAACTGGTCATGGGTGCAGCACTTTCAATTGCACACCTATTAATTTAGTGCAAGGCATGCGAGAATCGGATCCACAAAACTCCACGATAATGCGGACAAAGAAACACCTTTATCATAATACATTGATTTGGCAGTTCATGACCATAGTAGCCACAGATTTCTAGTAGACTCTACTGATTTGGACTTACCATTTCAAAATTGAAGACACGTTTGTTCAACACCCTCACAGCTTCAGAACTGCCACAGACTCATTCCATAGAACTGCAATCTCATTGACCCAGCACCTGTGTCATGAATACCATGGAACTGATCGCTATGTAGTTATGATCAATCTAAATATTGCTAAAACAAAGAAAAATCTCTGAACATCCGGTATCATATACAGATTTTTCCCTCTCATATTTCCGCATGTACCTGAAACACATAGGGCCATTTACACATTCATCTGATCTTAACATTTCTGCAACAGTGAAGGAGATGTAATGTTTGATCAAGATGAAAGAGCTTCTTGAGAAAGAGATAAAGACTTTGTCATGGGCATCATTAAATGCACCACCCCAAGCACAATCTACCAACAGTATTAACATTATTCTATGAACATGGGGCATTCAGCAAGGCTGAATCTGCATGCGATGAAAATAATAAAGAATGTGGTTGAGCATATAAACTCGGGTCAGGCTACAGTCATGGTGATGGACAAGCCATTGTTCTCTCTTGAAAAGCAGATATAATTGCAAATGCCAGGCATCTATGGAGACAAGTATGTTGCGATGATGGGCGGATTACATACTGAAATGGCTGCTTTAAAAAAGCGTGGAAAGTCGTTGGAAAAAAGCGGATGGACATCTGACTTAGGTCGAGCCAACATAATTAGTTCAGACAAGGCTGATGCAATGCTAAACCATCACATATAATTATGTTCATCAAGTGACAGTGGGGGATCTCTATGTTCTGCAGATTTATGCATATGTAACACACAGATTCTGTTTATGATGAGAATTAACGACATGATTTTGAAACATGGCGGAGCGAACAATCACTAGCACACCCACAGTTCAATTTCTCGTGTACTGTTTTGGATTTGGAATTTATGGTTATGCAATATCCACGATTACTTCCTGAGGCCCATCTTTCCCTGTATGTACAGGCAGTTGGCCAACTTATTCCATTTAGTGGAATCTGTGAAGAATTGAAGACCATGTCAAAAAATATCTTCATCACCTATGTTGTATTACAAGCACAATCTGTAATGCGCCTTGACGTTGTATGGGGCATATATCCTACCACCAGCCTGAAGCAAAGCACACATGAATCGTATGGGCATGGTATGCGTAGGTGAGTTGTTGGACAAGGAACGCTTTCTGTAAATTGAAGAAAACAAGCCTGAACTGTTTGTGTTTCTAGCTACTCATATTGAAGCATTGGTTAGAGAAGGCAAGCAAACAATAAGCACCTTGAATGAAGATCTGGTCAGCGCTATTAAAATTGACAAACACTGGCTTGCACCATGTAGTCAGTAAGAAGCCAATATGTGAGTTTTGCTTCACGCAGCTTATGCAGCTTAGAATTGATACAATCGAGTAACATCGAAGATATTTAAATTTGTCGATGTTACAATGCGATCAGATAGTGAATTCCAGGCATCGATTATTCTATTGGTAAAGTAATGTTTTCTGAAATCATGTGAAAAGCGATGTTTCTTTAGTTTATATGTGTCCTCTTGCTATTGAATTGTTTAATGTGAAAAGATGTTTTGTTAGATGTGTGTCGTAATAACCGTGTATGATTTTATATAATTCAATCATATCTCCCCGGTGTCGTCTGTATTTTAGAGTTGGAAGATTTAGTCTCTTTAGCATGTCAGGGTAGCTCAGTCCCTTTAATGACGGAATCTGTCTGGTTGCCCTCCTTTGAACATTTTCGATAGTATTGATATCTTTTTCTTTGTATGGGCACCATACACTGTTAGCATATTCAAGGTGAGGGCGTACTAATGCTTTGTACAGCAAGGTGAAATTGTCATTATTTAGGTATGTGTAGGTTCTGCGAGTTATTCCCATTATCCTGTTGGCTTTATTTACCTGTTCCTGTATATGTTTTCGAAAGTTAACTTGTCTGTCTATAAATATGCCTAGATCTTTTTCAAACTCAACAGATTCAAGTGGTATTGGGGGACCATCCTCTCCGTGTAGGTGATAGGATCTGTTTTCAACAGTTTGTTTGCTTTTTATTTCCAGAACTCTACATTTGTTTGGATGGAATTTTAGTAGCCATGTAGAAGCCCAGTCGGTCATGGAGTCAAGATCATCCTGTATTATTTTACTGTCTGTTTTGTCATGAATTTCTTTATAAATCTTTGTGTCATCTGCGAATAAGTAGATTTCAGAACTGACATTATCAGGTAGGTCATTTATATATATATATATATATATATAACAAACAGGATAGGGCCTATCACACTACCCTGTGGTACCCCACTGGATATATCTTGCCATGCAGAAAATTTGTTATTAATCCGGACTCTCTGTTTACGATTTTTTAAGAATTCCCTTATACATTGGCACATTGTATCACTAAATCCATATGCCTTCAATTTGATCACGATTCGTTCATGTGGGACCCTATCGAATGCCTTCATTAGGTCCATAAATACTACGTTTATTTCACTATTGTTGTCCAATATTTTTGTCCAGTGGTCTAAAACATTTAATAATTGCAGTGTTGTTGACCTCCTGGAAATAAAACCAAATTGTTTATTAGTGAGTAGATCATTTGACGTTATGTGCTTTAATATCTTATCCCGAATGAGCTTTTCCATGAGTTTGCAAACTACACTTGTAAGGCTTATTGGTCTGTAGTTGCCTGGGTCATTTTTATCCCCCTTTTTAAAAATTGGTGTAACGTGTGCAAGTTTTCAATGGGTATGTACACATCCTGAGACAAATGATTTGTTGAATATGATGTTAAGTGGTTTATGTAGTACTTCTCTTAATTCATATATGAGGCGAGGATGTACCTCATCAGGTCCAGGTGATTTAGAAATGTTTATTGATTCCATAATTTTAAGTGTTTCGCTGAGGCTGAAGGTAGTGTCACTAGAGAGAGTTGTGTAGTTTCGCCTGGTAAGGTGTGG
The DNA here is from genome assembly GCA_034401795.1 of Chaetoderma sp. LZ-2023a. Classification (NCBI taxonomy): domain Eukaryota; kingdom Metazoa; phylum Mollusca; class Caudofoveata; order Chaetodermatida; family Chaetodermatidae; genus Chaetoderma; species Chaetoderma sp. LZ-2023a. The sequence continues at coordinate 75,420,208 of CM067364.1, forward strand.
AAGCGTATTAGTATCTTCATCGATGAAAAGAGTAGTATAGAAATTTGCTAATACTTCCGCCTTGTTAATATCATTGTGTACTTTCAGGACTGTACCATTTGCTTCAACCTCAAGTTCAGGTATTCTGGAGGTGAGTTTTCTTGTACAGTTGACATGATACCAAGATTTTTTAGGATTCGTTTTTACACTTCTGGCTATTTCTTTTTCTTTTTCTCGTTTAACATTTCTTGTGAGTGTCTTAAGTTTGTTTCGCTGGTGTGTATATTTAAGCCTGTCTTTGTCTGTTCTGGTATTCATATAGTTCGTCCAACCTCTATTTTTAGCTTTTATTAGTTTAAGAATTTCTGATGTGATAGCTGCTTTCTTTCCCTTGTTGTGTGGCTTGTATCTGGGGATATGCGCTATTTCTGCTAACTTTAGTTTGTTAGAAAAAGTGGAATACATGTCTTCAACATCTTTACCTTCTAATATTTTATCCCAATCGAGATTTAATTCATGTTTCATTGCCCCATAGTTCCCTTTGTCGTAGTTTAATTTTTCTATTTCAGTCGTCACTGTCTCATTTGCACATTGGAGATTACATGTGATCACAACGTGGTCACTGCTTCCCAGAGGGCTATCGTATGCAATATCTGACACAAGATTTTCATCGTTGCAGAGAATTAGATCCAGTGTATGTGGGGTGTCAGTGCCTCTAACTCTAGTGGGTGTCATCGATTTTTTGAAAAAGGAAACAATCTCTTATACATTCTATGAATCCTTCAGTACTATCTGATCCTGTCCAGGAGTCCCATTGGATGTTTGGAAAATTGAAATCTCCACAAATGAAAATATGTGTGTATTGCTTTGTGTTATTTGTTACTTGGCGCAGGAGGTTGTTCATTAGGTTTATATTGTTCTCGTCACATATAATTATGTACATCAAGTGACAGTGGGGGATCTCTATGTTCTGCAGATTTATGCATATGTAACATACAGACACTGTTTATGATGAGAATTAACGACATGATTTTGAAACATGGAGGAGCGAACAATCACCAGCACACCCACAGTTCAATTTCTCGTGTACTGTTTTGGATTTGGAATTTATGGTTATGCAATATCCACGATTACTTCACGAGGCCCATCTTTCCCTGTATGTACAGGCAGTTGGCCAACTTATTCCATTTAGTGGAATCCGTGAAGAATTGAAGACCATGTCAAAAAATATCTTCATCACCTATGTTGTATTACAGCGAACAATCACCAGCACACCCACAGTTCAATTTCTCGTGTACTGTTTTGGATTTGGAATTTATGGTTATGCAATATCCACGATTACTTCACGAGGCCCATCTTTCCCTGTATGTACAGGCAGTTGGCCAACTTATTCCATTTAGTGGAATCCGTGAAGAATTGAAGACCATGTCAAAAAATATCTTCATCACCTATGTTGTATTACAGTGGGGCTTCTGTATATAACACCAACTAGTAAAGTTTCATTATTTTTAGGCGTATTTTAATAAAACAATGTTCCTTAAAATTGCTTTGCACATTGATTTCATCCGAATGTAGTTCCTGTTTCACAAGTATCATAACACCTCTTCCAGTTTGTTCACAGAAGTTGTTTGGGAAAGTATCGTATCCTGTGATGGACATTTCTTCTTTAGTAAGGAGAAATCGGAAATATTTAGGAAATATCTCTGTTATCATTATAATGTCCGGTGGGTTTTTTCATGGGCAAAAATGCCTTGCTTTGAATTCAGGTAATTTATTAGAGAGACTATCTGCATTGGTGTACATGCATTTCATATATCTCTTATTTTACTTTTAATTTTAACCAGTAATTCATAATAATTATCCTCACCATTATTTACTTTAGCATTAATTTTCATCAGTGATCAATGAAGTGTTTTCTTGTGTTTGCGTATTTCCCGTGCTTTTCTAATAGCATACTTTCGGGAAACATACTTTAAATCCAGTTTTACATCCTCCCACCATTGCAATGTGCTCTTATATGATGCTTTCCTATCAATCCAATATTGCCAACAACTCTCTATATTATTCTTATAAAATTCTTCTCCCAACAGTGTTGTGTTTAATTTTCACTCACCCCCCCCCTCCTTGTTCCCCATTCAGCATTGGCAAAGGTTACACAAACCATGTTATGATCTGAGAATGCGACTGGCTTAATATTAACATCTCTCCAGTACCCAGTCAACAAACTATTCAGATAAATTCTGTCGATCCTTGAACCAACTTTACCATCTACCGAAAACCATGTAAGATCTTTACCATGAGGTTTTGATATTCTATAGGTGTCAACTAAATTTTCATTATCACATATTTCTTTTTAAGAGTCTATGTGATGTATCAGTATAAGTTGAAGTTGCATTCCTGTCATCTTCTTTGTCTGTGACACAATTAAAGTCACCACCCATTAATAAGTTTTCAGTGATGTTATCTAGTGCTGTTGTAGACATCTCACTAAAAAAATTACGACGTAGTTGATGAGATGCAGGTGCATATATACACAGCAACGTGAAACGTATTTGTTGTATCTCTAGCGTGACTCTGACCCAGCGACCATTTGCACCTGATACTTAAGAGATTATATTTACATAGGCCGGAAAACGAGGGAGTATAACAATTGCTATGCCTGCACTATTATCTTGAGATAACGAATAGAATATTTTGGATCCAGAAATCTTTTCTAAATTATCGTATAATTCTGACTTCTGAATTTTTGTTTCCTGTATCAAAGCAATGTCAATCTGCTAATTTTTCAGAGTCTCTAGTAAGTGACATTGCTTTATGTCACCATTTAAGCCTCTACAATTGGGTGTGCAAATTAGCATAAAAAGTAATAAAATGATGTGTATAACCGCCATTATTTAACTAACTAGATTTTGGTTTTTTCGACCCTCTCTTAGACCATTTACCTATTTTACTCGCAAACGCTGCACTACTTAGCTCAACCTTTTCCAAATGCTTATATTTTAATATATCTGAATCATGACGCAGATGCCTATATGTAACCCCTTTTGCCGTCATATATGGAACTAACACCTCTCCTGCCTCTGACCTGTACATGAGCATTTCATCGGGTGATTTAGAACACTATGTTTGAATGGATATATGGGATTCAGGGACTGACATATTATCGTCTTCTATATCACATTCCTCTATTTCATATTCAGAACTATCTCCATCTTTCTGTCGCTTTGTTCCACTCAATCGATCCGAGACACCAATTATTTTCTCTATATTATTTAAATCGTCTAGATTGAGTGTACTCAGTGGAAAATCAAAGTTAGTTTCTGTATCTTGCGACCTGAATTTTACTTGTCCTAAATTAAAACTCCCTTCCAGAGGGTATTTATCATCATCTTCAACTTGTGTGGAATTAGCCTCTCTGACAGCAGACTTGGATTGACTTGTTACTGGAGTAAGACTTAGCCCCTCATCTAGACCCTCTATTTCATCACCTGCAACTACAGCGATTGGATTCTTAGTTTTTTCATCATGCTTCTCATTAACATGGACTTCAGCTACAATCTCAGCAACTACTGGTTCGATGACATTTTCTTTAGCAACGTGCTTCCCATTAAAATGGATTTCAGCTACAATCTCAGCAGCTATCGGTTCTATGACATTCTCTTTAGAGACAACTTGCTCTGCACTTTTATCAGCACCCTTTTTGACATATTTGTTCTGCGGCATCGCCACTTAAAATGATCAGATGATCCACAAACTAGACATTTGTTTTTGTTAGGACAATATGTTGCAAGATGTTCTGTGCTTAAGCAGATTCTACACTCTTTGATTTGCCCCCTGTACCATAAAGGCAAGATAAATCGGCCATCTATCGTGACCTTACTTGGGAGAGGTTGTTCTACCTTTTCGAACCAAATTCTTCTGATGCCATTTTCTAAGGTTCGATCAAATGGATGGGTCTCGTCTTCTACTTTGTCCACGTTGCCATACTTGATCAATTCATTGATAACCCGTTCATCTGGGATCTCTAATGGAACCTTCATCTTGACTAATAGACGATCAGAATCTATTTCCTCCACATTACACACCTCACCCTTCACGACAAGGACCTCGTCGAGCAACCTTTCCTTCACACTTTCATTAACTACGGTGACATTCCATACAGATTTGGAAACGGTAATGAGACCTTGAAGGACCCGTGGCATCCTTCAACCCATGATACACCTCAATTGCCGAAACACCCCAAGCCTTGTCGTGATTTTAAGACTCAGGGTACGCTTATAGGAGGTTGCCATGGTGTTTTAATAAAAGAGGAAACCCATACTACTACAATATATAAGGAGTAATACAAATTTATAATAATAGAATTAAAAGGATCAACTGGGTAAAATGCGATAATTATTTTCGATTTGGGTCCGCTTATTTTTCAGCGAACCGGGGATGTAATACCTAGATATGATAAATCACACATACTTCGCATTACCCAAGATTAAACAACGCGTATTAAGACACGGACAATGCAGGAATCATAGGGCAGCAACAGCACCCAATCAAGTTAGTTTCAAAATATTTAACAGCATGTTTATTAAATAGTAAAGACATACAATTCTTACAACAACGCTTAGTCCGTCATGAATTGAGCGTTCGTGACGAACTTAGCTACGTCATTCATGACGTAAATGAATATGACGTCAACCTATGGGTCGCGTGGTTGCTTATGACGTTATATAGTAGACTGAGAAACTGCAAGCCTCCATTACTGACTGATAACTGAAAGAGCATTAGAAATAAGGCAGTTATAAAATCGACATTTGTTTTCTTGTGATTGTCATAATGTTGGAATTGCAGTAGAAGTAGTAGTAGTAGTAGTAGTAGTAGTAGTAGTAGTAGTAGTAGTAGTAGTAGTAGTAGTAGTAGTAGTAGTAGTAGTAGTAGTAGTAGTAGTAGTAGTAGTAGTAGTAGTAGTAGTAGTAGTAGTTACGTCAAATTGTTGTCAATATAATATGCTGATAATACAATTGCCACTAGATACAGATTTGATAACAATTTGGCTGAAAATCGTTGATGCAACATCTTTTAACAATCAAATTGTTCTCAAAATAAGCAGCAGGGCTGTCAGTGTTACAAGACTTGCTGAAGATAGTTCGAGCAAATTTATTGACAGCCATTTCTGACTAAGGCAGCAACAGCGTTGTCAAATTTTTCTCAAAATAATCAGTGGGCTCTCTTGTTTTGTTAGGCAACAAGTGCGTACACAATTAGTTATACCTATATTATATGTGTATTCCAGTGTGAAATATGTTCACAAAGACAAAGCAGTCCAGCACGTGCACGATTGCCTCTGACATGCCTGCCATGAATAGAATAATACGCTTACATCCTGATTAACTATGAAATGAACAGATTGATCGAGCATATATGTGACTGGGTCTCGATTCCGTATATCATATAGGTCTAACTAATTTGACATGCACTTGGTCGCTAACCAAACAGAAAGCCCGCTGATTATTCTGAGAAAATTTTGACAACGCTGTTGCTGCCTTAGTCCTAAATGACTCCCACTAAAGTTGCTCGAAATAGCTTCAGCAAATCTTGCAACATTGAATACCCTGTTGATTATTTTTAGAACAATTTTATTGAAAGTTGTTGCGTCAACGATTTTCAGCCAAATTGTTATCAAATCTTTATCTAGTGACAGTTTTATTATCAGCTCATTATATTTGACACAAATCTTACCGAAATTTGTTGCTGCTATAGGCAGCAACAGTTTTCAGTAAACTTGTTATACAAATATGTGTTATCACTTGAAATATAGGGAACATAGACTAGTATTGAACTATAAACACTTACTATACGCTCACCGTGGAAGACAGAAGATGAATGAATATCATTAGCGTTCCGAGAATAGTTTTATACGAACAAATGCGACCCGACCCGGCGAAGACAATAGAAGCTAAAATAATGGCTTCTGCAAATAGCTATCGAAAATGGCGGCTATGATCATGGTTAGTTAGTGTCCATAAAGTAACAAATAGTTCTAAATTTAGCTAGGACATGTATCTTTTATGAATAGATGAGAACTTTAAGGCACCCCTCTTAGCTAGCAGTTTCCGCCATTTAATAGGTCTCCTATTACTGTGGTCAATGCAATACATTTCTCCCCGCGCCAGTATGCTATTTCTATAGTTTGTTGGCTAGCTCATTATATTTGGCAAGATCGCTTGAGTGAGTAAATTTAATTCCTTTGTCATTTGTAAGCGCAAGCCTAGTACTTTAATTATATAAATCTTTATAGTCAGTTGACTGGCCCCGGTCAACTCGAACAGACTAACAATATATGACTGTAATATGTTAGTATGCATTAGGAGACCACTTCAATCGGTTAGGTGTTAGTGAACCACTTAATAAGTGGTTCAAACTAACAAATATACGACTATACTCTCTATTCGTATATTTGTTGGTGGACGTCATGGTTTCAAAATGGAACACTATTTATTTAGTGTTTAGCTCTTTTCCCGACGTCTTGGTGTTATATATTTGTATTATATATTGTAGTAGTATGGGTTTCCTCTTTTTATAAAACACCATGGCAACCTATAAGCCTTAAGATAACACCTAAGGGGCGGGGTGTCATGGCTATCGACGTGTATCATGGGTTAAAGGACGTCGTTGGCGCGGGACCTGCTGCTTTGCAGGGGCTTATCAATGTTACTAAAACTGTATGGAATGTAACAGTGTCAAATGAGGGGGTCAAGGAAAAGCTTCTAGAAGATGTTATTATTGTAAGTGGATAGCCCTTTACCAAGCAGATTGACGCTTGATGGCAGCTTTGTCCTGCCCTTATGATATAGAGGGATGCCGGATCTGTCTAAGTACTGACCATTTGGCAACACATTTTGTCCCAATCGAAACAAATGTTTGTTCTGTGGTTCAGTTGACCATTTTAAATGTAGCTGTCCAAAAAATCAAAACAAGCCCTCAGTATCAGGAGATAATCGCCCATTAAAGGATGCAACTGAGTCAAATGCTTCTGAAGCAATCGCTACGGAAGTTGTTGTTGTGGTTCATGCCATTGAAAATGACACAAACAAATCATCAAATCCTGTTGAAGTAACTGCAGTTGATGAAATTCAAGTATTAGAGGAGGGTATAACCTTATGTCAAGAAAATACTCAAAATGCAGTGGAGCCAAACGTGGCTATAAAAGACACGCAGAAAAGTAATGATGTTACAGAAGAGCCAGTTTACAATTCCTTACAAGATGAATTAAACTTAGGACAGGATAAGGTTAAGACTCAGAAGACGGAAAATTCAGTCGATTTTCCGCTAAGCCCACTTGATTTAAATCAGCTTGATGATATGGTAAATGACGCTCCTGCCAAATGTAACTTAAGTAGCAAAAAGCGTCATAAAGAAGACAATAGCTCAGAATCTGAGATTGAAGTAAATGATATGGATGATGATACAATGTCAACTGCAGAAATCAGATGCGTCCATTCAAACACAGAGTTCACAGATTAAAGCTGAAATGGTAATATACCGTTTAGAAGGGGGTGAAGTGGTAGTGCCATATGTAACGGCGAGAGGCGTGAAATATCGTCTACTGCGCCATGATTCTGAGATTTCCAAATATGAAAATTTGTCTGTGGTAGAACTAGGAAACATTGAATTCGCAGGAAAATTAGGTAAATGGTCTAAGAAACGAGCTAAAAAAACAAATCAAGTTAATCTAATGATGGCGGTTGTAAACATCATTTTACAAATTATGATTATCTGCACCATCAATTGCAGAGGATTAAATACCGAATTCAAGCAGCGCCACATGCTTGAAGAATTAGCAAATGAGAGAGTTGATATTGCTTTTCTACAAGAGACCAAAATTTAAAAAACTGAAGTTTATGAGTCTCTCAAATATATTTCAGAAGGGCAGATTTCTTATTCTTTATCACAAGATAATAGTGCGTGAGTGGCCATTCTTATCCTGCCCCACTGTCTCAACTATGTTGACGCTATATCGTCGTCATCAGATACAAATGGACGATGGATGTGTGTATCAATTGATGCACTAAACACAAGTTTAAATTTGATGTGCCTTTATGCACCCACCTCTCATCAATTCCCCTGTGAATTTCTAAATGATGATTTCCACAATAATTCAAGACAGAACGTCTGAAAACCTAATTTTGGGCGGTGACATTAATTGCATATTAGATAAGGCTAAAGACAGAAACTCTAGGTCTAATTTTAATGACACATCATAATATTTTGAAACACATTTGTGAAAATAAAAGCTTGGTGGACACTTATTGGATTTTCAACCGATGGAAGGTTAGCTTCGAGGTTAGACAGGATCTATGTAGAACGATCACTGAAAGGTGTAAAGCTGACATAAAACCAGTAACTTTCTCTGATCAAAATATGTTTTCCATCACATTAGACAATGCTGACTGGGTCAAACGAGGAGATGGATTTTGGAAACTTAATGTAGCATTGCTACGAAATAGTTGCTGTCGCAAATGTGTGGAAAGTTGTTGGAGGCATTGGGATGAAAGAAGAGGTTCGTATGAATGTATAACAAACTGATGGGAAGATGCTAAATCACGCCTGAAATATATGTCAAGGCAGTATTCCATCAGGAAGGCACGAGAAATACGAAAACGCAAAAAGGCGCTTCAGAGGTCGTTGTGTACAGTTAATAAGAAAATCAATGATGGAGAATATAATTATTACGAACTATTAGTTAAATTAAAAGATAGACTAAATGAAATAGAGCAATATCAGTTTGATGGCGCCAAAATAAGGTAAAGAGCACAAATGCACACCGTGGACGAAATGCCTACACGTTACTTTTGTAACTTGGAAAAAGCAAGAGGTATAGAGAAATTAATGCGCTCACTGAAGACTAATGATGGAGTATCAGTGTGCTCAAATGCAGAAATGATGGAAACAGTATCCGAATTTTACAAATCATGTATAAATCTGAGGGAAGTGATGAAACTTCAGCTAGAGATGTTTTAGCTAATATAACGAAATGTCTCCCAGATTCATTTCGCGAAAGCTGTGACCAATCAATAACAATTGATGATTTGACAAAATCCCTCAAAGGTATGAAGTTAGAAAAGTCTCCTAGATGCAACAGACTTCCAGTTGAATTTTATCAAACATTATGGCACATATTTGAGGCAGTATTAGAAGAAATAGCAACCATCATTTTTAAGCAAGGGCATCTCTCTCGATGGTCCAAGCATATGTTCGGCTTATATACAAGAGGGTGACAGAAATAAAATACAGAATTATAGACCAATCTCTCTACTTTGTGTAGATTATATGATTATTACTAGGGCACTAACATTAAAACTTGGCGCAGTCCTAGGTGAAGTCATTGATGATGATCAAACTTGCGCTGTGCCAGGAAGATCAATATTAAACAACACTTTGCTTATACGGGATGTTATTAAATTAATTGAAAAGGATTGTATCCAAGCAGCAATAATAGCACTTGATAACGAGAAGGCATTTGACAGACTAGAATGGGATTTCTTGTTTAAGACCTTAGACCATATCGGATTTGGTTCAAGATTTATTAAATGGGTAAATATTTTTTATACTGATATAACAAGTTGCTATTTAGTAAACAATCAGCTATCCGAAGCTGTAGTGTTGGAACGAGGTGTCAGACAGGGTTGATCACTGTCCCCGCTTCTATTCGTCATAGCTCCACATTGAGGCACCGCAATGACTTTCAAGGAATATGTATACGTGGCGTAGAAAGGTCACTAAAGGTTTCTCAATATGCAGATGATACAACTGTGTTTGCGGGTAAAAATACGGATTTTAGAATTTTAAATGGAGTATTAACAGATAAATAAGAGAATAACAAAAGGCATCTGGGTTTAAAATCAATAAAGACAAATCTAAGGGCTTAGTTTTGGGTGATTGAAAGGGCAGAA